>PVIW01002351.1:151990-224750 GCA_004026585.1 Noctilio leporinus | reverse complement strand
AATTTTTGAAGTATTTTTTCTATTTCTGTGAAGTCTGTGATTGGTATTTTAATTGGGATTGCATTGAATATGTAGATTGCTTTGGGTAGTATGGACATTTTAATGATGTTAATTCTTCCCATCCACGAACATGGTATATGCTTCCATTTATTTGTGTCTTCCTTGATTTCTTTCTTCATTGTTCTGTAGTTTTCTGAGTGCAGGTCTTTTACCTCCTTAGTTAAGTTGATTCCTAGGTACTTTATTTTTCTTGTTGCTATGGTAAATGGGATTTGTGTTTTTGCTTCTATTTCTGTTGTTTCATTATTGGTATACAAAAATGCTTTTGATTTCTGGATATTGACTTTATACCCAGCTATTTTGCTAAATTTGCTCATTAGGTCAAGTAAGTTTTTTGTGGAGCCAATTGGGTTTTGTATGTACACTATCATATCATCTGCAAATAATGACAGTTTGACTTCCTCCTTTCCAATTTGGATACCTTTGATCCCTTTTTCTTCTCTGATGGCTATAGCTAGAACTTCCAAGACAATGTTGAATAGAAGTGGAGAAAGTGGGCAGCCTTGTCTCGTTCCTGATCTTAGGGGGAAAGCTTTCAGTTTTTGTCCGTTAAGTATGATGTTGGCTTCAGGTTTCTCATAGATAGCCTTTATGATATTGAGGTATGCTCTAGTGCTATTATTAATAGTGTTTTCTTTCATTCCTAAAAGTGTTCTGTTTTAGGTTAAAAATTGTCGAAGCACTTTATTCTTAATAGGGTTTTGTGGGTTTCCTTTGAGCTGCAATTAAAAAGATTCCTCTCTTCTAGTTTAGGTGACTATTTATCTAATAGGTGTTTAATTTAAAAATTAAATTGAGGTTTATGCATCATTATCATAATGCAAAACAAAACAAAAATAGTTTTCAACTGACTCAGAAATAAACCCTTTTAGAATTAAATTAATTACTTTAAATGGTTGGGGAAGAATTTGATTTAAAACAGTAATCCAAGTAAGGAAAGCCAGTAGTCTTTATAATAGTTTACTACCTTCTCTGAGGATTTATATGTGCTAATTAAACTCACAAGGGGTTCATTGAAGAACCATTTCTTCACACATTAAATCTGAGGACAAAATTCATGTATTCATTCAGCAAAAATTCAATGAGCAAGTGCACTGTGGCCATACCCTGTTCTGGACATTTTAGGAATATAGTGGTTCCCCTCCTCAAGCAAATAAATGCATGAGTTGCTTACCTTGCTCTTTGGCCATCAGTAAATGAACTTTGCAAGTACTATAGCTCTTCATTGCCCAAATCTCCTTGGCTGTCCAGCAAGGGAGGGAAGAGTGTTGCTTGTGTCTGGTGTGTGTTGCTTTCCTTAGTTTAACTTTATGTATACTTGCATGGGGAGATACAGCCTCTCTCAACCCTAACAGAAATTTCAGATTGCACAGGTAAGATAGATTTCAAAGGGGTTACTTTTCTTCCATAAAATCAATATGAGAATCTTGGGGTTGATAATTGAATCCCATGTCCTCATGCTTTAAATAAGCTAACAGAGGCCAAAAGAGTTCATTGACTTGCTCTAGGTTCCAGTCAGTGGAAAGTGTAGCCAAGACCAGAGCCCAGGTATCCTGCCTCTTGGTGATGGCTCTTGCCTAAACTACCTGCTGTCACACAGAGTGGAGGAAGCAAAGTAAATTCTCACTACTTGAGGGAGCTATTTACGTGAGTTCTTTTAGAAGCTGGCCAGCAACAGGGATAAGAGTGGATCTTTCTTGTCTTTTCTCCATTGCTCAAGGATACATAACTTTCCACTTCTCAGAAATCTTGGAGTGTGGAAATTCTTTAAGATTTTGGTTTCAGTAGGAAAAAATAATTGAAATACTGCTGATCACTTATTACATCATCTCCTTTCTTATATTTGTCTTTTATGTCCTCTCTTCTTTCTTACTTTCTCAATCTTTTTTTTTTTGCTTTGCTGGCAAACTGCTGAACCTCACTGCACTAAAGACCTTTGAAACTGAGCCTTTGCTGTCCCTTGCATAGGAAGGAGAAGGAAATAACATGTGTGGTTCACCTTCACAGTGACATAATTTCCTTTGGCGTTGTATTGCATGTATTTATTAGATTATAGTGAACGTCATGCTGTGTGGTGCTGTTTTATTAAGGCCAAAACGTGGTTCCGTGATTAAACATGCTGTAAGTCCTGCAGTGCAGTGCAACATGGAATTTGTAGCAATACCTGTGTCTGCTGCATTATAGATGGTAAATACTAACCCAGATATCTATGTGAGGGAGAAGAAGACTAGAGGAACCACTATTACCCAAGTAAAAACACTCTCAGCTCAAAGCATAAAAGCTATATTTATAGTAGAAAAACGGTAACTTTGATGGTAGTACTAGCGTGGAATGTTTCATTGTGATTGTAGCTTTGTGGTGCAGTGCAGGCTCTGCTGTAGGGCTGAAGTCACAGAAGGACTGGAATGCTCACTTGTCCATTTGTTTAATAAATATTTATTGACCGCTGTCTTTTGTGTAGTATTGAGGGACTGTATAGCATGGCTCCTTCCTCAGTGAGCTTGCCCTGGTCGTCCACTCGTGAGCCTTATTTCCCTTATTATCCAAGTGAGCCCTGGCTTCCATGATAATGGCTTTTAGGAAAGATTCCACTCCCACCAATGTTTGCTGAATATTGACTGACTGTGCAAAGAATTAGAGTAGGTTCTTCCTATGTTATATTCAGAGCCCTGACTTTTTCCTAAAATCAATGTTTTCCCCCTTATTTTAACATTTTCTCCTTTTGCTAAATAGAGGGTCCTATTTTTCTCTTGCCATGATTCATTCTAAAGCAGGGGTTCCAAACTCATTTTCACCGGGTTCCACATCAGCCTCAATGTTGCCTTCAAAGGGCCGAATGTCATTTTAGGACTGTGTAAATGTAACTACTCCTTAACAGTTAAGTGAGGCTGGGTAGAAACCAGGTGCCAGGCCGAAGGTTCGGGGCTGGATAAGACAAGGTGGAGGATGGGGCTTGGCCCGTGGGCCTTGTGTTTGCCACCCATATTCTAAGGTAACCTGAGGTTACCTTATCCATTGGCTCTGCTTTATCTCCATTTTCCATGGCCTAATTGGGTAGTCATATGGAAATATGCCAAGAGATAACAAAATGACATGGGAAGAAGTCATATATTGGAAAGGTGTCCTGTCCTTAGTCCAAGGACTTAATGTTGTTTGCTGGTGCCCACGGAGCACAGAGTTTATGTAGCCTGTGTTGAGTCCTAGGCTGAACCAGCCATTCACAAACCAGATTTGTTTTGTCTGGTGCCACTAAGAAGTCAGAGTGAATGCTGATTATTTGCATGTGTGTTTTCACTTTAGGAACCAAGCCCAGTTAATGCAGAATACAGACTTTCCAGGCGATTTTGAAAAGCAGCACTGAAATGAACATAATAAAATCACTGTTTCTGGGTTCTCCTCTACTTAAAACCTTGAAACATCATGAAATGGGGTTGTATTGCTAGGTAGCATCTACCCTGCTGTATAGTCTGAGAATTTTCCCCATGAGACAGAATCTAGTTTTCTTAAAAAAAACTTTTTTTAAAGAATTTATTTACTTTTAGAGAGAAAGAGAAAGAGGGAGAAAGATAGGGAAAGAAACATTAATGTGTGAGAGATACATGGATTGGTTGCCTCTCACATGCCCCATCTAGGGACCTGGCCCACAGTCCAGGCATGTGCCCTGACTAGAAATTGAACGGGTGACCTTTAGGTTTGTAGGCAGGCACTCAATCCAGTGAGCCACACCAGTCAGGGCAGAATCCAGTTTTCTTAAAAGGCAATGGGGTCCACTCTCCTAGAATGTTTCTAAAAAGGCAGCTGGTAGCTCTCTTCAGCAGGAATGACAGAGTCTAGAAGGTTATCACAAGACTATTTAATGATGAGGCACCATAGCTGGGTTACCAGGACAAGAGAATTTGAACTATCCAAGCAGTAAGCCCCATCAAGGTCAATGCTGGTAGCTAAACAGTAGCAATCTTGGTATTCATGAGAAGTCTGTTCCAGAATATGATCTATCATTGTGAAGTGGTTCCCCCTAGAAAGAGAAGCTACTGACAAAATATGATAAATAACACATCTGGGTTATACATGAGAAGAGGCTTAAATCTTTCAAAAGCTAATGAATAGATGACAATGATAGCTCAGTCAATGCTGATAAATAATGACAGGTTGCTGGATAGTGGAATATGGGACTAATTTGTGCAGCTTTCGGCATACAATATTAAAAAAAGTCAAGGGGCAAGTCTGCGTAGCATTAAATATGAATGATTGGAATGAAGATGGGACAAAGTGAAAGTCAAATCTATGTGCCATTACATATGAGCTGGCAGTACCTAAAGGAATTTTTTTTAATCTCTTGGAGAATCAAAGGGTACCTGCCTCTTAAAGGAAATGTGTATATATTTTTTAAAGTGGAAAAGAATCAATGTAAATAAAAAAATACTTTTAAAAAATGGACAGCATACTCAGAAAGAATAGCTAATGCTACTTTTGATTCTGAACATTTGGAGCAGGTTGAGCGGTATTGATATTTGGCTCCAAGAATGAAAGGCAGAGAACCGGTGACCAAAGAGCAGCACTAGTCAGCAGCGGACGAGTGTGGATGGCAGATAATGAGGAGAGGAATTCAGCCAGACACACAGGGCCTTAGATCTCCCGGAGGATAACAGATGAGAAAGAGAGCAGTCAGGGCAGGGAATGAGGAATCATGACATCTTTGATGAATGTTCTTCACAGCGGTAGAGGTACAGACTCAGGCAGCCTGAAAGAAGTAAAAAGCACGGTTCAGAGGCCCATCTTTGAGTTCCATGAATGCTGATGTGAGAAGACAAAACACCTACATCTCTATGCAGACTTTTTGAAGACACTAGCATGGGAGAAGTCACTGAATCTTTTCTGTGTTTGTTAAAGCATAGGGAAGAAAGCGGTGTTGTTAGAGGCAAAGATGTATGCCTGGCTAGTTAACAAATAAAGACAGAAACTAATTTGCATTAATCCAGGGATAATTAATTATCCACAACTAAATGATATGGTGGGAATGGGTCTCCCTGTTTAGTCTTGGCCACTCTGGAAACCCACACCTTCCTCCACACGTGTAACTGCTGTTACCTAAAGGCAGATTATGATGAATTTTGTCTTCCAGGAATGATCAGAAGAGACCCTCAGGAGACAAAATATTTAAGTTCAGAGAGATGTGACCCTTGTATATATGACACTGCTATTGTTTCAAATGTAGATTTTTAGTTAAGCACTCATTACTGTTTCTGGTTTTACAATGAACCAAAAGTCAGTTTGGAAGTATTTCACAGTGGAAATAGGATATTTAGCAGAAATGACTATTTCTACATACAGGATACTAAAGCATTCAGCTGAAAAGCAACTGATTCAATTATTTTGCCTCTCTTTTTTTCTCTTTTGCCATTTCCTACCTTATGAGAAAGGATCTCAAAGTTCAGAATGCTGCCTTCTGTGCCATGATAATCTTTCAGTTATCAGCATCTTCCTTTTGTCAAAGGCAGAGATCTAGAATGGTGGGAAGGTACAAGAATTCCTGGTTCAAAAAGTGCTACTGCCTTTCACTGCTCACAATAAACAGTATTAACCATCTGGCCTCAGTAAACAAAACAGAACAACCAAATAAACTATTTTCATCAATTGTGCACGCAGGGAAACTTTTTTCTTTGAACGAGTGTGTTAACTTCATTACAGGTGTTTGCTTTTCTTGACCTTCCTGGAGAAACTGGAAGGTTAAGTTCTTAGAAATGGCAAGACCACCAAGGGTCATCTAGTTGCCCTAAGAGAACATATTAAAACTATATTTCAGAAACTTGAATTCATTCAATTATTGATTCTTCAAGGTCCTGAGGCTATAGTGCTGAGCAAAAACAAGGTCTGTCCAGAAAAGGCCAGCCATTGTTAACATAATGAGAACGGTTTGCATGACAAAGATGTAACCTGGCCGCCAAGGACAGAGGACTGGAGTGAGTATGCGTGAACAATGACCACTTCAATGTATTAGTCAGTGGGGGTGGTAGAAACTATTGATTGGGCATGTGTCCTGTGTGGCTGTCGCATTCAAAATGACTGAGCAAGTAGAGCGATGAGTCTGCATCACATTTTGCAATAAGCTTGTAAAATTCCTCTGCAGAAACTGTGCAGATGACTCAGAAGGTGAAAGCTCTGGGCACTGGTGATTGGCACCTTCATCACGACAGTGCACCCACTCATGATGATGTATATCTGGACGTGTAATTATTTTCATCCCCTGTATGGGATACTTTCAACCTGGAAAAACATGTCTTTTAGTCATGAGAAATTTCCTTGATTTATGTTCTTTATTTTCTTTCCTGTTTTCTCTCTTTTCTTTTTCTGGAATTCTTATTATTTGAAAATTCAACACCTGAACTGGCGTGGCAATTTTAATTAATTTTTCCCATCTCTTTCTGTGACATTTCTTCAAAGTTATTTTCTGTTTCTTCTGTTGAACTTTCATTTATGTTATCATACTCTTAATTTCTAAGAGCTCCTTTCATTTTTTAAATGCTCTTTTAATCTTGCTTTGATATTTAATTATAATGATTGATTATAAGGTTTTTGGAAGTCTTCTTTTTCATAGCCTCCAAGTTGCTTTTTAGTTTGTTTGTTTTATTGTGGTCTCTATCTTCCATATAGATGCATTTCTCAAATGTCTGGTGATTCTTAACTTTCTGCATATGTTTGTGAGGCACCAGAGCAGATTACAATCTTTGAGTTTATCTGCTATGGTCTTCACCAGAGAGAGATCTGGCTGGGTTATTTCCTTGGGAAGCTTCTAATACCAGCTATCAGTGTTATTAGGTCTGTTTTCTTGGACTAGACAGATTTCCAGAGAGGATCTTGTTTTCTTTATACGTGCACTCTTGCATGCATGAGCGCATGTGTGTGTGTGCATTTGTGTTGGATATGTACCTGGATGTTGGCATTCTGGGACCAAGTAGGGGAAGAAATATGGGGGTGGGGGCTTAACATTTACTTAACTTCCCTTCTATTTGACCTTTTCCTCAACTGGGCATGGTGTCGAGGTCAGGGGATCTCAAAGAGGGAATAGAACTTGCATCTTCTAATGAAGCTGGGGAAATGGGCCCATCCAATTGCACTGAAGGAGGGAAAGAAATCCTAGGTGTCATTTTATTTGTTCTTAAACAGATTTTCAATTGTCATTCTCTGATTCTCACCTTCACCCTTACATCCAAAGGCACTGCTACTTTCTGGGTCTGTGTGGGGGTTTGTGGTATAAACTGGGTTTGTTCCTTGTTCTTTTCCTGTTGGCTTGGAATTCGGCTTACTTGGGTCTGCTACACCAGGTAGCTTATGCTTACTTGCTTTTGTGACTTCCAGTTTGTAAAATATATTATCTTTTTTTAAAAAATTTTTCTTTTGAATTTGTATTTTAAATGATCATGTTTTCTGATTTTAAAGAACTTAAGGGAAGAGCCCTGGCTGGTGTGGCTCAGTGGATAGGCGCCAGGCTGCAAACCCAAGGGTCTCTGGTTCGATTCCCAGTCAGGGCAGGCACAGAACCAGATTGCAAGCCAGGTCTCCTTTCTTCCTCCCTCCCTGCCCTTCTTTCTAAAAAAATGAATTAAAAAAATCTTAAAAAAAAAAAAAAGAAGAAGAACTTAAGGGAAAAACCAGAGTTAAATGCATATATTCAGTGTACCATCTTTAGTTGAAAGGGAAGAAATTCCTTGAACCTGAGCATTTTCTTATGAAGAGAGCACCTAATAAACCTGAAGTTATTTTTTTCTGCTCCTTCCATCCCTTCCTTCATGTATATTTCATGTAATAAAAGCAAAGACTTTTTATAATATTTTAGTTTAATTTATATTTATTATCTTTAACACCTGTAGTATATTTTCTAATCTGAATTTTCAGTATTTATGGAAAGGCAAGTTTAAATCACCTTCTATATATTCTTCCTCAATAGTGGTTGTTAGTTTTAATAAAGCTGTAATTATGGTTAAAAGAATGCTAGTTATGGAATACTACACAGCAGAAAGAAAGAAGGAACTCCTACCTTTTGCAAAAGCATGGATGGAACTGGAGAGTATTATGCTTAGTGAAATAAGCCAGTCAGTGAAAGACAAATACCATATGATCTCACCTAGTACAGGAGACTAATGAACAAAACAAACAAACAAGCAACATAGAACCAGAGGCATGGAAACAAGGAACAGACTTTCAGTGTGCAGAGGGGAGGAGGAAAGGGGAAGAAAGAGGCAAAGAAGGGGAACTAGCATGGATGACCCGTGTAGATGGACAACATGTGGACTGACTATGGGAGAGGGGATAGGGAGGCTGGGGCAGGGGAGAGCAGTGGGAGGAAAATGGGATAAATGTAATACAAGAACAACAACAAAAAAGAATCCATAACAGGAAAAAAAGAATGATAGTTAATGTCCTACTACTCAGGGACTCATTGCCCAATTTGGGAGTTATTTAGATTCCTTAATCTCTAGTTCCTTTATTTAGTGCTGTTTTCTTTTGAACCTTTCAGTTTTTATTAAGGTCTTTCTCTATTAAATTAAAGAAAGGTGGAATAATGTTTCCCAACTGCCATTTTTGGCTCAGTTCAATGAACATTTCCTACAATGTTTATAGTATTGTGTAAGGCTGTAAGGCACTGGAGGTATAAAAGTAGGGTGCAGTCTCTACTCAGCTCCTTTTTAATAGCTAGATATTGAGTTAATTAAAACTAAAGTGAACAAGAATTAGTTTTTGTTTCTATTTTATTTGATCTACCCTTCTTACTACTTTAAAATTTTTTATGTGGTTTCCACTTAATCTTTTTAAACAATGTCAAAACAGGTGAAGAAAAAAAGCTCAGTACTGCCTTCCTCCAACCACTTTCCCCATTTAGGTAACAAATGATCGAAATCCACAATTAATATTCATACCTCTTATTTGAGGGTCTGAACCCCATTAAAATGCAAAATGCATACTGTCTCATTCATACCTCAGTACTCCCAGATTATTTTCTGTCAGTAGTTTTTTTTTTTTTTTTTTTTTCAGATTTTTTTATTCATTATTTTTAGAGAGAAGGGCAGGGAGGGAGGAAGAAAGGAAGAGAAACATCAATGTATGGTTGCCTTTTGTCTACCTCCAGCTGGGGACCTGGCTGGAGACCTGGCTTGCAACCTGGTTTTGTGCCCTGGTTGGGAACTGAACAAGCAACCCTAGGGTTTGGAGGCCAGTGCCTATCTACTGAGCCACTAGCCAGGGCTCAGTAGGTTTTAAAGATTTGGAAATGGAGGGAATATGAGGCTCTTGGTTATCTATAGGGGATGGTTAAGTAAAATGTTTGAGGAAATTAAAGGAGAACAGTATACCTTAAAAGGGTGTTTAGTAGTGCCAAAAGTAGAGCACCAATTTCCCAATGTTCTTACTCAGTTGGATTCTTTAAAAAATGTGATCTATTTTGGTTTATTCTAATTCCAGGAAATTAATAGTAAAGTAGTAGTCCTTGAATTGTGTATGTAGCAATTCTTAACTAAATAGCATATTTGATTGTCCAGGACATTTTGTTGCCAACTAATGAGGATCATTGAGATTTTATGGTAGCTTATTAGCTCCTGGAGGTGGGAGGCCATGTGCATTTTATGTATGTACGTATTTTAAAATGTTTATTATTGTTTTTAGAGAGAGGGGACGGGAGAGAGACATCAACATATGGTTGCTTTTCACCTGCTCCAGCTATGACATGGCTGGAGACCTGGCTTACAACCTCATTATGTACCCTGGCTGGGGAATCGAACCAGTGACCTTTGGGTTCACAGGCTTTATCCACTGAGCCATCAGCCAGGGCACCGTGTGCATTTAAAAAATTTCTCCTATATCCTTTCTCAACACTAACACCTGTTCTCTCAGAGGAAGTGGTGTGGGGGCTCAGTTAAGACTGTCGGTGGGAAGACATTATGCCATCCACTTCTTCCATCCAACATGCTTCCTCTTGGCCTCAATGTTTTCAAGGTTTCCTTTCTCTCTTGAGCTCTTGAATCTACCATCTTTCCCAATCCAGCTTATTGGCCAGGCCCCGATTACCTTTTGCAGTTTTGGAATTGATCCCCAGAAGCTGAACATATCAGTAGTTAATGGTTTCCAGATTGCTGTGTAGTTAGGCCCTGATACCTGCACTTACTAATATTATGGAGAGCCTGGATGCTGTTAAGTGTGTTTGGGAGGGTGAAGAGGCTACAGAGAAGCAGAACCCCTGGGGAGAACTGCAAGGGTTCAGATAAGAGAGCCTTTCAAATAACACGCTCTTCCACTATTCCCCTTAGTCCCTTATAAAATCATTGCACCTGAGTGGTCAGTGTTCAGGCTCTGGAACTGTTCTACTGTTCTCCTTAGGTGCAAACTCAAGCTTTGATCTTTGCTACCTGTGATTTTTATGAAAGTCACTGAGGTTTCTGTACCTCAGTTTTTTTCTCATTTGCAAAATAGGAATAATAATAATGTCTACCTTATAAGGTCAGTGGACAGGCATTAAATGAGTTAATGTGGGTTAAATGTTTAGAATCTGTGTCAGTATATGGTAGTCATCATCATCATTATTATCCAGATGAGCAGATCAAAGGTGTCTGAGAATCCAGGGCATTTGGAGAACCGCTGGCTTCTGAGGGCCTCTGAATTGCTTCCCGCTAGGAAGAAAATAATGATCTGTTCTGCATTAACCCTCATTGTCACCAGCTCACTAATTAGGCTCCCAACTAATCATAGCCCAAGGGTGACAGACAAAATTGGAGTGTGGAAGAAAGGGGTTGTACCTAAAAATAATGAGAAATTTGTTAAAATGTATTGTTGCTATGGGGGCAGCAATGTGCATAACAGTGGCCGTGGACGTGGTGACAGATGATCTCTGCCCCTAAGCAGACCATTTAGCCTGTGAATTGAGGATAAGAGTAGCTGCCTCATAGAGCATTGGAGGATTAATTAAACCCACATGGGTGCACATGCATGTGTGAACATGAGCACACACACACACACACACACCAGCTAATGTTTATTGAGCAGTTAATATAGTGCCTTGCATGTAATGAGGATTTAATAAATGTTAACTGCTTTTCTTATTGTTACACTATTGTTACCTCTCAAAGCAGGGCTTGTTCACATGGCACCTTGGAACCCGATAATTAGTGTTGAGAAAAACAGGTGTTTATTTACAATATTCCACCTTGGTGGGGGGAGGCCCAGGGGCTGTGGGCACTCCTGCTTGGAGCCCTGTTCTCCCACAAGACCCTGTACTTCCCTTGCTCCTCAAATCTATAAACCAAACCAAGCTCAATAGTTCCCCATCCTTATCTGTCAGCTCTCTTCTCCAGGATCTGGGGTATGTTGCCTTCAGCTTTGTATAATAGTGCAGGAAAGCATGTGCTGTGTTACACTGGATCATGGTAAAGTCCAGGAAAGATACAAGTCCTAAGAGAGTGTCCTATCTGGATGTCCCCAGTTCTAAGAGTCCATGTAGCGTGTGGGTCTGTAAGCTGGAGTCCTTGGTGGCTTCCGAGTCAGCTGGAGCGGGCAGAATAAAGCAGCAATGCCCACTTGCTTACCAGCGCAGGCCACATGGCCGAATCCTGACTGCAGACTGCTTGGCTGCGTGCTGCTTCCCACATGGCTGCTACGACATCCTCCTACATGCTGGCACCTCTCCATCTTGCTTCTCTAACATGCTCCTTCTTCTTGAGGCTGCCTGCCCTTCCTTTTGAACCCTGAAAGTTGGTACAGCTTTTGCCCTGGGGCGATAGCACAGCTGTTATCTAGCTACCATCTTGCCATAGATACACAAAGTACCTTAAATGCTGTATCATCTCCTTCCCTCATCACTGA
The DNA here is from genome assembly GCA_004026585.1 of Noctilio leporinus. NCBI lineage: Eukaryota > Metazoa > Chordata > Mammalia > Chiroptera > Noctilionidae > Noctilio > Noctilio leporinus. Next base: position 212,843 of record PVIW01002351.1, on the reverse strand, counting down.
AACCTCAGGCTATGGGGACTGGGAGGACCCCTCCACTGCTCTATGTGCCGTTTCATTATGGGTAGGTATATGGCTTCTCTCTGAGTCCATTTGGCCTAATAATCCCTTATACCAACAGTGAGTATGTTTGTGGTCCTGAAACAAGAATTTAGGAATAGATAAAGCGAAAACAATGGATAATTGAGTTATTTCTAATGAACATTTTTCCTGACCTTATCTGATCTTATAGGCCATCCCCCTAGTGTGAAAATATCTTCCCTTTCCTTTCTTGACACCCCTCTCGTCAGCATTCTTTCTGTCTCTGTGATGGCTGCTTCTCAGTCTCCTCTCTGGGTTGCTCGACCTTTGCTTATCTCTCAAATGTTGATGATGCTCAGGGAACTCCTGTCATCCCACTTCCTTTCTCAGCTTACACATCTGTGGCAGAAAGAGCTAATTGTTTACCCCTCATGACCAATCTCCCCTTTGTTCTTAGCAACAGGCCCTCCAGTTTAGATGGCACCTGCCCATCTGGGATACCCCAGATCCTGGGATGCAGATAGTATTTCCTAGTCTCCCTTGCAGCTATGTAATGAAGAAAAGGTTATTTTGTGTGGTGCTTCAAGGAAGAGAGCTTTCCTTTTCATCTTCTGCCTGTCCTCCTCCTCTGACCTGCAATGGAGGATATAATGGTAGATCTCTAGCAGCCCTTCTTGGACTATGAGATGACCTTGAGGCTGGAAGCCATGTTCTAGGGTAGTGGGGCAGAAAGATAAGACCCTGGGGTGGTACTGCCATCCCAGTCATTGATTGCTTACCTCCAGACGTCTTTTATATGAGAGAATGCTATTCCTATCTTGTTGAAGCTGTTGCTAGTTTAGGCTTTCCAGTTTTATGTGTGGCATACTTCCAGGAACATGCAGGTTCAGGCAACGAGGTGATTAAAGAAGAGGATAATAGACTGAAGAGGAGAGGCCATATTTTGTTTTATGGGCATCATCTAAGGTTCTAAAATTCTTGTTCCACTTTAGGAATGTGATATAGGATGCCCTCTTATGGACTGAGATGCAACTGTCTGCCAGACTGGGAGCTCAAAGTTATATTCAAGTTGGCATGAAAGGATGTTTCTTGCACATAAAAGAAAGTGGGGTAGGATTCCTATTACACACACATAGATGATCTTTTGTATGAGATGTTTATTTACTTCCATTTTTTAGTCCTTAATATATTGAAGATTCCTTTCCATGTCAATCAATATGCATGTGTATCATCACCTTTAATGAGCACATCATAGTTTGTTGTACAGGTGTGCTGCAATGTGTTTAACCAATCTTCTTTTTTTCTTTACCACACCTTACCAGCCAGTATCTCAAATGGTGTGTTGAACTTTGGTGTTTGCTGTCACTCGTGCGTATATATTGGTGACTTATCCCTCAAGTTGGCCCCTCTTGGTGGCTTTCAATCTAATTTGATGACTTTTCTATATTCCTTGACTAGGCTGTGGTAGGCATTCTTTTGACCCTTATTTAGGTTTTGTTGGCCCCAGGCTGGTTCATACCTACTGTCTTTGTGGTATGAGGTATAACATCCAGGCATGTTTCCATCTTATTTGTCTAAAGCCCAACTCTAATACTATCAACTGCTCCAAGTTTCCTCTGACTCACTCTACCAAATGGAAGTCCCCTCTCCTACATCCTAGCAGTTTAGAAACTTACCTGTGCTTCCTATGTGTGACTTCATCATTTCCTGTCTGTCTCTTGAGGTTCATAACTTACCTTATCACCCTTCCTAGGCCTTGAGTTTCTTAATAAAAAGATTTATGTTTGAATCATTTCCCACCCTTAGTGATCTCAGTATTTCTTCATAGTCAGGGCTGAGAGATACTTGTGGAAGTGAATGTCATTTCTGTTGATTGTCATCATAATAATTTACTGTTCTTGGCACCATCGAATCTCAGTATAATTTTGAGGCTTGTCATTGTAGTAAAATCTTAAGGCTCTACAGGTAAATTTTAAGTGTCTGAAAACACACCTACCATAGGGCAGAGGTAGGTAGCAGATCAGCATTTTACAAATGGCATAGCCGGACTGTACAGTGTTTTGACCCTTCAAGAAACATGACTGAGGCAAGAGAAGTGGCTTTTGCACCGCCCCAGCGGCTGAAGATCGTCTCAGGTTGCTCTTGGATGGAACCCACCTGTCAGGCCCAAGGACTCTCTATGTCTGTGCATGGATGGACATTCCCTCTGGGTCAGCCATGGGGGCAGCCTTGAAGCTAATCTTGTCCCCAGAGCCCTGGAACACTGAGCCCCTAAGAATAATTAACATAGCAACCCTCAGCAGACAGCTGTCACATTTGGGTATACAGCCTCTTTGCTCTAACATGCATAAAGCCTCTTTTGTTCCAATGTGTATATAAGATGTCCTTGCTGTAAGCTAGGCACGCCCTACTGTGTGGGAGAGCCAAGAAACCGTGCATGTTCTAGTTGACACTCTTGGTGCCCGGCCACGTGGAAGCAGGAGAGTGGGTGTAGGGACGCCCGGATTCTCTGTGGTTGTTAACCTAAGTGCAGGTGTGATAGGAGTGGGACAACTGAGCGTGAGGGCGCTGACACTCTAGCTGCCTGGCCATGAGGCCACAAGCCTGCTGCTTGCAATGAAGCATGCCAGATCTCCTCAAGGCTCCACCTAAGTCCATGTTTGTCACCAGACAAGGGGCCTCCCTGTTATCAGAACCTGCTGGTCCAGAATCTCTAGGACCTGACACCATCCACCTGTGGAAATCTTTAGCCCTAAAATATTCAATAAAAAAATGCAATGTCTTAAAATGATCAAGCAGCCAGACTGACACAGACCAAATCCGTCCAAATGGCTGACATGCTAGGAGTCTAGGGTGCTGGGTTTGGATGAGGTTCTTTTCATCGCAATGCAAGGATTCAAAGAGACAGAGGAGAGGTAGATTGTTTCTTTGCTGGGTGGGGCTGTCTAGGAAGCTTAAGGAGGCCAGCTTTGGGCTTTGCGGCCTACTGATGGGAAGCCCGGTGTGACTGGCAGTTACTGTTTAAGGACGATGAGCTGTCTTGCTGTGTGATTGCTGCAAGACGGTCTTTTATGGCTTCATCGATGAGTCATCCTCTCTGGGCAATCAATTTTAGCTTGCTATACTTGCTCCGCTTTCCCTATGAATAAGTTTATTTATAATCTTCAAATCCTCTATTCCTGATTGGGCTCCAGCTTTGAACTTTGGCTGGGCACAGCTTGGAAACTTCAGGCTGTTCAGGTTTGAGGTATGTATTTCAAAGTCAAATTGTCTAGACATCTGTTACAGAAGTCAGTGCAACTCTGCTTGGGGGATGAATGTCTTTATGGCTGGCCTGGCATCATTTAATTTTAGTAAAAAGTTTTGCATTGTAGTTTTATATGCTAATAGTCTGGAAGTGCTCTGCATTACTAATCCCATAGGCCCGGGAAATGAAAGCCTCTGACAAGAGTCAATGACAGGAAAAAATCACCAGTTCCAGCACCTAATTACTCATTGAATTTTCCGGTGAATCTGCCAATGAGCCATCTGCGCCACCTAGACATATTTCCCCACTTAATATGAGTATGTAAATATGCTAATAGTGCTGAAGTGTGTTACAACAACACCTAGAGTGATGATGATAAAGGCGATGGCCACCATTTATCAAGCACCGGGTATCAGCCAGGCACCGGCTAGGTGCTCTGTGTACATCAGTGGTTCCCATCGCTGACTGTTTCTGAGAACTGCCTGGGGAGTCAAGAAACTAAAAATATTCTGGGGTCCCCCAGCCTAGCAATTAAATCAGAGATTTCTTCTCTAATCTTATTCCCAGGGCTCCCTTTATAAACTCTTTTTGAAAAAAATTAACATTCCTTTTCCATGATTATTAAAGCAATATATAATCCTTATAGGATATTGGGATAATAAAAATAAAATTAAAATCATACATGATTCCATTAGCCAGAAATCCCCTGTTAACTTATTTAAACAACTTCATTGAGGTATAATTGAGATGCAATGAACTGCACATTGAAAGGGTACAAAGCGAAGTTTTGACATTCTATTAACATTTTGATATATTTCTGTATGATCTCTTTTCCCTTCCTCTCTCCCTCCATCTTTCCTTCCCTTCCTCCCTTTCTCACTTCCCTTCCTTCCCACACTTATAGTGGCATTACACAGCATACACATTTTTGTATCCTTTTTTCTTTTAATGTTTATTATGAACATTTTCCCCTGTTATTTTTTTCCATAGATAAATTTAATGGCTGCACAATATTCTGTCCTATGCTTCCCTTATAATTAATTCAGGATTCCTTTTTTGTTGAATAGTTACATAATTTCTACCCATTTACTTTAGGAATAAAGATATAACAAAACGTTATAAACTAGCCTTGCTAGATGAGACTTATGGTATAGAACTTTGGTCAAGTAAAAAAAACATCTTTGTGCCTCAGTTTTCTCATCTATAACTGGAGTTAATGTTCCCATCTACCATAGAAGAATGCTGTGATGAGGTGATAAAATATTGCTTAAGCATAGCAATATTTAGCATAGCACTCAGCCCTTGAAATGTCTTCAATTAGTATTAGCTATTGTCATTCTTTTTATTGGCATTAGATACAGGTATGTATGCCCTTTTGGTCACATTAAGTAGGACTTTGAACAGTAAAAACACATGTTGTGTTTCTAGTGTCTTTTGGAAGTGATCCTACAGTGGAAAGTGCATGACAAGCACAAAGTCTATACACGTTTTTAAATAAACTCACTGAATTGATCTATCCGCTAATCAAGTAATTCAATCTTTTAAAATGGGTTTTCACCATTCCTATACTCTTACAATTCCCCACCAACCTGAAAAATCAACATGGGCCCTGTTCATATTTGCTACTCACATCCATCCTCTCTTAATGCATTCTGGTGACAGGGGATGAGGTCACAGAGATCTGCAGCAGAGAGTATTCTGTGGCCTCTCCCAATGAGCACCTCACTTTGCTGCCATAGAAAGGACTGAGGAGCCTGGAGAATGAAAGAAGAGAAAGAATAGATGCTTTTGCTTGTGTAAGTCCTCATTGGGAGAGATGCAGAAAGATAAGGCAAGGGAAAGAGTGGCTACGGAGGTGGGGTCGGTTCACAGTGGGTCCTGCTCTGATAGGCATGCGAGTGAAGTTATATTGGTGGCACAGGGCTGTGCTGGGGACAACTGCTGGATGCATGTGTTTTCATATGGCTGATTTATAGAAGTTAAAGAAAGTTTTCCACAGTTCTATGCTATTGCAAGTCTTAGGCTCTACTGAAGGGCAGGAGGCAGCCATGAGTAGCAGACAGCTCCCATTCGCCAGTGCATTTTGCGTGTGTGTGTGTGTGTGTGTGTGTGTGTGTGTGTGTGACCATTACTGGGATTGGAGGTGAAGCTCCAGGTGGTGGATGTTATCCTTTCCATCATTTCTATTTCTTCATCTCTGTACCAGGATAGATTTGACTGCTAATTAGTATTCTCTCTTTATTTTCCTTCTTCCTATTAAGCAGGATGCTAGGCCCTTAGTGAGCCTTGGAATCAGGGATTCAATTGTTGGCTGTGTGAAAGATAGAAACTACTGGAAGTCAGTGTTTTTTTTTTCCTTTGGCGGAGCTAAATTAAAAACAGGCTCATTCCTGGTGTCCCCAACAGGGAAGGGAGAGAGGAGAAAGAGGTTTCCAGGAATTGGGATGTTTTGCCTTCTTCATCGCAAGATCACACTTGGCTCCACAGCTGCACCTGGGAAGCTGGAGTGGCTCAGGGGGTGGGAATGTAGGCAGCAGGAGTCCCAGCCTCAGCAAAGATTCTTGGGCCCCCTATGTGGCATGGAAGCAGAGGACCATGTACCTCAAGGGGCCATGATGGGCTTGATCAACAAGGATGACTTTGATCACCATGATGGGCCAAGAGTTAGCCTCTGCTGCCATTTCCCTGCTATGCATCTGACAGAATTTCCCTCTGACCTGGGCAAGGTGCAGGTTGGGAGTTGGACTTACATGGATTTTAACAAATTAAAGAAATGTGTATTTCTTACAGCCCAGGTTTTCATAACCACTGAGATTCCCTTCTCTCTACCTCTCAGAATCAAAGTTCCTTGTTATGTGGAGGCATGATAGTCAGGAGAAGGTGAAAGTAGAAATTCTAAGGGCAGGGAGATGTCCAGCATCTACAGTATAAGTCTTTAATAAGTGTGTGCTGAATCAAGAAACCAAATGTAAATGGTTATTTTTGCTTGACAGGTTCAGGAAGAAAAACCAGGAGACCTGCTAGCTGCCTTACTCACTTCAGAAGACGTCCATCTGCCCTTCTGCAGCTGCTTTGGTCCTGATGATTACTCTTAGCTAACACATCCGACAAAGGGTCAGCACAGTGGACAATACCAAAGGCCAGGGAATGTTCTCTGAGGTCCCCATGATAACAGGTTGCCTCAGCACTGCGAGTTAGAGCACAAAAAGGCAGACACATTCATTTACACGTCTTTGTAATTAGGCCTGACTTGTCATTAGGCCTATGGACTAATTTCCCTTAGGCTGTCTATATTCTTTCTAGACACATGATCTGGGAGATACACCTGCCTGATAAATATTCCTAAGTGGCAGAAAAGTTCACATCAGTGACACGGCTTGTCTGGGACCCAGTGCCCGGTGATGGGCACAGAGCAGCCTTCTGTTTCTTGCTGAGCCCCTCCAAACTGCATGATGCACAAATCCTGGGTCGGAGCCATTTCCCCCATTAGCCCTATCCGTGCGTGAATGCCTCGCTGCATTCCAACTGTCAAACTCTAATGGAATAATAGGCTTTAACCTAGAGCAGGCAGCAAGGCCGATCAAGTGTTAAAAAGGATTATTAATGAAAATGGGAAAAACGGTATATTTAAGAGAGAGTGTCAAATGGAGGAACAGTGGCTGGGATGATGGTTCCCCGCTGCGGGCGGGGAGCAGCTGCAAAGGACAGCATCTGCTTTCACGACAGACGCAGGGATGCTGTCTCAGGGAGTAATGAAGATGGCACCTTTCATCACAGGAGGGCAGCACATTTCCTGAATGTGAGGTCCTCACTTCTCACTGACTCTCCGAGACAGATGTCACAGGGGGTGGGGACAAATTCTGGCAGGAGCATAGGGTTGGAAGGCAATGTAGGAAATCGGGGGATGAAAGTTGCTTTAGGGACAGAAAAGGTGCAGAGTTGAGCCCCAAAAAGCCCCCTGCATGCTGAAAGCGAGGACAGTGAGTTTTGTTAATCTGCCACAACCTTCCAGGGACGTCCCTCAGCCTTTCTGGTCCCAGAATTGCAGGGGCAGTAGTCTCTGTTCTACCCTCCCAGGTGGTGGCTATGACATGGTAATACATATAAAAGTGCTCCCAGATGGAAAATTGGATTGCACCCAAGAAACATTTTTGAATAATCTATTCAGCAGGTTTGCACCCACAATGCAGGAGGTGCTGTGTGACATGGAAATTATGTGAAACCTGGCGTTTTCATCGAAATCATTACAAGGTAAGACACGCAATGGTACATTTCCAAAGCATAATTTAAAAAGAGCTATGAGATTTTAGAGGTAGAAGAGCTCATTTCTATCTGGAGGCCCAGTGGGAAGCTTCCCATGGAAATTGGTGGCAGGAAAGCTAAGAGTAAAGACTGGGCAGATCGGGTGGAGGCTGCATTCCAGGTTTGGGGACTAGAATAAGGCAGACATGGAGTAGGGAAGGCCTGGTGGTGCTCAAAGCGTGGAAAGCATCACTTACACAGGGAGAGTAACGGATGAAGCTGCATGAGGAAGAGGTATGGTATGCGGGTTGTGGGAGTCGGACCGAGAAGTGGGAAGTGTATCTGTAGCTAATGGGACCTTTGCCAAGGGAGTCTTTTAAGTATAAGTTGATTTGATTGATAGTACAGTGTGGATTAGAGCAAAGAAAGGTGAGAACCCTCTGTTCCTAGAATAACTCAGATAGGCTACACTAAGGGCTGGGCTAGGATGATGACAAAGGAATGACAAGAAAAGAAAAAAGAAAAATGGAAAGACGAAAGAATCATAAGGTGCCTATTGGATACAATTATCTAGGGAGAGAAGAAGGTTACCAATAGGAAGGAGAAGGACTGGCAATGAGTCTGAAAATATGATAGAGTGTCGGAGACCCCCAGGGATGGCAGCGAGGTGTGGAGCCCTGCATAGGCCAGGCTAAGCCTGTAAGACCTGGCCAGGAAACCAGAAAAGCTGGGTGCATATGGGCCCCCATGACGTAACTGGGGGACCCTGGTTGGAACCTGGCCATAGGAATTTTCTATACAATCTTTCAAGCTAGCAAACTTCCCCAACTTGCTTATTGTAACAGCAGCAGATGTTAAACTTTAACCCGCATGCAAAGTTACCTTCCCTATTTCTATGAGCCACCTGGAGTCCTTGTCATCATCTTGTCCAGCTGACCATACCCTGGGGCAGAACCTCTGCATCCCTTCTATTGTGGTTTAAAAATAATAACTCTTATTCTAGAAAGCATTCTCCTTTCATCCTTTCATAATGATCTATGATATGTATGTGCAACCCCCTCCCTCCCCACCTTGGTTACCCAATAAAGGTTTTTGGAGAAAGGGGCTCAAGGCCTGTTGTCTATCAAACACTGGTTGGCCCGCTCTCCTCTAGCACAAGCTGCCTGGGAAGTATTAATTTCATATGCAGCACCAAGAGTTGGGGGTTCCTCAACAGTAGAGTGGGACTCTGAAGGCCTTGGGCCATCCTACAGTGTTGGGCATCATTTGATAGGTATGTGGAACCTATCACATTTCATTTCAGGTGAGATTCAGTTTGTATTTTAGGAGGGTCCCTGTCTAGGCTGGAGTTCAGAAAAACTGGTGGCAGAGAGAACTGTTATACAACTTGATCATCTGTTGTCCAGATTTTAAAAAAATAATAGGATGGGATCATGGGGATTGTTTTTGAGTTCGAACATAGAGGAGGAGAGAGAAGTTGAAAATGACTCCATTTTTTTGCCCATGGGAAATAGGTGGATGGTGATGTTTACTACTGGAAACCAGAGAGAGGGGCAACAAATGGCCTTGCAGAGAATGATGATTGGTTCATCATTGGACATGCTGAATATGCTTTTAGGATATCTCAGTGAAAGGGTTCAGGAGGTAGCTGGAAATAAAAACCAAGGGCTCACTGGAGACACAGGGGATGAAAATAGAAATGTGAATGAGCAATGGAGGTATATAAATAGAAGCAGATTTTATAGGATAAGACTGGGACCTAGGATGGGCTCCTGGGTAACCTCAACCTTTATAAAGCATTTTATAGTCTGTACAGGGGTTTAATAGCCATTATAGCTTTTGATCATTAGACCTGTAGGTAGTGGTGAAAGTTTCATTATAGGCTGGGAGTTTTGGCAAGATAGATACATGAAGATGAGGAGAGCCAGTGGCCTGATATCACAGTGGTATCCTAACCTCCTTCTTGGAGGAAATTTGTCCATTTTTCTTTATCATCTCTTTATTGCTTATGGGTCTTTGGAGGAAACATTTCCCCTCTCCTGTTTTAGCTGAACTCTTTATCTGAACAGATTACTGGGAATGAAATTTCTTATAGAAGATGAAGGGCCATGAAGTAGATAGGATATATATTGTATCAGTCAGAAATGCTTTTAGGCCCTGGCCGGGTAGCTCAGTTGGTTGGAGCATTGTCCCATACACCAAAATGTTTTGGGTTTGATTCCTGGTTAGAGCACATATCTAGGTTGTGGATTCCAGGCCAGGCAACAGCTGAAGACTGCTTCTCTCTTGCTCACACACTCTCTTTCTTTCTCCTTCCCCTCCCTGTTTCTCCCTAAATATATCCTTGGGTGAGGATTAAAAGAAAAAAGAAAAAAAGGAAGAAAGAAAGAAAAAGAATAAACAAAAAAACCCACTGTCAGCTGCAGGTAACTAATGGAGGTTAAACAAATAGGGTTTTCTCTTCCTCCTATAATGAGAAATCTGAAGATAAAGAACTGATGGTGTTGGTTCAATGGTAGGTTGACTGTTTCTGACTTTCTTGGGCTTTACCTAGTGGTTGTGACTTCCATGTTCCAAGCAACATGGAGAAAGGAAGGATGCTGTCTACAATGATTTTTTTTTAAAAATCAGGAAAGCAGAAATGCTACTGAAAACTTCCTCCATAGTGAAGCCAGGCAAGGAAGAAAGAATTATGAAATGATCCTTGGTTGGCCAACATGCATATCACCTAATTATACTGCCTGGTCTCAGTCACAATACTTGTTGTTACAAATGGCAACCATAAAAAATAGAGCAATGGAAGTAACCCCTGGTCATCGCACAGCACTGTTTTACCTTTAAAATGTTTTTGCCGCATTTACAGAAGTTTATATTATTTTCTTGCTGCAACTTTAGGATGATGGTATTTTTTTGATAGATGAGAAATCAAGTCCAGAAGTGGCTCAGGGACTTGCTGAAAGTCATAAAGTTGGTTGATAGCAGACCTGGAATGATCTGTTTCTGGAAACCTGCCCGAAGGTTGGAGGCACACGAGTTATGGTCGAGACCTCAAGCTTCCTGCCTCTCTAGTGCAGAGCGCATTTCATGGGACTGACTACAGGGCCTTTTGTTCAAATGCTAAAATGGTTATTGCTTCAAGTTCTGAGGTCTTTGCATCTTTACAGATGAGCTACAGTTTGTGATCTGAGTTTCAAGGTATCCTTCAGGTTCCCACACTGTCCTTGGTCATTGATGAGGAGAGGCAGCATGAAGCTGAAGAAACATTGCACCACTGGTAAGGTTTTCCTCCTCATTATTGTCATAATTCTTCCCCCTCCCTCCCTTTACAGCTGGATAGATGCTGTAGGCTGGGAGACAAAACCTTGATTGATGATCCACTTGTAAGGGGGCATTCGGGAACTTAGATACATAGAGCATATTCAGTTGTGAATATACAATAGCAAAAGCGGACATGGAACTCGGAGTGATTGCTGGTCACTTGGGTGTCCTGAGACTCTCCAGATGGCCAGAATGACTGTTAATTTAATTTGTCTACATGTTCCAGACCATAAGTCGTGGAACACTCATTGTCCCTCTCATCCTGTGAGAGGGACAGATATTTTTCTAGCGACTGTTTGTTCTGGTCTTTCTCCTTCTGCTTAATTATTTCAGTTTATGATTTATTTCACCTAAATGGATATATATGTGCTAAACAGCATGTAATCCTATTATGCATTATACCATTGCTGGTTACTACTCTCATTCTTTTGGTTCTCAAAATATTGCCTCTGTGTGGCTGTGTATGTTTCAGGCTTTATCTAAGCTCCTGTCATTTGTAATTAGAAGTTTCCCATTTCTTTTTTTTTTTTCATTTAAATTTTATTGTTGTTGTATTACATCCATCCCCTTTTTGCTCCCCTCTGTCCCCCAGAAGTTTCCCATTTCTAATGCACATATTCATGCTATAATATACTTTATTTATTATTATTATTTTTAATATTTTCAAAAAGATTTTAAAAGAGAGGGGAAGGGAGAGAGGCAGAGAGGGAGAGAAACATCAATGTATAGTTGCCTTTCACCTGCCTCCAGCTATGGACCTGGCACGAGACTTGGCATGCACCTGGTTATGTGCCCAGGCTGGGGAGTTGAACCAGCAAACTTTGGGTTCACAGGTCGGCACCTTATCCACTGAGCCACCAGCCAGGGCCTATAATATACTTTAAAGCAAATGCTTCAGTGCCCTGCAGGGAATGACAGGGGCTGGGACTGGAGTGAGGGCAGTGATGTCCAACCCTGAGAGTGAGTGCCTCCTGAAATGTTGTGCTCCAGCTGCCTCTCTCACCTTCCTCTAGCCTGGCTCTGGGGATGATAGCTCATCACAGAAAAACAAACACCTTAAAACTGAATAATATACATTCCTAGGCTTTAAATGTCCAAGCCATGCTGATCCCCAGAATGGTTCTTGTCCATCTCCTCTACGGAGTCTGGGTCTTGTCTCTGCCTGCTCTTCTCTCTCTGGGACTCTCTTTTTTATTTTTTTTTAAAAAGATTTTATTTATTTCCAGAGAGAGGGGAAAGGAGAGAGGCAGAGAGGGAGAGAAACACCCATGTATGGCTGCCTTTCACCTGCCTCCAGCCGCAGACCTGGCTTGCAACCTGGTTATGTGCCCTGGCTGGGCAATCGAACCTGCAACCTGTGGGTTTGCAGGCCAGCACCTTATCCACTGTGTCACCAGCCAGGGCTGGGACTCTTTTAAAACTTCAATTTTTCAATTATAGTTTACATTCACTATGATTTTGTATTAGTTTCAGGTGTGCAGCAAGTGGTTAGGCTAGTTTCTTCTTCTTTAGTACACTGTTTTCCCCCACCCCCTCCTCGTTCTCTAAGCTCACCCGGGCCACACCCCCAGGGACATCATCTTTTACTTGAGAGAAGCCATCAAGATTTTTGGCTAAACAAAGACCTTGTTCCACCCAAGAAGAGGTCTGGTGCATCCCATATTTGCAGACTGTCCGCCTACAGAGACCTGGCAGATTAACACTCTGAAGGGGACTTTCCTGGCTGAGCGGTATGGTGAGGTGGGGAGTCTGGCAGCTGGCCTGGGGCTGTGGGAGCCAAGTCCATACTCGCCGCTTATACGTGACGTGAATTTGGGCCAGTCTCTTCACTGGCTGGAGTCTCAGTGTGAGCGTATGCGAGCTATTATTCCAAACTGTTTTTAAACTATACAGTGCTTAAAAATGATATTGTTAGTGTAGCAACAGCAAACATAAAGGCAGGATCAGGAGCATTTGGGAGAACCAATTTCTTATTGCAGTAGGCACTGCTGTGTGCTATGACCCAGCCTGGAGCGAGGGTACCTGAGACTTGGCGGGCAGGAAAGCCTCCCTTCCAAGGGAAGGATGCTGTGTGTTCTGCTGAGCGACTCACCGCAGGAAGGGGTCCTAACAGAGACCCTCTTCCAGGAGTATCAGTTAGGAAGGGCTGAAGTGTCAGGTCCAATTAATGACTAATTGCTGAAAGTGCTTGAATTTCAACCAGACTCCTAACGATCACTTAGAAGACATTTGGTGCGCATGTAAGGCAGTGAATTCAGGAGCCTGAGGAAAACACACAAAAACCTCTTCTTTCTTGGGAGTCACCTCTCAAGGGCATTTGGAAAGTACCCCTTGACTGGGAGTCCGTGGAGGTGCGGCTGCAGAAATAGTACCCGGGATTCTCTCTGTTTGTGTCCTTTTCAGTGTCAGTGAAAGAACAGGGTGGCATTCTCCAAAGTATTTGGTGCGAGTTTAGCTCTGGGAAAATGGTTGATACTGGTTATGTTATTTTCCGTTAATTTATAAGTATAGAAAGACTTAAAAACAAATGCTTTGCCTGATGGGGCATTTCTTCTTTATTGGCTGATGGAAAGCAAGAATGCTAGTTAAGAAATTCTCTCCATAGTACTTCTAATTAGAAGGGCTGTGTTACAGGAAGTTAATTTTAATGAATGAAGCAAATGCATTTGTGGGGGTGCTCTGGTGGGAACAGGGTTTCTTGGGTGATGAGAGTGTTACTCTTCAGAGCTGTACATTCTGGGAACCCTGGAAATGCTCCCCACCTCTTCCTCTGAGATGTGCAGGGAGGTCCAGTGAGCCCTGGCTTGCTGAAACCAAGAGGAGATGTTTCCTTTATTTTATTTCAGAGGTTCCTAACTTAGGAATGACTTGGAATATTGCTTTGGGAACAGTAAAAAAAAAAAAAAAAAAAAAAAAAGGAGTGCACCTCATTTAATTCATAACAAATGGGAAACAAGTGAAATTTTAAATCTTCTGAATTAAGAAAATGAGACAAAACAGTTGCTGTTAGTTGTTTTAATGTAATGTTTCTTAATGGGTGTACTTAAATATTTGCTTCTTTATTTTGTGTTTTTATGTGGAACAAGTTTTTTTCTCTTTTGGGAAAACCTATTGGACTGTTTGCCATGAAAAGTACTGGTTTTTGCTCTAAATATTCCCAAGTCCAAAGGCAGTAAGACTGCACATTCCCATTTAAGGTTCAGGACTTAATAAATGCAGCAAAATTCTTTTATCATCCATGGGGAATTGAAGTGTAAATTTTTTTATATCACAGTAGCAATAGAGTCAAATGGATTTTTCATGGTCAGCCCTGCTTGATAATTAGGATGCTATACTTCAGCTACATTACATTTTCCATAAGTGGGATTGCAAATTTTAAAGAATTGGTACAATCTCTCAGAAGGTGCTGGAAGCTGTGATTCTATAAAAGGCCCACGTAAGGAGGAATTGCAGATGCTGTAAGAACCAAGTCCTAGTGACTTGAGAATATGACATCATGTTTTACTGTAAAGGTTGATGTCAGTGTTTTGGCAGTCACTTTAAGTAGTTCAATGTAGATGGGATAACACTAAGAACACGTGAGAGTTAGTTTAAATCACATTTTAGGTCCAAGCCATTGACCTGATCTGAAGTATGGATCCAGGAGTACACAGTTAGCAGTTGTTAGAAAGGCCACACTTCAGATGCGGCCACTAGGGTCTTCAGATATTTACTTTTGATCAACTCCAGAGACTTTGCTGATTGACATAATAAATATGAATGACTTTTATTATAGCTTAGGTGAAACTAGTGACCTGGCACAGTGGACGTTTGGAAAGGGCTCACCTTGGTGAAATTAGTGTTATTCTAGAAGTATGGATCTGGAAATGTAAAGTACAGCTTAGGGAATATAGTCAGTAATATTGTAATAACTATGTATGGTGCCAAGTGCGTACTTGAGATATCAGAATCATTTTGTAAAGTGTATGATTTTCTAACCACTATGCTTGATACCTGAAACTAATATAAAATAAAACTAAAAAAAAACTTTGAACATGGGTCAGTTAAAATATTTTAGAGATATGTCCCATCTTTGTACAAATAAGGTATAAAAATCTAGAAAACCTTCTAGTCTGTACCTTTAGAGATGCCTCATTATGTGATACTTCCAGTGTGGAAATCAGTAATCTTTTCCTGTAAGCGCCCAGAGAGTAATATTTTTCACTAGTCATGTAGTCTCTGTTCTAATTATGCAACTCTGCTCTGTCCCATGAAAGCAGCCATAGGTAATATGTAAAAGAAAGGACATGGCTGTTTTCCAGGGAGTTTTATGTACAAAACTGGGTGGGGTCAGACTTGGCCTAGGGACTGAAGTTTGTTGATCCCTATTCGAGACCAGTATTTTACACGTCCCAGGTGAATCTTTCAGGCTAAATTGGATCACCTGAAATGATGGAGCCCTGGGATGTCAGTGAGTAGACAGAGCAGATAGTATGTATGATTTTGTGGCTGCTTGCTAATACATGTTACTTTATAGTTAAATTGAGTTATAGACTTGCTTCCATACATGGTTATAGTAGGAAATTAGATAACCTTCATACATCTGAAAAATGTTGGTGGCTACATTTACCTAGCAACCTAATGGCCTAGGTCATGTCCTTGAACACCTTGGGCAAAATGAGGATGCCCCTCTCAGATGGTGACCCCACTACTGAAGTGGGGCCTGATCATGTTGGCACATGGTAGGTGCTCAGTGCAGATTTGCTGGACAAATGAATGAACTGACTTTTCTTGGCTATTTAGGTGAGCTATTTCTTGGAATTCTGATGTGCTTAGCATTGAACTATCAGTGTGAGCATGGAAATTAGGTAGACATATGGCTTTAAAAATGTGCAAATTTACAGCATCAACTGGAGAGATGTTAAGCCATAAATTTCACACTGATGTCTGGTTCAAGTGCTTCACGTCATGTTGCATGGGGTAGAAAAATGAAACAAAAGATTATGACCATTGTACACATATAATTTTTAGGCTCCATGTTGCTTAATTTAGTCAGGATGATTTAGAGATGAAATGTTAATTTTTGTGATGAGCTAACCCTCATTGTAGCTAATCCACTAAAGATAATTGCGATAATCAATTACTGACTGGTTGAATGGGAGTGACTCTTTTTCTTCTTACTCAGTTTGACTTCTTCCTGCCTTCCTCTATTGCCCATCCCTTGACAATGGGAGTTTCCTTGTTTTAATATGTCTTGTCATTTGCAAATTAAGCAAATATTTTAAAATCAACTCCTAAGTGCTATTTGCCCTGCAGTTACAGAAATGAAAAAGCATAATCTGTATTTTAAGATAAGATGGAGGCTAGTAAAGAACTGGATGAATTAAGATTTAAAGGTGCGAAAGTTCTAGGTGTGTTTGCATAAAGGTAAAAAATAGTCTAAGGTCAGCTCTTGGGGAAGGGATTAATTTTCTGGGGTACCTGGGGCTTGTGACAGATGATGACAAGGAAACTTAGGGGTCTGGGTCACCATTACGACATGGTGACTTCTTCTGGAGGGCAGAGAAGAGTACTGTGGCCCTAAATGATATGATTGAAGGTGGTGCATTTGCGTTTTGACACCTGCTGTTCTGTTCTGAGAGGACAAATGACAAGGTTATGCACAATATTTATTGGCTATGCAGAGTGAAGAGAAGGCTGTGCCACCAAAGGTTGTCCCATGTGTAGAACTGAGGGGCTAGCTTGAAAAGAGTTCAGAGGGGGTGAGCTGGGGTGCTGGGGTGCTGTTCCTCTGCCTCCCTACTGTCCCTTACCAACTAAGGCTGATGAGCTGCAGCCAATTTCCTTAACAGTGTTTCTTACTTGCATGAGAATCGTCTAGGGTTCTTCGAAAAATGCAGAATTCACAGGTCCACTCTAAATCAACAGAGGCAGGTTGGAGTGTGGGATCCAGGAATGCTTATATAACAAGTTTACCAGTTGATTCTTATGGACCCCAAAATATTAAAACCACTGCTAGGTAGAAGATATAAGGTGCGGAGTTTGTTGATATGTCTGGTCAGTTTCACTGACTTTGCTAATGATGTTCCAGTAAGTATTCTAGAAGCTGAGAATATAAGAAGGGTAAGACTTGGCTGCAGTTTTCAAGGAGCTTGTGGTTTCATGAAGAAGGTAGGTGTGTAAGTACATAATTGAAATATGGTAGTCAAGGGAAGGAAAACAAAATGACAGAAGATAATTGAAATCTGAGTGGGAGGGTCAGGAAGGCTTCCCAGAAGTGATGATTTTTGAACTTAATGGGTTTTGGAGGATGAGTAGGAGTTTGTCAAGGGGATGAGGAAGAAGGACACAGAAACTTAAAACTGCATAGTCCATCCACAGGACTGATGGAGCAGAAAGCACAAAAGGCAGGTGGTGTAGGTAACTGAATGGCTTTGTTAAATAGGAGGAAATTGCTCTATGATTGAAGAAAAAGCATAGCCATAATGCTGAACATGGTACACTAATAGACATTAACTACCACTAATACCCTGTAATGACACACATGTTAAAGACACTCATCCAGATGTTTCCCTTTGGGATCTTTATGCTTAACTGCCCAAACCTGTGTTTGGGGAGATGAAGGGAGTTTTACTAGTGTTTTCTAGCAGAATCCTTATTCTTCCTTTACCTTCCTCCTCCTCACCTTCCCTCTTATCAGAGATGAACATAACCTGACCATGAACCTAACCTAAGAAAGGATCATGGTTTGGTTAGTTCTTATAACTGGGTCACAGTCAATTTTGGTCTCTTTGCTGCTTTAGGTGTCCACATTCACCACACAGATATGTTTTCTTTTGGTTCTATTATGGCCACAAAGGTCAATGCCATAATGCTCTGAAAACAGAGACTCCTGTGATAGTAGGAGATAAGCCAGCTGAGATGGGCAGTGGTGGGTGAGTTAAGGCCTTCCATGCTAGGCTGAGGAAGTTGAGTTTTAACCTGCAGGCAAAGGGAATCAGTGACGGGTGCTGCTTGCACTGTGTGGAGGCATTGGTGTAGCATACAGTATGAGCTTGGGAGTCAGACTGCTTGGCTTTGAGTCTTGGCTTTACCATTTACCTTTGTGTCCCCCTGGCAAGTCATTTTACCTTTCTGTGCCTTTGTAAAATAGTGAAAAGAATAGTACCTCCCTCCTGCCCTGGCTGGTGTGGCTCAGTGGATTGGCACCAGCCTGCAAACCCAAGGGTTGCTGGTTCGATTCCGAGCCAGGGCACATAACCAGGTTACAAGCCAGGTCTCCAGCCAGGTCCCCAGCTGGAGGTAGACGAAAGGCCACCCTACCTTGATGTTTTTCTCTCCCTTTCTTCCTCCCTCCCTGCCCTTCTCTCTAAAAATAATGAATAAAATCTTTAAGAAAAAGAAAAAGAATAGTACCTTCTCCTTTGGGTTTGCTGTAAAGATGAAATAACACATGAAATGAGCTAGAATCCTGCTTAGGTCATTATGATCAGCATGCTTTACACATGCATGCATATTCTTCAGTGGTACACACACGCACACACACTACATATGTACACAATTTAATCCTTGCAATGGTTTTGGGTTAGGGCCACATTGCATCATCCCAGGGGGTTCAACATAAGTAAATGATCTGACCAAGGGACAAAGCCAGGCCTAGCACTAAAGCCACCTGACTTGCCGTGTGAGCAGACGGGGGCCTGGCCCTGAATGGCTGAATGGGTCTGCCTAGAGCCAGCTGCGTGTGTGTGTGTGTGTGTGTGTGTGTGTGTGTGTGTGTAGGGTGGGGGGAGTTCTTGACTTCCTATAGGAGAGATTTTTACAACACAAGCCGAGGTGACTGGGAGGAGCCACTTACTAAAGCTGGGACAATGGAACCAGGAAGGGCTTAGTATAGATGAAGCAACAGGAGAGCCTAACTGGGCTGCCTTATCTCACTGGGAAGTCAGAGAAAAGGGGGCTTTGGTGACAGGGTCAGCAATGAGCCTGTGACAAGCAGCCAGCTGCCTTAGAGTTTAGGAGACAGGTGCCTTGGAAGAAAGAAGTTGGGGGAAGAAGAAAGGAATGCCAGGGGCTGCTTCCCACGGGGGCAAGAGCTCCCACTGGGTCCTTTTCCTTCAGGCTTTTCTCTCTTTCTTACAGGTGAATCTTAGGGGAGGTCCCAGGTATCAGTTTCAGTGGGTTTCACCCTGCCTCTCCTGGGGTGCCCCTCCAGGGTCATAGTCTTCTCTGATTGGTCAGTGGCAGGTTTTTATTCTTTGCAGTTGGTTCCAGAGTCGCCCACGTGGTTCTGCTGCTTTTCTGGCCCTAGAGCTGAAATGCTGCTGAGGTC
This sequence comes from Noctilio leporinus, assembly GCA_004026585.1. Taxonomy (NCBI): domain Eukaryota; kingdom Metazoa; phylum Chordata; class Mammalia; order Chiroptera; family Noctilionidae; genus Noctilio; species Noctilio leporinus. The sequence goes on along the minus strand of PVIW01002351.1, from coordinate 193,707 downwards.
AAATGTTATCTCCAGGGAGGAAAGGCCAGGGGAAGGCAGGTTATCTGGGGACACGGTCCTTGTTTTCCCAGTTTTGCTCCCTATCAGGGGGCCTCCCCGCTGGTGAACATCTGTCCCTGGCTGTAAATTGCTTGGCCATGGAGTTCAGCTGTCTCAGTGTCCCTATTCCACTCCCCAAGGAATCCTTCTAGCTTCTCACTATCTTGTCTTATCAGAGCCCTGCTTTCCTAAGATTCCACTGCTGCTTCAATAACAAGACAGTCTGCTTTCTTCAAAGCCAGCTCTAAATATGTTCGAATGATGGCACATTCTGGTGATGAACACATTGGGAGTCCCTGGAGATTATATCAAAGCAAAGACATCTTTTCAGCACACGTGGATGGGTACTATTATTCAAAAGTTTTCAAGAGAGAGGAGAGGGTATATATATATATATCAAATATTCCGTGGCTCCCTTTAAAAATTACCTTAGGTTTTGGAAGATTTTGTTCACGTTTCACCTCCTTCCTGAGGTGCTATTCTGGATGGTCAAGAGCAGGAGGTTTCAAAAGAAAGGATGTTACATTTCAAGGTTTGCTGCTTAATGATGTTCAAAGGAAGCTATTGTAGGTGATTGGAGTGTGAAGCCACAGGCAGGGTGCATTTTAATTTCCATTTAAAATGGGGAGCAAAGCCATGGGGTGCCAGCCTGACCTCATTTAGCTGGCAAAAGGTAGGGATGTGCATAGGTAATAATGAAAGTATCTTACATTTGTAAAGGGCTTTATGCTTTGAAAAGTTCTTTGACACACTTTATTATTACATTTTGGTTCTCCCAATAGTTTTAAGAGAAGGCTGGACGTCTTATTCCCTTTCGGGTATGTAGAAAATGAGACTCAGAAAACTGCAGCAACGGTCTCAGTGTCACCTGTACACCCAAAATTGGCACAATTACAGCTCTTAGAGACGACTTCTGGTGCTGTTTCCGTTACAGTGTAGCCACCCATGAGATATGGTAGAGCCCTTCTTTTAAAGTTAAAATTATTATTTTTGATATAATCTTTACTGTATCTGTAAGGTCAGCCGTGCTCGGAGAAATCACACGTGGAGATGGCTGCGGGATTAAACCATGAGTTTACTGGGGGAAGGGAAAGGGGAACAAGGAGGATGGGAGGCCACAAGGGAAGTGACTCTTAGAGAAGTCATCCTCCCCTGACATCACAGGTTGGGGCTTTTACACAGACATTCTCACAGATACCTGGATCAAAGGAGAGTTAATTTCTTTACCCAAATTCTACTAGCAAGGGAGTGTTAAGAGGGCCTATCTGATGAGGACAGTCCTTCATGTTCCCAGGGATTCGTGGAGAAGATAACTTCCTCAGCCACTTCCTAAGAGTTTCCTGTCCAGTCCTATTATCACACCCCTGCCAGGTTAGATATGTAAACATCGACTGTTGAAGTTTTAACTCAAGTCCAGGTACAATTCAAGTTCAAAGGTATGTACTGGCTCCAGGTTGTCTGCTCCTGCATCTTAACAGTGTCTTTTTTCCATTACCATTTAGTCTCCTCACCTCCCTTCCGCTTGCGATCCCTGCACTGCTGTGCCGGTCCATGAGTCCCTTTTCCATTTAAAGTTAAAATGAAATCAGTATTATACTAGATATCCCTTCTGACTGCATTGGATTCATGGTCCAATCAGGCAAGATATTTAATCACTCTGGAGCTTAAAATCCTCTTTCTAAGGATCTCAAAGGAGTCTGCATTTTTTTCATGTCTTAGAATTGTGTGATTTTCTGAATTGCCTACTTTCTGGAACATTCTATTACATGGTTCCTTACTCAAGTTCTAGGGAAAGACAAGGGCATTTGAGTTTGCTTCCCAGGAATGACTTGGCTATTTTGGATTTTGTAAGCATGTCTAAAATCCCTTAAGATTGCTTTCATTTATCGTAAGGATTGGGGAAGGGGGAGGGATTAACTCCATCTTTTCCTTTAGTAATGCGGATAAACTAAAGCATAGCTTTGTTACTGTGCAATGAAAAAGCTTCCAAATTATTTGGCAGAGATGCTTGTGGGTATAGAGAAGGGAAGAGCCCTGGCTGGTGTGGCTCAGTGGGTTAAGCACCAGCCTATGAACCTACGGGTTGCCAATGTTTCTCTCCCTCTCTTTCCCTCTCCCTTCTCCTTCTCTAAAAACAAATAAATACAATCTTTAAAAAAGAAGAAGAGAAGAAATACTATAAAGATGGAAGAAAGGAGGAAGGCAAAAATAATAGACTGTTCTAGTAGATGTTATGAAATGCACAATATGTGTAATAGAAAAGAAAAAGGCATCAACAAGGTGCAGAAGCAGAGAGGAACACCTTTAAAATCCATGATTCTAGCCTCTTGTTTTATAGGTGTGGATAGTATGCTTAGAGGGGTTAAATAAATTAAAGTTATATAGCTGGTGATGGCAGTTCCAGAAGTGGGGAAAACCAAGAGCCAATTTTTGAATGTTTCTTATGTCAAAGGCTTTAGAATGTTGTCTCCCAATGCTATTGGTTGAATTGGACTTGTGCCTCCCCCAATTCATATGTTGAATGGAGTCTTAACCCCCAGTACATCAGGATAGGAGTCTTTAAGGAGGTGATCAAGGTAAGGGGAAGTCCTAATCCAATAGGATTCTTGTCCTTAGAAAATGGGAAATTTGGACACAGGCAAACACACATGAATAAAGATGACTACAAGCCGAGGAGAGAGGCCTGGAACAGTTCCTGCCCTCTCAGCTCTCTGAAAGCCTACCAACACCTGACCTCAGACTTCTAGCCTCCAGAACTGTGAGACAATAACTGTTTGTTGTTTACGATATCCAGTTTGCATCCTTGGTGATGGCAGCCCTAACAAATAGTTCCACTCAACAGTCCTATTAGGCAGGTATTATTTTCCCTGTCTTGTAGGGGAGGAGACTGAACAGTTTAAATTGGGGAGCTGGGATGACAAACTAGAGGTGATGGTTTCCCAGGTCCACAGTCTTCTTTCTGGTGGAAGACATTGTCACAGAGTGGGAGAAAGCCTGAATCCCCTACTCTGCAGTTCGGGGATGGGGGTGGGGTGAGTCTCAGTGGACTAGCCTTTGTCCTTTTGTCCCGAGAAAACAGGAGGAGCCTTAGACAAGGGATAGTGATGAAAAGGCTACAGTGCTATGCCAAGTTCTGTCAGTGGTCAGAACTGTTTACACATGATGTCAAAGGGGACTTAAAATAGGGGTCAGCCATCAATCTCTTTCCTCCCTTGGAAGGACATGCAGACAGGGACTCCCTCTCCCTCCTGATCGACCGGAGGACAGACATGTGGCCTCAGAACCAGGAAGGAACTCACCTATGAACTGTTGTGTTTCTGAAAGACGGTATCTTTTGCTTGTCCATTTCAAAGCGAGCCTAATCGGGCAGGACTGTGTATTGTGGGTATTTTTAAAGGGAGTGGGATTTAACGGCACAATTGTACCTTTAATATAAATCTGTAAACCCCTCAAATAAACAAAATACCTTTCTTTTCACCAAACTCTGTTATTAAGAGTCATCCCTGGCAACGGGCAAAATGAGCCCATGAAAACTGCCTGAGGGCCCTGTTACAACGTGGCTGTGCTGGGGAAGAGGGTTCCAAGGTGCGTGGGTCCCCCTCTCCCTCCTTTGCTCCCCAGCATTTGGCCTGAAATGGACCCTGTGAGATCTCAAAGCATTTAGTGACCACCCAGCCTTCTTCACAATTGAATCATGTAGTTTTTCTTTCTTTTTTACAAAGAGGGCTTTTTCCCTTTTCCCTAAGTATTTTCAACTGTGAGAATAAGTAGGCCCGAGGTATAGATAGATAAGCCTTTAGCTTTAGCTGTTGGAGAATTTAAACACTTCAGTGTATCAAGTGGTTTGTTTCCGTCTGAACCCAAATACCTACAGCAGCAACTAGAAATAGTATAATCAGTCAAATGTCAGGTCACAGTTGTGGAGCAGTTAAAACACTGTATTTCTTGACACCACTAGAAAGCCCTCTGTGAATGTGGCTGAAATGTGAGGTTGGCAGGCCCACTGGAGTGATAAGAAGCAGGTGTTAAAAGCAGCTTGGGTGGAGAAGCTGTGTGTCTGAACCTAGTGGCTCCACTTGAAACAGGATTCCAAAAATAGCTTCTGTGGTAGTCCATCAACTCTGGTAGTCTGTTTTCCCGCTCAGGGTAACTCCTTTGCAGAAAAACTGTGTTTTGTGCAATTCTATTTTGTTGAAAGAGCATATTTAGGCACTCAAAAATATTTTCATGTATGTTTAAACTCTCCAAGCTTCAGCTGTTTTCCTGAAATGGTCAAATCTGCCTTATAAGGTGGTTGTGAGGATGAATGAGGGGTGTGTATATGTTGGGGGGTAGGATTCTGGGGAAAGCAGAAAGCTCTGTGCTAAAGTAAATAGAAGTGCTTAACCAGACTCTATGTTTACCTTGATAGTCAAGAAAATAGCCCTCGTTGGAGCCAAGGCTCCTTCCTTCTATTTTTGAGTCTGGAGTGAGCTTTTTTTGTGTATGGCATACCTTGACCCTTAGGGGAAAAAATGCTAAGTGAATTCAAGGATTTGATATGCATGTCCTTCTTCTCACATGGGATAAATGACGTTCAGCTACACCTAAAAGTTTTCATGCTATTTGCTTTTGTGTTTCTGGCTTTACTAGAGTCAGACCTGACTTGCCCTGGCCACAGTGCAAAGTTGGAGTTGAAAAACAAGAAAAGCAGTTGTGTCCTGTCCATAGTGCCAAACCCACCATACTACAATCTCTCACTGTTGTCTCTTCTTGCTCCTTGGATGGGATTATGGGTGTCACAGAGAAAGAGGAGAGAAAGGTCATATGGCACACCTCCTGATTTGATGGGAGGAAGTAGCAGAAGGAGGTTGGGGTGGAAGTGGGGAGTGTGGGATTGAAGTATAAGGTGGAGGTTGAAATTGTGGTTCTGGAGACAGACTTTCTAAGTTTGAATCCAGTTCCCTTTCAATGCCTTGGTTTTTCTCATCCATGAGATGGGGGTGAAGCAAATGCAATGATGACACGAGTTACAAATGTGAGCCACCAGGGCCAAGGCTGGCATGTAGCAGTACCCCAGGCTGGCTGTTCTGACCCTCTTCTCATGATGATCTCTTGGTGTGTCCTTTCCCCTGCTAGACTGTAGCTTCCCCAGCACCTTATTCATCTTTCTGTCTTCTAACACGGATATGGTGGGATGTGTGTGCCATAAAGGTACGGGAATATTGTTTACCTGCACTTTCTCTCTCAGCTCCATCTGATGGTGCCATTATTGAGAACCATGTAGAAGTGAGTTGGAGGGTTTGCTTGATCAGGAAATGACAGGTGGTAAGGTAGGTAATGGCGTAATTTTTGAAGCCGTTTGATTTTAGGTGTAGACAAGACATACAAATATAATGGGTCATGGAAGGTATCTCAGCTTTGGCAGTGGCAGGTTTAAAAGTTAAAGGTCAAAAGAGGCCCTGGAGGTTTGTTGCTATTTAGAAGGTGCAGCAAATGTCTGCCTAGAGAAAAGTGGTTGAATATACAAGTTGCCTGGAAGGAGAGGCATCAATGGTAAGGTCATTCCTTTACAGGTACTGGCTGGCTCATTTGTTACCGTGGTCCTGTGCTGTCTGGCTTTGCCTTGGCCTCCCGCCCATTTTTTCTCTTCTTCACACAAGGGTTGTTGGTGTCACGCCAGTTCCCATCCTAAGGGAGGGGCCGTTTTTCCTTACACTTCTCAGCTGTCATTCCTTCTTTATCCCACAGTGATCAAGACAAAGTAAGCACTTCATAAATGTTGACCGAATTTAGCTCCTGCCTCCCTCCCTTCTGCCCTCTCTTTTCCCCAAAGACAACCAGGCTCACCCTGGTTGCTTGGAGATTCATACAATTCAACACATTGGCTTGGGTCACAAATGAATGATGAAAGTAGCTCATGTGCTACGAGGACGAGTAAATAAGGATGTAATTCAGTGGTTTTTATACCCAAAGTGGGTTTACCTTTTTCCAGCTCTCAGTTTTGAAGCCTTATTGATCTGTAACAGGGAACAGGGGGCTATTATCATAAGTTCAGTAAAAGTCAAGGGTCCTGCAAATACGTAGATGTGGTGGCATGATCTTACATGCTATAACCGCAGCACACATGGTTCTAGGGAAGCTGGGGTTGGGAGCTGAGGGCTGGGCAGCTGAGGGGGAACAGGTACCTCCTCTGCTGTCACCATGGAAACCGAGGAGAAGCCAGGGAGCTCATGCTCTGGGGGTTTCTGTGTCCATCTCTTCACTCTTTCTGCATAGAGGATTTATGGAAATGGTTTATTGAGGATAGAATCTGGTCTTCTTTAGAATTATTATTATTTTTGAAATTGCTGGTTGCAAGACTTGGGTGTTTGCTTTACAAAGATTCAAAACCAAAAACATTAACTGATAGGCTGGGGTGTGTGTGTGTGTGTTGAGGCAGTCTGCTAAAGGGCACCCAGGGAAGGTTAAGAATCAGCTGGCCTAAGTTTATGTTCAAGAAAAAGGCAAGAAAACAATTTCTTGATATCCGAAAGTGTAGGCAGGCAACCTGCACCCTCTACCATTGGCTCTTTTTGGCAGCAGGATGCACCCTGCTCCCTGGGCGCCGCGTCTAGTGGACTAGGCTGCGGGCATTTGTTTATTCTTCCTGCGAAAAGGCCCTTCAGAGACAGAGCTGTGTAACCATGCTTTGTCAGTGGTGTGCGTTCTGCACAAAGCAGGGGACCATCAGTGTCACTCTTTATGTGAGTGGATGTAACAATGATAAATAATAGAAATTCCATATAAGGCAGCAAGTAGAGTTTTTAGGTAAGCCAAGGGGACATTTATTCTAAGGTAATAGAAAGGATTCTTAAAGCAACATTTCTTAATGTGAGTTCCATAAAAGCCTAGACCCCAAAATGCAGAAAAAGGGGGAATGGATTGGGGCTCTGTGGTTAATATGTTTTGGAAATGGCTTTGAACCATTTGCTCCTCTTGGAAATTCACAATATGTGACTAACTTCCTAAAGGCTCTGAGAAGTCCTGCAGGAAGGACGCCTTTCCAACTTTTAGTTCAGTGTTTCCCAAACATGTTTTATATTGGAATTCTTCCTTCCTTCCTTTCTCTCTCTCTCTTTCTTTCCCTTCCTTCCTTCCTTTCTTCCTTTCCTTTTTTTTTTTTTTTTTTACGTAATACCAATAAATACCTAGGATAATGATATTTCTTTTCTTTTTTTTTTAATTTTATTGTTATTACAATAAAATTTTATGACATCCAACCCCTTTTTGTTCCCCTCTGTCCCCCTCCCTGATATTTCTTATCCATGCTCTTGAAAGTGCTATAGTAAAGTACAAGGCTAGTGTGGAGGGATTTATTTTAAATTGTACTGATTCTGGCAAATGTTTTTCTTTCTCTCAAAACTTAAGAAGCCTACAAAATGCTCTGTGCGCAGGAATGCACAGAAGGCAACATTTTACACTAGGCAGTTTTGTAGAATGAACATTAGGTCCCCTGCTTTGTGCAGCTCAGGATTTCTGTGGTGGCACTGACTGTGTAGAAGCAAATAGAACAAGGACAATTCTGAGCTACAGTGCTTAACACAGACTGGACTCTGAGCTGCTGCATAAATAGAGTTTGAGTCTTCTCTGTAGCCACACAATAAGTATTTCCTAATTACCTACCCGTTTTCTAACACACCTGATCAAGCCTTGCTGGGCCGGGCAAGGGTGTTGGAAGGAGGCAGCAGCCAAGTAGATGTGAAGGATGGAGGGGCATGGGGAAGAGTGTCATGGGTCGGGGCAAAGTCTGGGGAGAGAGCACGTTTGACTCTCTGGGAAACTTAGAGTAGATGGGTGGGGCTAGAATGCTGTGTTGGAGGAGCAGGGGTAACTGGAGGAGGGGGTACTATGCAGGGGTTGCTGGATCATCAAGGGCCCTGACTACTGCCCTGAAGGGTGTGTCTTTTATCTTTGTGAAATCACAGAGCGCAAGGGGCTGGTACAAAAAGGTGGGTGAGCAGCCTGGTGGGGACACCCTGGCACATGGACAAATGAGGGACAAGAACTGGATCAGTGGATGACTTAGGACCAGACAATAAAAGAAGAGAAAGTTTGAGGTAAAAGTATCTCCCCAAACCCACTGAGGGTCTAGTGAGGAGAATTAACCATTAGGCCAGGAGCAACCGGAGTGATACTGTTGCATGATGGGTAGTTTAAGAGAGTATACGCATACCTCTTTATTGTTCATGTTACTTGCTAGTAGGCTGTATATTATTACAGAGTTTTTTCATTAAGGTGTTTTCAGCTGGTTCTTCTTGGTTAACTACTCATTTGTTTTCCAAGTATTTATTGTGCCTAGCAGTGCCAGGTGCTGAGGACATAATACGTGACAAAATAATTACCATCTCCCCCCGCCCCGCCAGTCTAGAGTGAGAGACTGACATTATTCAACAAATCATACTAATACACCTAAAATTATAATTGTGATAAGTGTCACAAAGGAGACATCCATGGTGTTATGAGATCATTTTGAGGGCCAGGAAAGTCTTGTCTGACAAGATGAGCTTTAGGCTGATAAGTGACAAATAACAAGTTAACTGCATGTACAGCAGGGAGAGAAAATAGCACCTGTAGCAGGTGAGAGGCTGGTGCATTTCAGGACTGACAGGAACTGGTGTGGCCAGAGCCCATGGAGGAAAGGAGTGGCCCTGCCCTAGAAGCTGGGGGTTAGAAGATTCCAGTCTCTACAGAGTCTTAAAATTGTGTGAAACATTTTGTATTTGTTCCAAGGGCCATGCAAAGCCTTTGGAGAGTTTTAAATGAGGTTACAGCATCAGATTTGTATTTTGCAAAGCTCATGCTGGTTGTGCTGTGGAGCGCACGCTGGAGGGAACAAGAGTGGTGCGGATGCAGGGCTGGCTGTCGCAGGGGTCTGGGCTGAAGAAGATGGTGTTGCCCTGGACTAGGATGGTGGCAATGGAGGTGGAGACAAATAAAAGAATTCAAGAGACATTTAAGAAGTAAGCTTTTCAGAGGTGGTGACACATTGTGTATGGAACAGGGAGAGAGAAGTAATTCTCCTATACTCTGTGCAACCAACGTGAGAATGTGGGATTGGACTTTAGGGGTAGGATCATACAATCGGTTTTGGTCATATGAATATACAGCTGAGAGAAGGGTTCTGCACTGAGATATACCTTGGGAACATGGGCAGATGTTCATGTTTGCCCATCAGTCGGGGAGTGACTAATGCTGTGGTGTATGTGAGCAGTCTTCGGGAGAGAGTGAGGACTCAGGAAGGCTGGAGCTGAGGAGAGCCTTGAAGGGCTCCAGGCCCTCAGAGGAGTCTGAGAAGGACCACCAGAGCAGCAGGAGGAAAAACAGGCACACAGGCACACACAGACAAGGGGAGAGATTATTCCCAGAGGAAAGATGTCATCAGTGTTGATTTGCCATGGAAATGTTAATGTGATACTGCATGGAAAAAATTGGATTTTGTTACATGGAGGTGATTATTGGCCTTACATGGAGGTGATTATTGGCCTTAGCAAGAATTGTTTTGTTAGTAAGGAGGGGCAGGTGCCTGGATGAAATACCTTTTATATAGTCAGTAGGAAGGACTCGTTCATGTACTCATGGTAGAGGCAAGAAAACTGGCTGGATTCAGTAGCTGTGTGTATTTCCAGGTAAACAGTGTCCTTTATTATTGAATGGTATGGCAGGGAGTACTTTTCTGTGACCACATGTTACACACACACACACACACACACACACATGCATGCACGCACACATGTACACACACTGAGTGTACTATATTTAAATACCCTGAGAGTAGGATCATCTTTAACTAGAGCACACTCAATAACCAGTTGTTCAATTAGTATTTTAAAAAATGTTTAAATACATTAAAATATTGAAAGTGCTTCATTAAAAATGTCTTGTGTTGGAGGGTGAAATAGAAAAAAATCATAAGACTTTATATTGTTTAAAAAAATCATCTGCTTTTTTAGTTATATTGTGGAGAACATGAAAAGGAAATAGAAATGCTCCAAGTTTTTCCCAGAGGGCTGTAGTTGATTAGCTTTAGCCAATATTGAATGCTTTCAAAATTCCTGCTAAGTTTGAACTCCTTGAATGTAATTTATCCTTTGTTTATCCTCTTGGGCAATGAGAATAAGAATTTTTCTCCAACTTATATTACCCCCACTTTATTGAACCACTCTGCGAAAACTGAAGCATGATTTACCGTAATGTTTCATTACAGCCAGTCTTAAGAAAATGGGTAAAGACGAGGCTCTACATTTTGGAGGAAAAAAGGTGTTACGAAGTGCAATTTACCAAAGAGCTAGGTTAAATTCAGTTCCCAGACACAAGAGCTCTGTGCTTATATTCCTTCCAGTTGTATAAAACCAACATTAAATACTTCATGCTGATTTAAAGGCCATTTTATTCTTGTGTGACCATTGATGGTTGCTTTTAGAATGCCATTGAATTTCAAAAGTGTCTCAATTGTCCCTTAATGTGGACCTGGGATCAGCAGCTGCAATATCACCTGAGAACTGTGGATGTAAAAGAACTGTGATTCTGTAGGTCCCATCCAGACCTACAGAATCAAAAACTCAGGGGCCAGGGCCCAGCAACGTGTGGTACAACCAGTCCTGCTGGGGATGTTCTGATGCTCATAAAAGTTTGGGAGCCACTGCCCTTAGGATGACAATATCTGGGTGTATGTGTGTGTGTAAGGTGTGTATATGTTAACACTGAAATATGATACTCCCAAACCAACCTCAAAAGAAACATCAAAAACTACCTTAAAGGTAGAAGAAAAGGTAGAATATTTTACCTACTCTATAGTCATGTGCTCAGCTCACTTCTGGCTCCTTGTGACTGCAATGGCCTGCGTTCTCCTTAAAGCACCAGCCTGGACCATTCCTTGGGTTTGTCATTCAAGGATCCCAAGAACAGCCTTGATGATTCAGGGGACAGAGAAACATCTTCTTTTAAGGTCCCATCTGAAGAACAAAACAGAACAGAGACTATGCCAAGTCCCTTATATTCGGTATCTTTTTAATCCCCATAAGTATTTTAATCTTTACATCACAGATGAGGACATTGAAGCTTAGAGAGGCTTGAAGACACACTTAAGGTTCCTGTCAACTTCTGCATTGGAAGTCCAGGGCTCCAGATTTTTTCGTCACCTGTGGTTGGTTGGCTTGGAGCTTTGATGGGTTAATCCCATAGACTGAGGTCAAGAAGCTTTAGGAGGATACGCAAGGGTGCTTTTGAGAATTTTGAAGAATCAAAAAAATTGAGTATAAATGTCAGGAACATATGATTAGAAACTGGAGGAAAAGGGATTCTTGTTAAATAGCGACTGATTTGTTGTTCTCAGAATATTCTTTTTTAAAAAAAAAATTAAAATTACATACTATGTGCAGCAGAAAGAGAAGGAAATTCTACTTTTTGCGACAGCATGGGTAGAACTGGAGAATATTATGCTGAGTGAAATAAGCCAGGCTGCAAAAGGCAAATACCATATAATTTCACCTAATACAGGAAACTAATGAACAAAACAATCAAACAAGCAAAATAGAATCAGAGGCATGGAAACAAGGAGCAGACTGACAGTGACCAGAGGGGAAGGGGGGAGGGGGAGAAAGAGGGAATGAAAGGGAACAGTTTAGTTAAGGAACTAGTATAAATGACCCATGGATGTGGACAACATGGGGGGATTGACTGTGGGAGAGGGGATGGGGTGGGTGGACCAGGGGAGAGCAATGGGGAGAAAAATCGGATAAATGTAATATAACAATAAATTAATAAAAAAATAAAATAAAAAATAAAATTACATTCTATTTCTTCATGAGTACAGTATCTTTTTCTTTTAAACACATTATTTATATTTATTAATTTATTGTTTTGATTGTTGCCTTTACGAGCTTTGTTTTTCTGAGTCAGTTTGTCTCATTGGTTTATTTTGTTCTTTGTCTTCATGTTCAGGTGAGTTTTTCTAATGTCTGAGCAGCCTTGGATAACAATTCATAGTTAAGTGTGTGTGTCGAGCATATTTGATCCCTGAGTTTTGGGAAATCTCTAATATCAGTATCTAGGGGGCTTTTCTCTTGACCTGATTAGTTTCACCAAAGAGGAAGTTGTTAATTTTCTGTAACTCTTTGCCAGTAGCATTTTTGGTTCCAGTTAAGGGAAGGAGCCAGAGGTGGAGGGTGGGATGGTGAGGGTATGTGGTCTCATCATGCAGTATTTAGGTTTTTGTTTTCTGTCCCTGGCTTGCAGGTAAAGCCCAAGCCTTGTCAGGTTCCTCTAGCACCAAATCCTTCATGGTTTAATCTCTTGAGACAGTAATCATGCAGTCTTCTGCTGGGATATATATAGAAGGAGATGGCTTCAAAGTTGCTCCTTTTAAGGACTTTGAACCAATTCTATTTTCAGTCCTACCTCTTACCTGTTTCTCAAAGATACGGGATGCCTGCCATTTCTGAGCATTGCATACTTCTGTTTGGTACTGCCTGTTTCCAATTGGCACTTAGCTTTCAACTTTCTGTGGTCTTCTATGCCAGTTGCCTCTTACTTACCTGCTTTCCAGTTCTTAAAACTTGTTGTTTTAAATAGGAGTTGAGGTAAGTAATACTTAGCAGCACTTTGGGCAAATGAGTTAATACATTCAGTCCACTGTGTTCAACTGGAGCTCCAACATCTTTGTCATAGAATGCTGGTTTACCATGTGTCCTTAGGCCAGCAGCTTCAGCATCACCTTGAAATTGGTTACGGGTGCAAATCCTTGAGCTTCATTCTAGATGTCATAAATCAGGAAATCTGGGGATGGGGCCAGTAATTTGTTTTTACCAGCCTCCCAGGAGCTTCTGACGTACACAAAAGTTTGAGAATCACATCATAGAAGAAAATTAGAACTTTCTAAAAATCAAGACACATGTCTAAATAATCTATTCTAAGAGCTAATGTTACTTCCATCTTTCTCTTTATCTCTCATTTCTGGAGAACGATTTTGATTTTCAGAGTTTGTCTCCTACGAGCTTATTTCTAGGATATCTGGGAGTTAAACAGGGATTTTAATTTATTTTTTTTAAATGTATTTATTTATTTATTTATTATTTTTAGAGAGAGGGGAAAGGAGACAGGCAGAGAGGGAGAGAGATATCAATGTATGGTTGCCTTTCACCTGCCTCCAGCTAAGGACTTAGCTGGAGACCTGGCTTGCAACCTGGTTATGTGCCCTGGCTAAGAATCGAACCAGTGACCTTTGGGTTTGCATTTTGCAGGCTGGTGCCTTATCCACTGTGCTACCAGCCAGGGCTTTACTTACAGTTTTTTTCAACAACATTATAATTTACCTTAACAATTTTTAGGTAGGGTCAGTTGTGTCTATGTTCATTTTCCAGGTCAGGAAACCAACTAATTAGGTAACTGGGACAAAGTCATGAGTAGTTTGCTAGGGTGGCCATAACTAAATCTCACAGACTGGTGGGTTAAAGAGTCGGAATTTATTTTCCTATAGTTCTGGAGTCTGGAAGTCCAAGACCAAGGTTTTCATTTAAACAAATTTCAAGGTGATGCTGATACTGCTTGTTGAAGGACATTTGCTGAACCAATATTTTATGATGAAAATGTTGGAATTTAGTTAACGTAACGGACTGAAAGTATTCTTTTATTTGCACAAAATGATGCTGAATATTTGCATTGATCACAACTCCCATTAAAAACAAGTTTTTTGTTTTTTAAAGATTTTATTTATTTATTTAGAGAGAGGGGAAAGGAGAGAGAAAGAAAGAGAGAGAAACATAAATGTGTGGCTGCCTTTCACGTGCCCCCTGGTGCCTGCAACCCAGGCATGTGCCCTGACATGGGAATTGAACTGGCGACCCTTTGGTTCTCAGGTGGGTGCTCAATCCACTGAGCCACACCAGTCAGGGCTGAAAAACAACAAGCTTTCAGAGCTGGAAAACAGATAGAGAACAGAGAATTGGCAGGTTTGGTTTCTTCTGGTGCCTCCTGTCTTGGCTTGCAGATGGCCATCTTCTTGCTGTCCTCAGAGGTTTTTTCTCCCTGTACCTGCTTTCCTTGTGTCTCTCTGTGGCCATCAGTCAGATTGGCTTAAGGCCACCCTAACAGCTTCATTTCAACTTAATTACCTCTCTTAGGCCTTCTCTTCAAATCCAGTCAGATTGTGAGGTTTTGGAGGTTAGAGCTTCAACAATAAAAATTTTGGCAGACGCATTCAGATCATAACCATGGTAGCAATCTGCTGTTCTTTTGATCTTAAGTTCAGCTTTTTCTACTTAACCCTGTGAGAGAAGAAAGCACAGATCAAGGCAGAAACAGAATGGAGAGCTATGGTTATTAAAGAAAGATTCCTGTGTTCATGATGCTTCCCTGGTGGCACCCAGGGAAGCCAAGGGGCCTTGACCCAATTCAGGTCTTTGCCATAGATTGAGCAAGAATTCAAGAACATGACAGAAAGATTTAGCAAAGCAATTAAATTTATTAAGGAGATAGTACCTACTAGAGAACTGAGAGCAGGTGACCTCAGGGAATGAATGTGCCGATGGGGTCTGGGTGGGTAGAAGGAGGTGCGTGTGGATAGGGATACTCTGAGCTTCTGACACTGGTGGTGTGACTGCTGGTGCTGCTATCCTTGCTGCTCCTCTCCAGGTAGTGATTTTTGTGTGTTTGGGGTGTCACTGTGTGTTTGGGGTGTCACTGTGTGTTTGAAGTGTCACTGTATCTGTGACTTTCCAGCCAAGGCAGCTTTGTTCCCTATTCTACCATTCCTGCCTCACTAGCATGAATGCCAATGAGGATGGCTTAGGGCCAATTTCCAAAAACACTTCCCTCTGAGTCTGGGTTTCTAATTTTTATTCCTTTCTTCTTTCAAAAATCATGTTCTTCCCTTGGAGATAGTTGGGTTTTTTTTGTTTGTTTGTTTGTTTTTTGTTTTTTAGTTTCATTGAAAAGCGAATACCCTTTTCTGTCTGAGCTTGAACTTTTTTTGTTTTTAATTTTATTGTTGTATTACATTCATCCCCTTTTTGCTCCCCTCTGTCCCCCTCCCCACCCACCCATTCCCTCCAAAGTCAATCCCACCTGTTGTCCGTGTCCATGGTTCCTTTATACTAGGTTCTTGTCTAAACTGCTCCCCTTCCTTGCCTCTGCCTCACCCCTCCATTTTTTTAAGATTATATTTATTATTTTTAGAGAGAGGGGAAGGGAGAGAGGTAGAGAAGGAGGGAGGCATCAGTGTATGGTTACCTTTCACCTGCCTCCAGCCACAGACCTGGCTGGAGACCTGGTTTGCAACTTGGTTATGTGCCCTGGCTGGGAATCAAACCAGCGACCTTTGGGTTTGAAGGCTGGTACCTTATCCACTGTGCCACCAGCCAGGGCCTGAGCTTGAACTTTTTAAAGTGTAGATACAAAGTTCATCTTTCAAAGTTAGGCTATAATCTTCATGTCTCTATTTTTAGGATGTCTGTTTCCTAAAAGCAACAGTGAATTTGAGGAAATCTGCCATGATTATGTCTTTCTGGTGCTGGGAAGTCTTGAATTCCCCAAGAAGAACACTATTGTCCCTGAAGTATTCCTGTCCTGTGTGGCATGGCTGAAGATTTCAGTCATGTAACATAGTATCAGATTCAGCTTCCTTGTAAATTTCCACCTGTTTTCTTTCTAACCATGGTAGCATTTTAATAAAATAAGATACTTACTTCACTGGGGACAGTGAGAAATTTCCCTCCTTTTTCCTCAAGTACATTACAGAATTTAAGAATGACTGAAAATTCACTACACCTTTGCACAGATATGCTTCTGAGTCAAATTTTGCAGAAGGGAACACCTTTAACTGCGTGTTTTACTTAAGAGGCACAGATGTGCCTAGAAAATATGGTTTATTCTTTGGGAATATTAACATTTTTAGAAACTCTTTGTCTCCTTACATGTCTTTCCCCTCCCCTAAACCATGCGTACGAGTAATTTGAGGATCGATGTTAATGTGTGATAAATTATACCCTGGGTTTTAAATCAGAATTTCTGAAGGTGTGGACTTGGCCACATCAGAATCCCATGCTACTTGGGTGAAAGTCACTTGGAGTGTCTATTAAAAATGCATATATTTGAGGACCACCCTGGAGCTCCTGCTTCAGACTCTGGGAGTCTGCATGTAACAAATACCTAGTACTTCTTAAGTGTTAAAATTAATCTTTTTTTTGTGATTTCTGTTTATGTAAGGGAGAGCTGCAGCCTCCCTCTCTTTTCCTACTGCGCAAGGCTATAAAGGGTCACAGAAATGTTCTGTATTTCAGGAATTCTATTAGCATAATGGTAAGGGAGCCCTTGGAGAAGACATAATATAGAAGCCGTATTTTAACTAATCATTCATTGGACTGATCATTGAAAGAAGAGCAGAAGGAGAATCCAAGGTCTGAGCCTAGATGATTCGGTCATGCTGTGAGTGGACCTCAAAGGGTGGGAAGTCTTTGTGGAGGAAACAAACATACAAGAGGAGAATCCAGCAGGCCATCAGGAGAGGGGGCCATGACCTTTGGTGAAATTAGGCCTTCAGCAATGAGAAAGGTTTGTAACAGCTACCAAAAGGGACGAACAGGAAGTCTACAGTGACTAAAAAATTATCAGCCCTATTGTGGACTTTGTTGGTTTTAGGTCCCTTGGTTTCAGAGCACAGGCAGCAGAATATAGAATGATCTCTTAGGATGGTCCAGGGCCAGAACATGGGAATTATGATTTTCAAGACTTTTGTCTCTTGGTTGTTCCTTTCATTGAAACTGTTGATTATAGTCTAGAAAGTCTACACTTTCAGTCTATAAAGAACTTAAAAGACTATGGATATAGCAATTTATAGGGAGTGAATAGGCATAGGATACATTTAATTGATACTGAAAATTACTATGAATACTATCAATTTTTGCAGTAAATAACTATATGAACTGAATAGAGATGAAACAATAAAAGGAAATCAAAGAAAAAATGAAAACAAAAACAGAAAGACTAAATCTTAGCATTTCTCAGCCCACTTAAAGATACAACTAATTTAAGTTTGGGTCCTCCCACAGTGTGAGAAAACAGCAAAGAATATGTAATGTTTTTCTTTTCTAAGGAAATCGACAGACAGATCTTTATTATCTAGAGATACCTGATTTCTCTGTGTTAATACACAGGTTTGGTCCTATATTATTAGACCAGTGCCGTCCATGAAATATAATGTGATCCTATTTGCAACTTTAAGTTTTTAGTAGGTAAAAAAGAAATAGGTGAAAAAGTAAAAAGAAATAGGTAAAAATAATTTTAGTTATTTTATTTATTCAACCTAATAGATTCCAAACATTATCATTTTAGTATGTAATCTTATAAAAATTATTGGGGGCTTTTGCATTCTTTTTTTTCAAGCTAAATCTTTGAAATCTGATATGTATTTTACCATTATAGTTCATCTCAATTTGGACTTTTCCCATTTGAAGTTCTCAAGACGCACATACGGCTATTGTCTGTATTGGACAGCTTGTACCTGGAAGAACCTTTGTATTTCATATTAACATATTACTATGTGTTTATAAAAACTCTTTCTACAGTTTGATTATATACTTTGGGATTTTCTCAGCTAATATCCCTTTGATGTTTGCCTAATTAGAAATATTTAAGTTCCAGAATTTTACCTGGAGGGATTTTAGGGATCCAGTCTAAAACCATTTTCCGACTACAATGATATTCCTTTGCAGAAGATAAGAAAATCACACATTTGAACAATTGAGTTGGTTTTCCTTCCTGTTTGACTACTTTTTCTGTCAAAGGTGGGGGGTGGGGTGAGTGGAGAAGTCTGCTGGTGTCTCAAGAGCAAGCTCCTTTGCTTGCATATATTTTTGGAAGAGCGAAGATTGTCTGTAGAGCAGTCTGAGTAGAAATGTTGGCTCTAGGCTAGATCAAGAGGGTGAGGATAAAAGGTTTAGAAACTTCTGCAACAATATCAAAAGATGCAGCAACAATTAGAACATATTTTTCTTCTGTGTGCTTTCCAAACAAAAATTCCCCCAGTATTATTTTTAACTGCGGACATGGAGCTCAGTGGGTTCTGTAATTGCCTGAGAGCACGGTTATTCCTTTAGCCCTTATTTTGTGTAGCAAGCTGTTGTCCTAATGCGAATTAGTTCCTGTAAATATCCAATTGCAGTGGGGTTTTCATTTCTGTTAAGAAAGGCTGCTGGGCACTTTGACCAAGCTCTTCCATTGGGTAGTATTTTTCTCTGAAAGTTTTCTTAGAATATACAGACATCCTTGTTGATAGTTTTATACTTTTTACTATAGGAAAGGATGGAAGCTTACTTTTGGATATATGAGGAATAATTTATTTCTGGAGAGGACTGTGGGACCAGGGATGGCTAAGTTTGTGGTACATGAAGCAACCAATATACTCAATTAAACAGACTTGATTAACAGTAATTAATCTATTGAGGAATTCCATATGCCAGGTGCTGTTCTAGGTTTTGTACACTTTTTATATTATTAAAGCTTGACATAAGACATCATCTAGGAACTGTTATCATTCTCTTTGAAAGACCAGGAACTTGATGCCCAGAGAAGCTAAGTAACTTCCTTACGGTTACATTGGAAATAATGTCAGAGCTTGGATTTGAACCCAGGACTGTCTAACTTTATAATTCTAGCCATACATTCTGCCATCAGGACCTAGAATTAACCTCAAATAGGAAATAAGAGGTGTGTGTGTGTGTGTGTGTGTGTGTGTGTGTTGGGAGACAGTTGGTCTAAACATGGTTTGGCAAGCTTTTTTCAGTGAAGGACCAGATAGAAAATATGTTAGGCTTTGTGGGTTACATATGGTGACCTCTGCATTTGTTCCTCCCTATCCTAAACTCACCAATCACCCCAAGATAGAAACAAGACCTTAGCCTAAGATTTCCAATTAGAGTACTGGTTTGATTATCCAAAATGGAGACCCACCCCCATAAGGAGTTGGTATTCAACTGTGAAGGGCACACTGGTAACAACTTTATCACTATTTTATAGAAAAGTAGATGAAGAAACATAGATGTCATTTCAGGTTCTTTTTAGCCTGAAAAGGTATATCCTGCTTGGCCACATGTGTGTTTTGTCCTGCTCAGTGACATTAATGTCAATATAATGATTTATTGTGCTCCTGAAAAATGCTGCAAGTGATCTGGCTTGTGTCACTCATTCCGGTGGCAGCTTGTCTACCCCGGGCAGGGATGTCCGCCACCCAGCCCAGCGTACCTGAGGGTCCAAAGACAGAGACATAGTCATTGCCTTTCAATGTGTTCAATTCTAGATAAGAAAACTGATGGGAGGGGCCAGAAGCTTATTTAGACTAGTTTAAATCAAAGTATCTGAAGCAGAAAAGAGTTATATTACACTTAATGATTTACTTTTGTTAACCTGTGTTACCATTTTTTATTTGAAAAGACAGTGAAACAGCAGTGTAGGAAACTGGGTGCAGGCAGGGGCCCATCGTAGTTAATAAGACACTGGACAAACAGACAGGCTGCCCTCCTATCAATTTCCTGTTAGCTCTCTGTGTTGTTTTAGCCTGCAAAAATGTAATGTTTCTGGTTTTGCTTTGTAAACGTGGTCAGTAAAGAGGAGAACATTTATAGTGAATAGCAGGCAGTGAATAGCATACAAGGCCAGAGAGCCAGAGATGACTTTGTTTGTTTGCCATGGAGTAATTCATAAGACGTGCAGGTGAAGAGCAGCCCAATCTGGGAATGAGGACCCTTGGAGTTTGGGGTCATCTTAGGTCATACCTGGCAGTCACAGAACTGATAGTCAAACTCCCATCTGTCATCGGAGGAGAACACCAAGGCTTTAAGGGTGGTTCGAAAATAGTTGTTGCTCACAGGGTGTGATTTCAGAAATTCACTTTGGTCTGCTTGATTATAAATCACAATAATTGCACTTGAAATCATCGCTAGCGAATGTGTTCCCGCCCAGTCCTCTGAGAGTGGCTTCTGTTCTCTGTACTTCCTGCCACATCTTTGAAGAATCGTTCACGTATGACAGTTCCCATATTAGTGGTGAGGCAGCCTGAGGTTTCTGCTTCTTTTCTCTCATATGCCATGGAATTGATTTATGTTAATTTACACCTTCTGATTTTACCCCAGGGCATAAATGACTCCCAGCTGACCCAGCTCCCTTCTGTGGATCTTTGACCTTTTTTTGCTTAATGTATTTATGATAAGGGTCAGAGACACTGCATTCAAAAGCAGCAGGGGGTCTGATGGCTTCTGGGAGTGAAGGACTCTTTCTTGTCTTTTAATTTAAGAAAGCTTAAGACAAATCAGTACTAGAAGTTGGGTTGAAGACCAGAGCAAGCCAAGGTTTGCAGTGTTGCCTGATTAGCCAGCAGGCCCGACATGATTTAATAGACTGTAGATGATGTAGGGCAACAGGCCAAAAGATCAAATGACAGGTTGGACCCGTCAAGGTGTGCAGCCCTCCTCCTGGAAATGGGTATCCTTGCTCACCATCCTAATAGGGGCATCGGATGTCATCCAGCTGTTGCGCTATGATGTGCCTCTTGGTAATGACTGCGAATGTGGAATATTTAAAGGTTTTGCATGGGAACATCCTACTCCTTTCTTCTTAGTGACTGGGAACAGGGTGGGGGGGTGAGTTATAAGCAATAAAAAAGATAAAGAAATGACAACTCCCCTTGTCACAGGTACCCTTTGTGCAGATTCACAAACGGTACAGCTATTTCACAAAGTAGAATGAAATCCCATTAGCCCCAGAAATGAAAGTATTGGGCATATTGCTGGGTATAAGTCTGTAGTGTCACTAAAAAGCTAGTCTGTGGAAATTTCTCTTTAAATTACTGTGTATCCAGTAAGATAATGTATCTATGTCATTATCTATGAAAAGATTTTATATATGTGTTAAGAGCAACAATGGTCCCAAATGGGATGTATATTGTAAAAAGCATACATTGCATTTTAGAAATATGTACATCAAAATAGTAATAGATATTAATAGAGCTTATCATATGAGAACTTTTGTGTTCTAATTTTTTTTACAAAGGAGATGTCTTGTTTGTGTGATTGAAATATTAAGTTAAGACTAAAATTCCTTGTGAGTTGAGTCTGCCAGTAACGTTTCACAAATCCAAAATTCCTTTCTGCATTCCGGCTGAAGCTAGGTTCTTGGCACACAGCTTTCCTGAGGTTTTGGTTACAGACTCACCCTTTCTGATGCTGCCACCTTCTTTAACAGCTCGAGGGTCAGTGGGCCTGGGTGGTGGAAAGCTTGTTGGAGGTTTCCCAGGGCCCTGATTCAGGCTCTTAGGTGATTATCATGCTTGTGATAAACTAACTCATAGTCAATAGGAAGAGACATGGATGTGGAAATTATTCCTGGTGAGGCTCTTCTCACCCCGACCTGCCCATATGTGATCGAATTTTAGTTTCTCCACCTCCACAACACGTTTTCTCATGTCTCTAGAAAAGAGAGAAGTAGTTTTTGTCATACGGCTATTTTCATTAAAATATATGTATACATGATGGTGACCAGCTCAAGAAATAAGGGTTTACTTAGTTGTTTAAAATCATTCACATCTTTTTACATTTTCTAATCAGCTGTGCTAGTGGCTGCCCCATAGAGCAAGAAGTTCATTGCTTTCTACTTGGGAGTTGCTTATCCTACCACCCAACCTCCAAAAACTCTGGGGCTCATTCTGTCCTCTCTACCAAGAGCCACGCAAAGGGAACTGAAATTCCTCATGGCCATTGTCTCTTGGAGCCACAGAGGATCACCACTGAAGTTGATTCCTGAGGATTGTGGTACCTGGTCCCTGTCCAGGACACAGTGTGCCCAGCTGGGACCCCAGGATGACTGTTCTTCTAGTGCCCTGTCCCAAGCATGGCCATTGTGCCCCAAAGCACAAGACACAACCATATGCTCTTCCTGACCAGATCTCCCTGTCCCAAACCCTTAAGTTTTATCTTGAGCCCCAGTCTCCAGCCTACACTCTCCAGGGGATTTTATTTCTTGGGGCTTTTTGTCTTTCCATGCCACTGTATCTTGTTCAGACCCTTTCTAGTCTACCAACCTTGCCGGGACTCTCAGAAAGCAGAAATGGCATGTTGGTATTTTAATTTTCCCCGCTCTCCCAGATCCTCCTGCCAGCAGGAGGTTGGTCAGTGTGACTAGGGGACAAAGCCATCTGTGTTGGCTAAATTTCAAAGATCAGAGTCAACCTCCTACCCTCTGAGAAACTGGGAGGCTGGGTCCTAGCTTTCTTGCTGATTGCATTTCAAAGGGGTGGCCCTCAGGTCCTTGAGGAAGTCATTCCTGGGCTGTAGAGGATTTACATCTCAAAGCAGCAGAGACAGAATGTACAATTCCAGGTTTCTAAAGTAAACACCCTGAGAAAAGGGAGGTCAAGGGCTATGGCCTGTGTCAAGTTTAATTAATCTGGGAGGAATGTGAAGGCTGTTTTGGGGAGTAGCAGTAGCAGTCTGGGTGCAGCCTGGATGCAATCACAGAATGTTCTAAGTTATTCCCCTGTTCACTGCCATCCTCCAAGGGAAACTTTTCCGGTATCCACCCAGCATTCCCCAGGGAGACTGGCAGAAAACATTTTCTACAGCTGGAGACAACAGGGATCCACCTTGTAGCAAAGTTTGTCAGATAATTAACCACAACATCCATGCTACGTCCAGATTTGATGGTAATCCTCCTTGTGGAGAGTGGATATTCATACAACATAATGCTTTGGGTAAACAAGGAGTTCAGAAATGATATCTTTTGAAGGTAATGTTCAATTGAAAGTTGGGGAATCTGTATTTTCTTTTCAGTGACTACCTGGCAGATTTTCTGCTCCAACTTTATAAACAAACTGACACTAAACACCCACAACTCAGCAACTCAGAGTGAGCTTACTTCTTTAGAAGTCACCACGGTGCTATTTCCCATTATATAGGAGTTCAAAATGTATTGCAGTGAGTCTTCACTTATTCCTATTTAATGGTTACAGGAATATACGTATAAAGAAGCTGGTAAAATTTATTAGGTTGATAGGTTTTTAGAGATTATTAAATTCTACATAATTATCTTAAGATCCACATGAGAAATTATAACCAGAATGACTACCTCTGTTGCGATGAAGACCTACCACAGACATCTGTCCATTTAGGAACTTACTCTGTTGTCTCTCTGCCTATCAAGTCAGGTTCCACAAACATGAATATTTCCCAGGCACCTTCGGAGGGGATGTGCTAGGTTGTTTGTTCTGTCATCACCAGGGAGAAGTAATTTGACATTTTCATTGCTAATAACTCCCTTGCAAAGTGTATTGACACTTCAGTCATTTTTGAACCAAATCAACAAGTAATGAGCACCGAGCTCTGAAACCCACCCACACAGTTCTTGTTCGAAAGCAGCTCAAGGCTGTTGAGGAGCCGAGATAAAGACATGCGGGTGGTGAAGTCATGATAGACCAGTTAAATAAATGTCAAAATATCCACAGAGATTTCATCTGGAAGTACAAAAGGAACTCTGCAGACTCGAATCACTGCAGGAGACGAGAGGATGGGAAGAACACGTACAAAATGGGCTTTGCGGCCCTCTCCCGCCCGCCTTGTCTTTCCCGCAATCTCTTGCGCACAGAGCACAGCTCTTCAAAGCTGTCCTGGCCCACACACCCCTTTTATCTGTTTCCTTGTGCCCGCTCTTCACTACAGACAAGTAGATCTAGTTCTACTTTCCTAACTTCACCGCCACGTGCAACACCCTTCCCCCCTGCCTCCGCACACCAGGGCTCCTCTCCACTGGAACAACCTGGTTTCAACTATTCCCCTCTTTTGGCCCCTCTACTTTGCTCATTTCCCTTAATTAAGCTAAGTAATGAAGGTTCCTCCAACTTCTGCTCTATTCAGGTGCTCGGTGGATTGGATGCTGCCCACCCACACTGGGGAAGCTCATCTGCTTTGCTCAGTCTACCAATTCAAATGCTGATCTTTCCAGAAACACCCTCACAGACACAACCAGGAGGAAGGTATAACCAGGTACCTGGGCATCCCACAGTCCGATCAAGTTCACACAGAACACTGACCATCCCGGCAACTTTGGTGTCTTAGGGACGTTGTTAGAAATACAAATTCTTGGATTCCACCCCGGTCCTTCTGAAGCCTCATCTCAGAAATCTGTGGTTAACGTGCTCTCTCAGTGGTGCTCATGTACATACGTGTTTGGAAAATTCTGCTTGAGAAGGCCCTGCTCGATACCTTTTCTGTACCGTGTCCTTTAATGGGGTGCCCCTCACCCCCCGCCACCCCTTGAACATGCTTGGTAACCAGGCTCTGAAAGTCCCTGCTCTGAGTCTGTTTCCGGAACCTGTGGGGGTCTCTTGTCCAGGTTCATTTAGCGACAGCTGTTTGCAGGGGCTGTGACTGGAGCTTGAGCCTATGAAGCTGCCTGGCAGCCCGGAGCTGGGGGCAGAAGATAAGGGCAGTAGCTGCAGGCTGGGGGCTGATTGGTTTTTCTGTTCTGCTAGTTCTAAATTGAGCCACCTTTCTGGGTCATTTTCAAGTCGTGTTTATTAAGGTAGCATTAACAAGCCTATTTTATTTAGCTACGTGTGGTTTTCTATGATTTAGCCATTCAGATGTATGATATGAGAGCTTTTCTCAGCGCCCTCCGCCCAGACCTGCAAATGGTAAGATGGAGTCTGCTCTGCAGTTTTAAAGCCGAGGTCCCTTCTGTGTGCTCCCCTGGGCTAGAACTCGTTGGGGGCATAGGCTGGGTTTTGTTTAACCCTAATGCCACTGCCTTGTGCCACACCTGGCATAAGTGACGTAGCAAATGTGTGCGAGGGACCGATGTGGGCTGAGCGGCATGCAAGGGAATGGGGCTGTTATCAAACCCTGTGGGGAGATGCTGGGCCATGTGGTTGTTCCTTGGGCAGGATTACTGAGGCCACTGCAGACAGTGGCCTCTTGCAGGGCCACTCGCTGCCATCATCACATCAGTTGTTGGAACTAGGGGACATAAAGGGGGCGTAACACTGACACGATGTCATCTGGTGACACTGATTCCTCAGACCTAACAAAGTGAGCTTCAAAGCCCAAGCAAGGTGGGAAAGAGAACCGAATGCCGCAGATTAATTACAAGTAATGAAAACAGCTGTCAAACTAGTCTGAAACCTGGGCTTACGACAATTAAGTGTTCAATACAAACTAATTAAATTAGCAGTTCCCAGGTGTTGGCTTTACAGACAGTATAAATTATGCATTGAGGCGGGAATCTTTGTCTATACCAAGGCCTAAATAGATGGTGGTGGTTCATCTCATTTGATGGCTTTCTGTGGCATTTGTTGTGGGTTTTATTATAATGTCTCATGTCAGAGATATCACAATGTAGTAGCATAATTGAACAATTGCACAGAGATGCTGAATATTTAAATAGGTTCATATTTTAATTTTTTCTTGCTTTGAAATTCTTCTTTTACTAACAGACTGGGTCCTACAGATATTCACAAATCTTGTTGGCTCAGTACATATCAGGAAATGCTGAAAAACAAAAGCTTTATAAACGTAAGATGTATTATTAATGTTTGCTGCTGTGAAATGCTGATAATAAATAGGAACTGATCGCATCCACTGCAATGTCTCACTCGATTTTGGTGGTTAGGGAAGAGAGGGTTTCCAAGCAGAGTAAAAACAGGTTGTCTTGGTTTTTGCCAGGCTGAGGGGTGTGGGCTTCATCCCCAGAGACTTGGGGAGAGGTGCATGAAGGATCTTCAGTAGAGGATTGAAATAATTAGGGTTTACATTTCAGAAAAATCAATTTCTAAGGAATTTAATTATGATAATGCAAAGGTTCGTGCTATCCACACACTTTCCGAGTGCAGAATGGGGATGAGAAGTGCAGACAGGTGTTTCTCAAGGCTGAAGGTGCATCACGTGGAGGGCTTGTTAACACACAGGTTGCTGGGATCCACCGTCAGAGCTTCTGTATTGGTAGGTCTCAGGCAGTTTCTTGGAATTTGCTTTTCTACAAGTTCCCAGGTGATGCTGATACTGCTGGTACCCGGACCACATTTTGCCTGAATGCTGTGGCAGGAAGAATAATGGCCCCTAGTGATGCCCATGCCCTAATCTCTGGGACCCATGAAGCTATTACGCTAAATGGCAAAGGGGAATTAAGGTGTTGGATGGAATGAAGTTATTCATTTATTAATTGAGGTTTCTGAGGAGCTGACCTTGAAATAGGGATATTAGCCTGCATTATCCAGGTGGGCCCAATGTAATCACAAGCCTGCTTAAAAGCCCAGAGACGGGCATGGGAGGAGACTCAGAGAAAGTGTAAGTAGCTACAGTGGGTCTGCAAGTAGCGTTTCTTTCAGAGTCGTTTCACTATAACGTTGTTGAGGTGCTTTGGTGAGAACTCACTGTACCGAACCAGACAAAGTGATGCCACATTGCTGGCTTTGAAGGTGGTGAAAGGGTGCTGTGAGTCAAATATGTGAGCAGCCTCTGGAAGCTGGGAAAAAGGTAAGAAAACGGATTCTCCCTTTGAGTTGCAGAAGGAGCACTTGAAAAACAGGGACTGTGTCTTATTTTTAGTAGTATCTCCAGGCCCTAGCACAGCACTGATGTTTAAGGGACGCTCAATACAAGTTTAATTAATATTGTTAGGCTGCAGAGGTTCCGGTGTTTGTAGTGTCTGCAATTTGCAGCTGAAGGTCACGTGTGGCTGTGTGACTAAGAGGTGTTAGCTGACCCCTGATTACAGCCCTTAAAGCAGGAGTCCGACTTCTCACCTACAGAGCTGTCCGATGATGCAGTTGTATTTTAAGCCACGGCGTTCATGGTAATCTGTAAAGCAGCCAAGGGAAACTAGTACAAATGCCTTCAATATTGTGGTGGGTACTGGGAGCCCAAATGCAGAAAACTAATTTGGTCCAATGCCACCAGCTTCTGTATTTTGGGTGCTCAATTCCAACTGAGGACCAATAGAGAAAGCAGATGTGCTTCCCCAACCAACCACACAAGATGCCCTCACTTTCCAGGCCTTCATCATGCAACCAGAGTATACCTGAACCCTCCCAGCTCCTTTTTTCCACTCTAGAGCCTTTCCACTCCCCTGTCTGCCTTTGTGTCTCTGCCAATAGTAGTGATGGTGGCTGACCCTCTTGTGGTAAGAGCCTCTCACCAAGTAGCCTGTTGTTCTCACCTGGGGGATCTTCCTTAATTTCCATAAAAGATAATGCTCCGCTGTTTTCTTCTGCACTGATTATTTTGATGCAGTGGTTCTCAGTGGAGGGGGATTTTGCCTCTTGCCCCCCTCTCCCCCCCAAAAAAACCCCAAAAAACAAAAACCAAAGACATACTCTTATGGCACTCTCTGAAGGTAATTTTGTTTGACACAACTGAGGGATGCCCCTGGAATCTAGTGGGTAGGACCACTGTAAAAATCTGGTACACATTCTACAATGCACAGGGCGCCTCTAACACCAAATAATTATCTGGACCCAAATGTAAATAGTGCTAAAGTTGAACAACCCTGATTTAATGATAGGAGTATCTGGCTCTCATGTAGTAGAGGGGTGTGTGTGGAGTTGTCTTTATATGTGAGTGAGGCAGTAACCCTAAAATAAGACCATCAGTCTGTCTCTCTTCACTGACTCAGCTTGGTCTTATAGCAAAGGTGGTCCTTGATACTGCTTCCCAAAAAAGTAAGAAAGAAAGAAAAAGAAAAAAGAAATTGATTACGCCCCTTGCTCTAGAGAAGGAAAGTCTAGCATTTCATTTTCCTCCTCTGCCTAGTAACACCTAGAGGTTTATAGTGTATGTAAAAATATGCCAATATATTTGCATCTCATCTTTATATATACATGAGATATGACTAGACAATGAAGTTTCCATGTATGAATTGTGGAAATGATCTCTTCGTAGTTTTATTATACACATGGACACATGCATACATTTATTTGTTTCTAGCTGGTTTTTCAAAACTACTACTCCAATTCAGTCAAATGCAGTCTGTTTCATTTGAGTTTTATGTGTCCAAGACACTCTCATCTCTGGATCTTCAGAGCTGATTTGGAATGCATGCTCTTGAAGCCTCCACATCCCACATGCATTTATAACAGAGCTGTAGTTGAAGATTTCTGCCCCAGATCAACGTCTAGCATTTCGATTGACAAGCTCAGGAAGAGGTGAGGTAAGGCGCAAGCTGTGGAGAGAGGCATTCTCAATCCTTTTTACTCTGACATTTTGCAGGCTCCCAGGCTAATTAATCAATTTCATTTAAAAAAAAAAGAGAATGTTACCATGGTATCCTGCGGCATGTTTATCCTGCCACATTAAGATTTCAAGGTATTTTTAATCTTTAATTACCTACTTCCATTTTTTGTTTTGAATTGGCAGAGGCCTTAATTTTTTTTTTTTAAAATGTGGTTTTCTGCTAGTGTTTTCCAAGATTGAGATACTAATTGAAACCGAGCTGCCTCTCTTCTTTGAGACGAAATAAGATCACCTCTGGAGCCCTGGTCTGTGTGAGATTTGATTAAAAGTCTCACGAGGTCATTGTACCAGCCTGCCTTCCTGCACGTGCTTGTACACGAGGAGATACAAATTTATCACCACAGA
This sequence comes from Noctilio leporinus, assembly GCA_004026585.1. Taxonomy (NCBI): domain Eukaryota; kingdom Metazoa; phylum Chordata; class Mammalia; order Chiroptera; family Noctilionidae; genus Noctilio; species Noctilio leporinus. Next base: position 165,040 of record PVIW01002351.1, on the reverse strand, counting down.
CGTGACCCAGGGGAGTTTTATCTATAATACATGTAACATATGCTTGCAAGGATTCTCAGTGTTTCCAGAAATATAGTCAATTCTAGCCTTTTCTTTCCCTACAGCATCACAAAAATGTTTAGTGTTAATGATAATGATAAAACAGGGGACTTTTTGCCCCTGATGATGGTTTTCTGGGAGCATCAAGAGAATGAAAAATACTTGGTTTAATCTACAGAACTTTTAATTACTTGAACTAACAAGTAACAACTGATTATTTGAAGAGCCCTGTTCTGCCATATTTTCTGACTCCTGGTCATTAAAAGGATTAGTGAAGATATGGGAAGAGAAGGTTCAATGTAGCTTTTGAATCAGATCAGACTGAAATCTTTCTTATGAAAGTAGACCAGGAATAATGTAATAAAAACAAGTCAGACAGAAATACTTTCCTGCATCTTATGAAGCAGATGAACATGTGTGCAGTAATTTTCTTTTTTTGGGGGGCAGGGATTTATTATATAGTGTCCAGGCTTAGGAGTATTTGGGATCTTATTATAAGAAAAAATGAATACATGGAAAATACAAATGTCTGTCTTTTATAAGGGCAGTCTAGCTAGTGTGTCCTCCTGTGGGTCTCATTTATGCATTACAAATGTTTAATCTGTGGCTTAACTTGTAATGTTCATCTATAAGATGTGCCCATTTATAAGATACATATTATTGAAGCTGACACCTTAGGTTTTTCATGCAGCTCAGCGCTGCTCAGTGGTGATCCTGGAAAAACCCACTTCTTCAGGACAAAGATAGTGTCCCAGCAATGCCGCCTATAGAGAACATCTCAAAAATGGCTTTCAGTACAGAAACCTTCCACAGCACCACCAGCATTTCACATTTCCATTCACTGGCTGACTCGTGAGCTGCTTTGTGACCTAGGCAGTTTCCTCTCAAGCTTGAGACCCCTCTGTCCTCTTAGATTCCACATGAAAACAACAACTAGATTTGCCTGACAGTGTGACCAGAGAGGTAGTGTAGGTGACTGAGAGCCCAGCTGTGCAGTATCAGAAGTACTCTATTTTCAGCTTTGTTCTGTGTTCAAAAAAAAAAATCACACACTGTAAAAAGTACTAAAAAGTTGTCAACACATTTCTTGGTGGAATATTTTAAGCACAATTGCAGTGCTAACAGCCTTTGAGATGGGATGAGTGTATTGATGTAAAAGGGACTTTAGGCTGGGCTGATCGGGGTAGCTAAAAATCTACATGGTCTATTACTGCATTTTGGTCATACAGCATATAACCTTCAGCTGCAACTGCACAAAGGCAGCACAAACTCTAAACCGTCTGCAACCTAACAATATTAATTAAACTAATAGTGAGTGTCCCTTGAATGTTGGTGAATGTGCTGGGTGCTAGAGCTACCAAAAATAATAAACAGTTCCTGTTTTCAAAAAGTTCATACTCCTTGATAAGTAGAAGAATACAGACAAGAGAGGAAGTAACAAAATACCAGTGATATCACTGTAGTTAGCTTACTTTGACTTTGGTTTGGAGCCAGGATTCACCCCAAATCTATTCCATTTGTAATTAGCACAAGAAAGTTCTCCTAGGAAGTGAGTACTGTATTTAGTCCTCCTCCCCCTAATTGTTGTAGGAACGAGTTGGAGGGATAACCTAGCACAGCTCTGTGTAACCCACTTCTAGATAAGTTGATGTGGCCTTTAATATCCTGTAGGACAGCTTGCTGTCAATGATGAAGGGACTGGAGTGGAGGGAGAAGGGGTTCGGGGTGAAAGCTGAGCAGTCTGGGAGATCCTTGGCTGGCTTGTGGGGAGCTGAGCTCAGATGGTGCATTTGTCATAATGGGAAAATGTTACAGGGTTAAGAATCATCTGTTTATTGATTTCCATAGGCAGAAACTTTCTCTAGAGTGCCTCCAGTGCACGTGACATGCCTGAGTGTTGGACCTGGATCAGTGAGCTGAATGAGGCAGCACACATCATGCTTGGCTGGGTGAGCCCCTGTGGATTGTGGATCAGGAAGGAACCTGGAGCACAGCTCATTTTAGAAGGTAGGAAGCATGGTGTGTGTTTGGCGAGAATCGTTGGCTGGCTGACTGGCTGGCTGGCTGGCTGGCTGGCTGGCTGGCCCTGAAGCCAGATATAGCTGTGGCTGAATGACCTTCCATGGAACTCATGCACAGTCATTTTATTTGTCTCTCAGCATAAGATCTATGTCTGTTAAACACAGTCACATATCCTCACTTTCAAAGCAGCTACAAGTCTTAAGCTGAAGTTGGACTAGGTGAATAATAACGACACTAGAAGGTCAGCTTTCATGCTTACTTTATTTTTATTTAAAATTTTTATTTTTTAGAGAGAGGCAGAGAGGAAGATAGACATCAATGTATGGTTGCCTTTCACCTACCTCCAGCTGCAGACCTGGCTGGAGACCTGGCTTACAACCTGGTTATGTGCCCTGGCTGGGAACCGAACCAGTGACCTTTGGGTTCGCAGGCTGGTGCCTTATGCACTGTGCCACCAGCCCTGAGGGCTCATGCTTACTTTAAAGAAAAATGTATATGAGAATGTGTGATGAGGACTCAGGAAGCTAGGCAAATGGACAACACAGTTTTCCCTAATTTTCATTGTTCATAGGAAAGCTTTTCAGAGAAGGCAGTACTTTTTATTTCCTTTGACAGTAACATTTTATTTTCCCATAAAGAAACATGATGCTGAGCTTGTGTGTGGTGATGTCTCTGCCCTGATGTCTAGTGTAGGCACTGACCAGGGCCCCGGGCAGTACACACCAGGAGCTAGTGTGTTAGCCTCTGGCTGGGGTTAGCATTTTCCGGGCAGAGAGCCCAGATGGGAGTGATGATGGGGACAGAGGACCTGTTTCCTTGAAGGCAGGGCCCTTCTCCCTGTAGAGACAGCAGTGCTGAATGAGACAGTACTGGCTGGCTAGGAGCTAGAAATTGGGGTGTCCCATCTAGCCCAAGTGCAATTATTTATCATCAACCCGAAAGCCTGAATTCCCTCCTTTTATCATTAAATTGAGCCACTAATACCTGCCCCTCCTTGTTACAGAACTATTATAAGGTCTAATGGGATGGTGATTTAAAGTATAGTTAAAAAAAAAAAAAGTAAGTGTAATTAGCATATGCAATCATACCTCAGTCATATTGTGGCATGAAGTAATTTGTTATTTTTAGTAATAATTGAGTATTATAGCTTTAATACAAGCATTAAAAAATCCTTAAAAAGAAAAAACCCTTTTAAAATGCATGATACTTTTTACGGCCATTAAAACCTAGGTGACACTAAACATGGTGGTCTAAATGGGGAGTTGGTAAGTCTGTTCTGTGAAAAGCTAGGTAGCAAATATTTTATACTTTTGGGGATGTAGTCTCTGTCATAATTACTCAGCTCAGCCTTTGTAGCATGAAAGTAGCTGTGTGCATGGTTTGGAGGATGGGTGCAGTCTTCTCCCGTATCTGTCATGAACCAACATAATAATAAAATAACAATAAAAATGAATTTCTGTTAAAAAGGAGGAAGAGAGTAACCATAGGTACTTTGTTAACTAAGGAGTGTGGCTGTGTTCTAATAAAACTTTATTTACACAAATAGGCATTAAGTTGAATTTGGCTCACAGGGGCTGTAGTTACTTGCTCAATCCTGGCCTACCTTAACTGCAAGGGGGTGGGGAAATGTAATCAAACCCTTTATTAAGAGAAGGATGACTAGACTATTTGTGAAGAACATGTTTAGCTTTTTGAAAGCAAGCATGAGATAGGCAGCTAGTTGAGTTTAGCCAGGTTTTGGAATTTTTGCGGGTGATTATGAGTGGCATGTCATAAACGGGGATAAGGAAATTAAGTTACCAAAATAGTAAGGAGATAAAGGGTGAGAGAGTGGGATCAATGGGTAGGAGGTTTTGATGGCAGTCTAGAAATGTTGAAATGGGAATAATAATGTGAATGCACTAGAAGACTAGAAGATGATGGTCAGCAAGTAGGGAACTTGAAATTTTTGGAAGTGGTGTGGCTATTAATCTGATATGTGTGTGTGTGTGAAATAGAAATAAAATCTTACTAGAGGCAAGGAAGTCAAGAAACAGAAAGGTAAATTGTTGAATGACTCCTTGGAGATATTGAAGGCATTGGAAATGATACAATAGTGGAGAAGCAGAGAGCAAGATAGTAAACCAGGTTCCAAATTCATTGGTAAAGGACGCGGAGTTCCTGAGGGCTCTGCAGGGGTGGAAAGTCTGGAACTAAGGGTGTAAGTGTGTTGGCGTGAATGAAGCCAGAAGGATGTGAAATGGTCTGGAAGGAGAGCTGTGGCAAAACAGCTTAGACAGGCAGCGATCCCAGGTGGTGCTTCTTCACAAGAGTACGAACTACATCCATTTCTTGTCATTTTTCTCTAATTAAGTGTGGTTATATGATGTGTTTCTAGTTAACAGGGTGAGGATGGAAGTGATGTTCAGTATTTCCAAGTCTGTCCCATAAAAACTTGCCATGTGTGATGCTCCACTCTGTCTTCTCTTGTCTGTTCCATGGGTGCAGAAGATTGGAAGATCCCCAGGGCCTGACAGTGGCCGGGGGAGGCGGGGTGATGAACCACTTCATGGAAGGATTTTGGGTTCTTAAATGTCTGCTGTTCCTGGACTTGACATGAGCATCACAGAAACTACGGTTGTGTTAAAGATCTAGCATTACTTATCTACTACATGTACCCTAACCCTAAGCTTTGAGGTACTTGGAGTATGTGAGGAAAAAAAAAATTAAAGTAGATAACAACCCAAAACCTTAAAAAGGCTACACTGGAAGTAATGTCACCCATGGACAACCAGATGCTTGGTTATAATGATGATTATATTGGTACTAAGAACATTAGCAGCATTAACAATATCACTACCGGGTATCTGGTTCCAAAGGCTGTAGGGTTTGAGACTCCTGTCCTAGGTATGGGGAATGTAATGAGAGATCAGTGTGGCTTTGGTGATGGTGAAACTATTAAGTTCATTGCCTCTGAAAACTAGGCATTTTGCACACCGACTGCTATTTCCTCATTCTCTTTCATTTTCACCTTGCTCAGTTGGCATTTTCAGATCTCAAATGCAGAACCATTTATTATCCTACTCGCTCCCTCAGTTTCCTTGGAGATGACCATGGCACTTGGCATATTTACCCTCTATTATCTTTGTCATCTTACGCTTGTTTCCTCACTTGTAAAATAGCTGGTATTAGAGTTAAAATGATTCTTGTGTGTAGATCACATCATACTTAGCATCAAGCACATAGCAAACCCTTGATAAATATTAACTATTATTGTTAATGGAGAATCTAATTCATTCAAACGAAGCAAAGGAAGTTCTTTGGAGCAGTCATTCTCAAGTGTGGTCTCCAGATCAGCAGCAGCAGCAGCAGCAGCACAGAAATGGTTGGGACCCACCCCAGTCCTGCCGAATTAGAAAATCTGCAGGTGGGGCCTGGCAATCTGTGTTTGTTTTACAGAGCCCTCCAGGAAGCAGGTTCTGATGCCTACTGAAGTTTGAGAACCATTCCTTAATCATTTCAGCAATGTTTATTATTTCCGTTCTGGAAACAACCTTCTAAGGAGGTTTAATTTCTTTAAAAAAAATCAAGAAGAAAAATAGAGAAGATCCTCCAAACTGTTACACATTTACTGTCTTCACCTGACAGCAGGACAGTGTCAGCATGTCAAGAGTGTAACTCTGGCACCTGACCCAAGTGCTTCGACCACACACCAACCACTGTAGTCAGCCTTGTTTTCACAGACACTACAAAATGTGTTTAACAGGCCAGTGACCTTGCAGTGTCTATGACAATAACACCACAGTGCTGGCGGCTTTACAACTTCACAGCTATAAGTCTTCCGTCCCTACAAAGGGAACAGTCCGATGGACATATTTGCTGTTGGAGTGGAGGTGCTGCTGTAAAATGAAGCTCAGCCCTTAGAACTATCTTCTTCAATTTCTTGCTGGATGGTTCAGAGGGGCTCAGGTGGATGGCTTGGGTGTAACTTTTTTGGTTAGATGTCTCATTGGTACCTTCTAATCTGGCTGTCCTTTGCCTTTAGGCTCAATTAGCTCTTTAAGTTTTTCTTTTTCTTTCTTTCTTTAAAGATTTTATTTATTATTTTCAGAGAGATAGGAAGGGAGGGAGGCAGAGAGGGAGAGAGACACCAATGTATGGTTGCCTTTCACCTGCCTCCAGCCATGGACCTGACTGGAGACCTGGTTTGCAACCTGGTTATGTGCCCTGGCTTTTTTTTTTTTTTTTTGTCTCAAATATTTGCTGGTCAGTCTTGAGTCTTACCCTGTTTTTTTCCCCCACTCTCTTGCCTCTCCTTTTGCTTTGATGAATGTTGGAGCTGGGAAGGAAGGAGGGGTCTTCTAGTCTGACTGTCTTGCACCCAGATGGGGCATCTAATGACCTGAGATGTGACATGACTCCTCAAGGTCACGCTGTTGCTCTCATGTCTAAGGTTTCAAGGCTTTCCTCTTTTATCTTTTCCTTCTGTCCTTTCTAAATGGACTTTTCCTTTCCTACACTTTATTTTGGAATAGATAATCCTCTTTGGGAGTGAGGTTGTTTTGGTGAATAATGATTATCCTTTTATAAGAGTCAAGATGGCAGTTTCGGTTTTGGTGGCGGCAAGAATTTATGTGTTTGCAGAACCATGTGGCTACATCCACACAATTAACATGATGTGGTTCATATTTAGGTTTCATAATTTTTTTTTTCAGAGTTGAGTTACCCCAGTACTAAGTTACAGTCAGATCAGGAGAGATGATTTCATTGCTGGGGGAGAACTGAGAGCTCCAGTGGATTTTCTGATGCCCAGATGCATTTGGTGTGGGCATCAGGGGGCAGGTCTGGTCTCCTGGGCTATGCAGCTGTAGAGAATTTCAATCAGCAGATTTAAAGCCCACACTAGCATTTTAAAGATGGACTCCAGAGCCAGCTCTGGAACCAGAGTAGGCAGGGAGGGGATCTTTAACTTCCTTTAACAGAGTCTCCTCATCTAAAACCTGTGCTCTTTTCTCCATTTTAACTGGTTGACTGGAAAGTTCAGGACAGAATTATTATAAATTGAATTTTTTTGTCCTTCCAAAATTCAGAGTTTGAAACCTAATGCCCAATATGGTGGTAGTGTCTTTGGACATGAGGGCTATGGGATCAGTGCACTTGTAAGAGAGATGAGGCAGATACAGCCATGTGAGGACACCCGGAGAAGCTGTCTGTGAACTGGGAAGTGAGCTCCCACCAGACATCAAATCTGCTGGCATCTTGAGCTTTAGAATTCCTCACTTTTACAGCTGTGAAAAAGAAATTTCTGTTGTTTATAAGCCATCCAGTCTATGGTTAGAGCAGCCTAAAGAGACTAAAAGTAATCTTGTAATTTATGTGCATTTTTAGCAAGTTGGCTTTTTATGGTTCAAAGGAATGATTTTCTATTAAAATGACAGGTACAACATTTGAAAATTTCCCAGGATGGACTTAGATAGGCATGCTAAACAGGTGGTCTTCAGCGAAGGATATATGCTCTTGTTGTTCATGTCTTTTGATAAAGTACACTGTGGTCATGCCCTGGCTGGTGGCACAGTGGATAAGGCGTCGGCCTGCAAACCCAAAGGTCACTGGTTCAATTCCCAGCCAGGACAACATAACCAGGTTGCAAGCCAGGTCTCCAACCAGGTCTGTAGCTGGAGGTGAGTGAAGGCAACCACACACTGATATTTTGCTCCCTTTCTGCCTCTCTCCCTTCCTCTCTCTCTCAAAAATAATACATAGAATCTTAAAAAATAATACTCTGTGGTCATGACCAGGAACCACTAAGGTTCCTGCACGAGGAAGAGGGCTTTTAGTCTGGGACAAGAAATATTTCTATTGATCATATCAGGACATCAAACCAATTATAATATGTGGTCAGCATAAAGTTCTGTGTGAATGGGTTAGAAATACTTTTGTATTGGCTGAATATTAGAATTAAAAAACTATTTAGATAAAAGAAATGTGGAGTAAGATGAAGCAAAGGACAATTAGTGAGAGGAATTTCTATGCTTTAATTGTAAAAAATACCTCTAGTAATCTGATTTTAAAATGAGCTATGGACTTGGCTAGATATTTCTTCAAAGAAGGCAAACAGATGGCCAACAGGTTTATGTAAACATGTTCAAGGTCATGAGTCATCAGGAAATTATAGATCAAAACCAGAATTAGGACATCACCTCATACCTGTCAGCTATTATTAAAGAAGTAAAATACAAGTATTGATGAAGATATGGAGAAATTGAAACCCTTGCACACTGTTGATGGGAATGCAAAATGGTGCAGCTGCTGTAGAAAGTTTGGGAAGTCATAGAAAAATCAAAAGTGGAAATACCATATCATTTCACTTTTAGGTATTTATCCAAATAGATTGAAATTAGCATCTCAAAGAGATGTTAGCTCTCCTGTGTTCACTGCAGCACTAATCACAATAGCTAAGGTGTGAAAACAACCTGAATCAGCCTTTTGACTGATAAATGGATAAAGAAAATGTGGTATATTATAAAATATATTCAGTGGATACTTTTTAGTCTTAATGGCCCTGGCTGGTAGCACAGTGGATAAGGTGCTGGCCTGCGAACCCAAAGGTCGCAGGTTCGATTCCCCAGCCAGGGCACATGACCAGGTTGCAAACCAGGTCTCCAGCCAGGTCTGTGGCTGGAGGCAGGTGAAAGGCAACCATACATTGATGTCTCTCTCCCTCTCTGCCTCTCTCCCTTCCCCTCTTTCTAAAAGTAATGAAATAAAATTAAAAAAAAAATTAAAAAAGATTTTGCAAGATGTAACAAAATGGATGAACCTCGAGGACATCATGCTAATGAATAAATCAGTCACAGAAAGACAAATACTGTATGATTCCACTTATATGAGGCATCTAAAGTAGTTAATTCATAGAATCAAACAGTGGAATGTTGGTTGTTAGGGGCTGGGGGACGGGGAAACGTGAAGTTACTAAGCAGTGACCATGAAGTTTTAGTTAAGCAAGATGAAGGGGTTCTAGAGATCTGCTGTATAACACTGTCCTCTAGACAGCAACACTGTATTGTATGCTTAATGAGGTCTTTAATTTTTCCATGATGAAATAAAACAAAACACCTGAATAAATAAAAAATACAGCTTAAAAAAGGGTATCTGCTACCCTCAAAGCTTGACAAAAAAGAGTACACTGAAGTCCATTTATATAAAATTTTAGAAAATGCTAATTAGTCTTTAGCAACTGGAAGATCATACTTGCCTGGAAGGAGGCAGAGAGGAACAGTGATTACAATAAGGCCTTAGAATACTTGAGACTGATGGATCTGCTCATTATCTACTTTTTTTTTTTTTTTAAGATTTTATTTCATTGTTTATAGAAAGAGGGGAAGGGAGAGAGACAGAGAGGGAGAGAGACATCAATGTATGGTTGTGTTTCACCTGCCTCCAGCCACAGACCTGACTGGAGACCTGGTTTGCAACCTGGTCATGTGCCCTGGCTGGGGAATCGAACCTGTGACCTTTGGGTTCGCAGGCTGGCACCTTATCCACTGTGCTATCAGCCAGGATTGCTCATTATCTTGATTGTGGTGGTGGTTTCATGGTCTGTGCATATACCCCAACTCTCCAAATTGTGCATTTTGTACATGTGTATGCTGTAGAGCATCAGTTAACATCTTAAAGTTCTTTCCAAAAAAAAAGAGCACATGCTAAAAAGTACATGCTGTCTTAATTGTATGCCTGAATCCAATGAAGAATATTTGTTCAGATGACAGCCATATCCCTACAGGCAGGCCATTCCTTGATCCTCTAGACACCACTTGTCTATGATACAGACAGATGAAAAGTGAGACAAAAGCCTAGGAGGTTTTGTGTTTTTGCTCCCCCATTCCTCTGCTTTCTTCTCCTTTTTGATCCCCCATCCTCCCTCCTCTCCCACCTCCTCCCCAAAGTCACCAGAATGTGAAAGGCTACATCTGTTCCTGCAAAAGCTATTTTGCAGTGCAATGAAGCATTCCTCACCTTAGCTCCCCAGGAAGCTGGAGACTTGTGTGATCACTGGTATAATGGATGGCGCCCAAAGCCCTGGCCCAGGTGTGCAGAGGCCGAACACACATCCACGTGGGCAGGAGGAAGCAGCTTCCTCTCGCACAACATGAGGCAGCAGCCCTGACTTGAGCCTCTTCAGAGCTCAGAGCAGCTGCTACCCTCCAGGTGACCCACATGTCCTGCCATCGCTCACGTACTCAGGTCAACTGACAAATGGACTTGGCGCATTGCAGACTGAATAATGATTCTGTAGCCATTTCTGGCTCTAGGCTGAGGGAAGAGACAAAGAAGCTCTGAGAATGGACGGGATTCTTGGAGCCCTGAGGAAAACGGTTCAGAATTCATACCCATGCTCCTTTCAGCTCCTTTCAGGAAGCTTGAATGGTTCCTAGACCTTTTCTGCTATGTGGTGTCCATTTCCCAGTAGGAATAAAACAATTAACCAAGTCTCCAAATCCTTTGCAGATCCTAGCTTCTGTCATTTCAGTTATTAAAAAATAATGCATATGTGTTTATAGGGATATTTAAGCATAATACCAGAAATAAGTAGTGGTTAAAACGTAGTGCGTTAATGAGTTTAGTTTGATCATTCTGTGGCTTTTTAGAATGAAATGCTAGTAAGATAGGGACATTATTAACATTTTGGACGTTGAGTCCACATTGAACATTTGGAAACTATTATGTTCTCCTCAGACTGGTTCGTCTCAGCATTATTCTATCTGAGACCTCAATTTGTTCTCTAATGAATACCTCTATAAGAGGAAAAATGGTATGGACTAACTTTTCTTTGCACTGTTCCAGCCTAATTGTACAACTATATTGTTACAAATGGGCTGAAACAGCTTCTTTCAGTTTTTTCCTCTCCATAACCAGTTCTGAATAGATGAACAGAAATAGCTTTCTTCATGTCAGAAACTTTAATTAAACCATTCTGAAAATAAGCATGTGGAAGTACTGGCAGGACCTTAATTTAATCACATTTCCTGCTCAACTGTTCCTGCTGCTTACTTGAAGGGGTGGGGCTTTGGCTTAGCTGCAGCCCTGCTGTTGGAGGCCTGGACGGGGAAAGACCTGGGGAGTCAGAAGACGGTGACCGTCACCTCTGGTACTCCCTCACGAAGTTAAAATCAGGACTAGGAGGAAGGCATGGGGTTTATGAACACTCTAAGGAGTATTCATGTGAATGGCTCACATGAAATTAATGCAACCTTATTTACATACACATCTCATAAATATTTTTTTCCATCTTATTATTTACTAAAGATGTATAGCATTCTCTATTTGCCAGGGGCTATTGCAGTCCCTTAACAGGTATGTGCTCCTGTAATCCTTCACGGTCATCTGACGGGATAGATCCTTTGTTTATTCTCATTTTACATGTGAGGGGACTGAAGTAACTTTTGCAAGATCAGTGCAGCTGGATTTGAACCCCAAAAGCCAGGATCCAGATTCTGGGTTGGTCAATACTATTTTGTTAAAATTTAGGAGTATTACTGGGAAGGAATCAGATTCTCCTTTGCCTTTTCTTATACACCTCCTTCACCCCCGCACCCAGCTCCAGAATCTCTCCAGGATGGTCATCCCAACACAGCCTTCTGGCTCCTGAGGGGTTGAGCACCAGGTTACACGCAACACTCAGTTATGCTGTGTTGTTTCATCCAGAACTGCCAGGAGATCCTAACTTCCTGGCCAATTAAAAAAATCTTTTTCTGTGTGATAATCTCTTGCGTTATTGCCTTTTTTTCTTCCCCTCTCACCAATAATGATATAATTGGGCCCTTTTACAGGCCATTGAGATAGGAAACTAAAAGTTGAACTGAAATAGAAAAAATCACATTAATACTAGATTAAAAGATTATTATTATTATTTTTAATTTTATTGTTGTTGTATTACATCCATCCCCATTTTGCTCCCCTCTGTCCCCCTCCCCACCCACCCATCCCCCACAAAGTCAATCCCACCCGTTGCCCATGTCCATGGTTCCTTTATACTAGGTTCTTGTCTAAACTGCTCCCCTTCCTTGCCTCTGCCTCCCCCATCCCCCCAACCCCTTTCCCCCTGACCACTGAAGGCCTATTCATTGTATTCATATATTTGGTTCTGTTTTGCTTGTTGTCAGTTTTGCTCATTATTGTCCTGTAATGGGTGAGATCATATGATATTTGTCCTTCACTGACTGGCTTATTTCACTGAGCACAATACTCTCCAGTTCCATCCATGTTGTTGCAAAGGGTACAAGTCCCTTCTTTCTTTCTGCTATATAGAATTCCATTGTGTAAATGTACCAAAGTTTTTGGATCCAGTCATCCACTGATGGGCACTTAGGCTGTTTCCAGCCTATTTACTTGGCTATTGTAAATAGTGCTGCTAGAACATAGGTGTGCATAGGTTCTTATGAATTGGTGTTTCAGGATTCTTTGGATATAGTCCAAGTAGTGGAATTGCTGGATCAAAAGGCAGTTCCATTTTCAGTTTTTTAAGGAAACCCCATACTGTTTTCCACAGTGGCTGCACCAGCCTACATTCCCACCAACAGTATACGAGGGTTCCCTTTGCCCCGCATCCTCGCCAACACTTGTTGTTTGTTGATTTGCTGATGATTGCCATTCTGACAGGTGTGAGGTGGTATCTTATTATGGTTTTAATTTGCATCTCTCTGATGACTAGTGATGTTGAGCATTCTTTCATATGTCTCTGGGCCCTTTGTATATCTTCCTCAGTGAGTTGTCTGTTCAGGTCCTTTGCCCATTTTTTAATTGGGCTGTCAGTCTCCCTGGTGTTGAGTCGCATTAGTTCTTTATATATTTTGGAGATCAGACCCTTGTCTGAGGTCTCATTGGCAATTATGTTTTCCCATACAGTTGGTTCCCTTTGAATTTTGCTGATATTTTCTTTAGCTGAACAGAAACTTTTCAATTTGATATAGTCCCATTTGTTGATTCGTTCTTTGATTTCCTTTGCCCTTG
>PVIW01002351.1:0-151890 GCA_004026585.1 Noctilio leporinus | reverse complement strand
TCAAAAGTTTACTGCCTATATTTTTCTCCAGAACCTTTATGGTGGCACTGCTTATGTTTAAATCCTTTATCCATCTTGAGTTTATTCTGGTGTATGGTGTAAGTTGGTGGTCTAGTTTTATCTTTTTGCATGTTGCTGTCCAGTTCTCCCACCACCATTTGTTGAAGAGACTGTTTTTACTCCATTTAATGTTCCTTCCCCCTTTGTCAAATAAAAGTTGACCATAGAGTCCTGGGTTAATTTCTGGGCTCTCTATTCTGTTCCATTGATCTATATGTCTATTCTTATGCCAGTACCATGCTGTTTTGATGACAGTAGCCTTATAGTATTGTTTGAAGTCTGATACTGTGATGCCTCCTACCTTGTTCTTCTTTCTCAAAATTGCTGTGGCTATTCGTGGGTGTTTTTGGCTCCATATAAATTTTTGAAGTATTTTTTCTATTTCTGTGAAGTCTGTCATTGGTATTTTAATTGGGATTGCATTGAATATAGATTATTTTGTTTTTTATCCTTTCTCCCACACATACCTTCCACCACACACACTTATACATGGCTTTCTAGTGGGATACAGTATTTTCATTCATATAAACATTGGTTGTTAGACAACATGTAGCTCTGAGATTTTACATTTGTCAATTGGGAAAAATGATGATATCTATGTGGTGGGATTGATGCTTTCATTAAAAAATTTGATATTAAAGAATATGTGACACCTGATAAAATGTATTGAAAAGCCAGGGAGAGTTTTACAATGTAACCAAATTTAATTATGGGGTTGACCAAAAAGTCCATATGTTTTTTTCCATAAAATAAAAGGCACATTTTCCCCAGCCTGTGAACCCAAAAGTTGCTGGTTCAGTTCCCAGTCAGGGCACATAAAAGGTTGCAAGCCAGGTCTCGAGCCAGGTCTGTAGCTGGAGGCAGGTGAAAGGCAACCATACATTGATACTTCTCTCCCTCTCTGCCTCTCTCCCTTCCCCTCTCTTTAAAAATAATAAATAATCTTAAAAACAGAGAAAAGGCCACATTTTTCATTTTCACCAATAATTTTACTGATTTATATATTTTGAGTATGTTGGCTATCCTCCTGCATGATGTAGTGTTGGCTATTCTCAATTACTGTCTCTATTTAATCTCTATCAACTTCAACTGGTCTACTCAAGTGTGGAGCATTGTCCAGTGAGAAATCTCCAAATTATAATATGCTGAAAACCTTAAATAACTATTGATCGATATGTCTTTACAGAAAAGGCTGGAGAAAGCTCAGCAGCACTGAATTAACTTACCTACTTATCTTTATTTAGAATTATGGGGTGGGTGGGAAGCAAACCAGAAATGATGTCAGCCCTTGTACTGTAGTTGAATTTCGTTTGTGTATTTTCTTCCATCTTCAAAATTAAAATGGCTACATAAAAGTTCACTAATTTTGATGTTTTAAAAATGCATGCTGATATGACAGCTGCCATAATACAAACTAACAAAATTGTGTTGAATGAAGTTAAAGACAACTAAGTGCTATTAGAGCCATCATATAGAAAAAGCCAAACAAGCTTTTTGGCCAACCCAATAGCTTAGAAACTATCCTTCTAGTGTACAAAATCTTGTTAGAAAACAAAGTGATTCAAGACCAGGCTGGTGGCACAGTGGATAAGGCGTCAGCCTGCAAACTCAAATGTTGCTGGTTCGATTCCCCAGCCAGGGCACATAACCCGGTTGTAAGCCAGGTCTCCAGCCAGATCCTAGCTGGAGGCAGGTGAAAGGCAACCATACATTGATGAAAAACAAAACAAAAAACAGAAAACCCCAAAGTGATTCTAAAATAATACTTTCATTGTCAGATATATTTAGAAAAATCAGAATGCTCACACACCTTAGGAAATTACAGAGATCCCTTTACTTTTCTATTCCCTGTGCAATGTGAAGTTAGTGCAAATCAGAATGAGAGTTATGAAATCATCTAATCCACGTTTTAAGATAGCTAGATTTTTCTAAAAAAAATAATCTTTTGTTAGTGGTAGTTGATTTACATGGCTCTGTGAGTCTGAGAGATTTATCTTCTCTTACATTGACCATCTGTGGTTATTTCACAAGAGTTTAGTTGAGCCACTTCCTTAAGCATCTTTAAAACAAATGGTGTGATGGGTTGCTTACAAGGAATCTGAAATTCTATAAGAGGTTTTGGCAATTAAAAGCCCTACCTTAAATAACTGTTGATCAATATGTCTTTACAGAAAAGATGGGAGAAAGCTTGGCAGCACTGAATTAATTTACTTACTTATCTTTACTTAGAATTATGTGGGGTGGAGAGGGAGACTAAACCAGAAATGGCATCAGCTCTTGTACTGTAGTTGAATTTTGCTAGCACAACCTTGCATAAACTGTTCGGGGTTGGTGGGTCAGCTGGATGGCATAAAATATTTTCTCTGTGCTCCTCAGGATTCCAGGCCAACCCAGAACCTCTCACTTTTCCAGTTTTTTTTTTAGTTTTACAAACTTCTAGACCAGTGTCTTGCCTCCCATGGTTTTTCCCCTGCTTTTTTAGTGTCCACTGGCCGCTTCTCCAACTATAGGTACAAATGTGATAATAGGTCCTAATGCTTGAGGAATTTCTCTCCCCGGTGATTTGCATTTAAGTAGAGATTTCAAGATGGGTATAATTCTGCCCTTATGACTATTTTTCAGTGTTGGGAATTTCAGGTGGCTTCCTCTGTGCTGCGTTCTTCCAGTTCTCTGATTGTCCTTCCATTAGGGTACATGTTTGGAAGACGGTGTCCGTATGGCCTTACTGGTTGTTAAAATATAGAAGTCAGTCCTTATTCTTGAGCTCCTGAGTAATGCTCGTCACCCCCATCACCCAGAGCTCCTCCTCACCTTCCCCCCAACCACCTCCCCAGAGTTAAACAGCTGGAGATCAACAAGCACTGTGGTCTCCAGAACTCAGCTTAGGTGCTGGGATCATCTTTCCCTCTGATGGGTCGCTGCCTTGGGCCATACTGGGTGTTAGGCATTTTGACTCCTAACCCTGCATATGGGAAACTAACTTTAGGTGGGCTTAGTTATGGATAGAGGCAATCAGTGATCAGTGCATATGGAGATAATTTGAAGACCCGATGATAGTGAAAGTTAGTTGACTCAGAAAAAGCCTTTTAAGAAGCAATGTGAGAGTAACATCAAGCTTTATAGAAGTCTTCTGGGGAGAGGAATTATCATGAGTTATTTGTTTAAAAGAGACTGTGCTGCCAAAAATGGACTGTTCTCAGCTGTCAGATCTGTTTTTATTCTGTCATACTCTATGAAAGTAGGGAAGGTTATGTCCTGAATATAGACTATGATGAAGCATTAGTAGTTTTATGTCTTAATAAAATGGTTCCTACTTGTGTATGTAGGTTGCTGGTGATGCAGAATAAGGCCTCGTCTTGGTCACAAAATGGCAGGCCAAAATCTTGCATTGCAGGTTGGAAGTTTTCAAAGAGAATTTCTTCTCTTTTTTTAATTAATTTAATTTTATTGTTGTTGCATAACATCTATCCCCTTTTTCCTCCCCTCTGTCCCCTTCCCCACCCACCCACTCCTCCACAAAGTCTATCCCACTTGTTGTCCATGTCCATGGTACTTCCATGCTAGTTTCTTGACTAAACTCCCCTTCTTTGCCTTCTCCTCCCTCCTCCCCTCTGCCCACTGAAGGTCTGTCTCTGTAATGTATTCATGTATTGGTTTTATTTTGCTTGTTTGCTTGTTTTGTTCATTATTGTCCTGTAATGGTTGAGATCATATGTTATTTGTCTTTCACTGATTGGCTTATTTCACTAAGCATAATACTTTCCAGTTCCATCCATGTTGTTGCAAAGGGTAGGAGTTCCTTCTTTCTTTCTGCTGTGTACTATTCCGTTGTGTAAATGTACCAAAGTTTTTTGATCCAATCATCCACTGATGGGCACTTAGGCTGTTTCCAGCACTTGGCTATTGTAAATAGTGCTGCTAGAACATAGGGGTACATAGGTTCTTCTGAATTTGTATTTCACGGTTCTTCGGGTATAATCCTAGTAGTGGAATTGCTGGATGAAAAGGCAGTTCCATTTTTAGTTTTTTAAGGAAACTCCATATTGTTTTCCATAGTGGCTGCACCAGTCTGCATTCCCACCAACAGTGCACCAGGGTTCCTTTTTCCCCACATCCTCACCAACATTATTGTTTGTTGATTTGTTGATGATTGCTATTCTGACAGGTGTGAGGTGGTATCTTACTGTGGTTATATTTTGCATCTCTCTGATGACTAGTGATGTTGAACATTCTTTCATATGCCTTTGGGCCCTTTGTACGTCTTCCTCAAAGAGTTGTCTGTTCAGGTGTCTTGCCCTTCTTTTAATTGGGCTGTCTGTCTCCCTGTGTTGAGTCACGTAAGTTTGGATATCAAACCCTTGTCTGCGGTATCATTGGCAAATATGTTTTTCCATATACAGTTGGTTCCCCAGTGTTTTCTTGAGCTGAACAGAAAATTTTCAGTTTGATACAGTTCAAAGAGAATTTCTGTACTTCGGCTATAGAGATTGCCAAAGATGATGTTACATATACATCTGGGAAAGCATGAATATGAATTTGTATTTATAAATTTAATGTTTAGCAACACATTTTGATCTACATAATTTTGAGGAAAAATGTTTTTATTAGCTGGACAGTAATATGGGGAAAACTTTAGGTTCAAGTCAGTACCATATACAGACTAGCTACTGTTGTGGACATTTTTGTATTCTCTTTCTTGGTCTTTCCAGAAGCATTGTGAAGTGGATATTGTTTGTATTTTTTATTTTTAAAAGATTTTATTCATTATCTTTAGAGAGAGGGGAAGGGAGGGAGAAAGAATGGGAGAGAAAATCAATGTATGGTTGGCTTTCTTGTGTCTCCAGCTGGGGACCTGGCTGGAGACCTGGCCTGCGACCTGACTACGTGCCCTGACTGGGAATTGAACCTTGACCCATGGGTGTATAGGCTGGCACTTAATCCACTGAGCCACACCAGCCAGGGCTGAAGTGGATGTTACCAACTTAATGTTAGAGCTGAATTCAGGGAGGCCAAGTGATTAGGCTTTCAAAAATCTATTCTGCAGCAAATGTCTTGGAGTGTGTGTGTGTGTCTGTGCTTCCATGTTGTAAACATAATTAAGTTACATCTGCTTTTAGAAAAATTCTGTCTTAATTTCTAATACACCTTTGAGTTTCCTTTGATATTAAATGGATGTCTCAGCTATACAAGGGGCAGAAATGTTTGCTAAGTTGATTTGTGGTGATGGATATACTGTATGTGAGTATCTGAAAGATGAGGAGCAGATTCAAGAGGTGAAGATCATTGAGGCCATAATGCTGCCCTGTACTGGTCAAAAGTAATTCTATGGTTCCTGAGTGTTTTCACAGTTTTGAAAAGTTGAGTAGACAGGCTTAGACTTTAAAATCTTTACCTAGTCAGTGTTCACTATCGTTTGATTTCTTTCCATGCAATTTCCTATCCAATCCTCCAAACAACCCTATGAGAAAAACATAAATCTTGTTTTGCTGTTGAGGTACCTGAAGATGTGCAATGTTAAATAAATTTCATACTAGAATTGGAGGAGACTTGAATCCAGTTTAGAAACTGCAGCCTCCTGAAGCATTTACATGGAGCCAAGCCTATAACTCTCACTTGTATGAATATGAAAAACTAAAGGGCCAGTTTTGACTAGAAACCATTTCTTTCCAGTTTCTCATTAAGTTTCGTTTATACTGAGGGATGAATATTAGATTTCTACATGTAAGAAGTTCATTTCATTTAAGTCAATAAGCAACTATGGTGCCAAGGTATTTATAGTTTTATATTTAAAAAATCTTGTATATTTGAGTACAATGCCAAAATTCCTTATGCTAGAGAGAAGTGGTTTAAGGTAAAGCAATTAAAAAACAGTTGTCAGGTCTTCAGCCAGGTCTTCAGCCAGGTCTGTGGCTGCGTGGCTGGAGGCAGGTGAAAGGCAACCATACATTGATGTTTCTCTCCCTCTCTGCCCCTCTCCCTTCCATTCTCTCTGAAAATGATAAATGGAAAATCTTTAAAAATAAATAAAAAATAGTTGAAGTTTCTATTAAGTATAGAGCTATATGTCTATGAGACAACATGTTGAAAATAAATATAATATACATTAAAATAATTTATGATTAAATTAAAATATTAGTGTTTAATAGTTAAACTAGTAAGTTTTTTAAACAAGTTTTTGAAAAAACGCATTCTAGTCCAGATACCTAGTAAACACAGTCTATGGTGTTGACTACATGTAAGGTTTTTGCAAACCACTGACTCTGACCGGAACTACCAAACAGTTCTAATTCAGAGGCTGACCACGGCAAAGTGATTTATTAGCTCCTTAATCATACAAATATGACCAAAGCCACACTCCCTTGAGACAGATAATGGATATGGGAAACAAGGTCTGCATCACCACAGTAGCTGACCTTTGAAAGAAATCCACTACCCTTGTAGGGAGGGGCTCTTAGTTTCTTTTCATTTAACAGCTCTGCTAAATGCTGTGTTTATTCTAGTTATGTAGAGTTTGGTTGCAGAAATCCGAAAAAACCAGGTGAATCTTACACGTTATTTAAATAAGAAAAATGTGACTCAGCCTGCAGGATCACATGGGCTTGGCTCATACTTTTACTTAGCTCTCACTGACAATCTCTCATCGACTAGAGAATCAGAAAAGTCATCTCCTTTTCTTTTCTCTGTGAAATTTCTTTAACTGTGATCTCTTCCTTTGTTGGATATAGAATTGTTGAGAAATGAAGAGAAGTTACTGGAGTTTCAACGTTAAGAGAAATAACACACCTGTCATTCTCTAAATAAGTATGTCTGCTACATCCGCACATCTGCTATATGACTAGGATAAAGCATAGGATTATGGTCAGAAAACAGAGTGACATGAGTGTTGGTGGGGTGGTATTAGCATTGACGGCAACACACCATGGAAGGAAACATAAGAGCTTGAGCATGCAAGTGATGCCATTCTTTGCCTCACAAATGCATTCAGAGTTATAATCTGGACCCTGTACAGGAGAAGCTGCATGTTTCCACTTCTCTGAGGTCTGCTACAGCATTGGCAGTTCTGGACGTATATGCTGAAAGTTGTTGTAGTTCTGGGACAAAGCATGGAACTTGTAATTTGAAGTCAATGTCTATCCAACTGTAGTTATGCATTCTTTGCTCTAAAAGTAGAAGTGGACATCACTTCTCTATGGAGCAAGCCAACAGTTCTGTTTTAATGCAAAAGCCAAGGAAGTAAACAAAGAAGTATGCTTTCCTTAGGATTATCTTGGATGGTTTAATGAGTCTACATGAAATTTCAGGGGCATTCCCAATTCTCAGCTTTGCCCACAACTTCGTATTTTAATTACTCTGGAGCATAGAGGGAGCTTTTGTTAATCCTTAGCTATAACATGCTTGGGTGATTAGAATATTTCAGCCCCTAGGTCAGTAGCATGAATATTCTACATTGAGGGCATATTAGCTATGCAAAGGACCAAATGAGCACCTGTGAGAATGGTTTCAAAACACAGTCTCAGTATAAGGGATGTTTTGTTGCTAACACTTGATCAATTTACAAACTCAACAACGCCCAATGCTGCCTCTAACCTTAAACCAAATATTCATGGAAAAGTCTCTCAGTATATAACAATTACAACTAATACATTTTGGGGTATATTTGTTAGTAAGTTAATTAAAATGTTTAGAAAAAGACAGATTTACTATAGATAAGAGGTATCATTCACAGATGTTATCTTTGGAAAGGTCACAATTTGCATCATGAGTCCAATTAAAGACCATCTCCTGGGATTCTAATTTCCTGCATTATGTTTTTGTGATCCTTTGTCCCCGCAGTATTGTTGTTAGGGTTTGAAAGGCTACTCATATTGGTAGGAGATGAAGGTGAGGATGACTAGAAAGGGAGCTTATAAATTAATATGCGTTTTGTTCCAAAAGCAGGCATATGCATGCTGTCTTCTACGTGAATTAGCCTGGGAACCCACTTTCCAATTCCAGTGGTTCCTCTAGGGTTAATACATTTTGGGGCCTCCTTTGCACTTGGCTGTAAAGACTGCCTCATTTATTTAAATTAGCTCCTTCTGGAATATAAATTCTATTACTTACCTTAATACATTTTATTTCAAATAATGTTTGGCTATTTAAAAAAAAGGGAAACTTGCAAGAGAAAAAGATATTGAGGAAAAACTGAGGACATTTAAATTAACTGTGGACTTTATTCAATAATAATTTAAGTTTATTAATGGTAAATATATCATACTACTGTAAGGGATTAATGATGGGGAAACTAGATGTGATGCATAAGGAAAGTCTCTGTAGTAACTGTAATAATGCTATAAATGTAAAGCTTTTCCAAAATAAATAGATTTTTAAGGAGGACAGACTTCCTACCTGACAGGTGTTTTATCTCATTGGCTAAGAAACAAAGAGGAAATGAAGAATAAAAAAAAAAAAAAATCTAACCTATTCTGAGTATCTGTTATGTTCCAGAATATAATGCATATACTCTCATTTAATTCTCATAATAGTCTCATGGCATTACTTTTTATTTCGATCTTACAGTAAAAAAAAAAAAAAAAAAAAATGCTCAGAAAGGTTAAATAATTTGGCCATTGATAAATAGCAAACGTGTGGTAAATATTAGATTCAAACCTATTTTTACTTGGACCTAAAATTCTCTCTACCCCATAAACATCAGAGGCTTTGAAATTAATTCCCAAAGAGCAGTTTCTAAAACAAAATCAAGTACAATTTTCCAAAAACTGGCTGCCTTGAACAGGGCAACACTGATGTGGACATATAATTTCTGGTATGCTTATCTTCAAAATTAGTTACATTACTTATCATTTCAGTTACTATTTTTCTGATCTATAACCAAGGTGCCAGGTAAGGGTGACAGATCTTTCACGTTTCCGGGAATTGAGTTTTTATTCCAGGAACAGTGGCTCTCTTGGACCAAGCCCCTTTCTAAACTTCTCATCTGGCCAAACACCCATTTGGTGGAAAGGCCTCAAGTGTGCAAATGAGAATGGCTCTAGGAAATGTATGGTCCAGATAAATGCTTCTATGGTGATGAGAGATTCAGGACTTTTGCCAACATGATGGCTTATGCAGCTGCCAAGGTTACCATGGAGAAATAGATACCTGTTGATGAGGCCAAAGGATGACACATTGGCAGTGGGTTTTCACACCTGTAGGGAGACCAAGGTGCACTGTCCCCACCCCTCCTCCTCCACAGACCACTTACTCTCCTGAGTGTCTGGGGTGTTGGCTGCTGCCAGTATGCCCCCCTATGAATTGCCTCACCTTGGATGAAGGGACCTGCCTCACCCAATTTTTGTCTCTTTCCTTGGGGTTGTCTGCATCTTTGTAAGGTCACGAAGGCCTGGCCCCCTTGCCTCCATAGGAGGCATCCCTGAAGGACTTCCCCAACTTCAGAGCTCCCTCTGGGGTCTGCTGAGGCCTCTTCTGCAGCTGCCACCCATTTCCAACCTCACTTTTTGCTCAGTTCTGCTTCTCACACCCCCTTCCAGGTGTTGATCCTAGAGAGTTGCTCTGTAAACCATCTCTGCAAATCTCAGAGTTGCTTTCCTGGGGAGAGCAATTTATGGCAATATCTCAATGTGTTACTGCCCTCTCTCCTCATGGGAAGGATCCAGTACTTTTAAAATGCTCGCTTTACTTAGAAGTGTAGACATCACTCTTTCTAGAAAGCCTTTTCTGACTAGGTTAGTGCCCTCTCAGGAGCTCCTTTAGCCTTTAGTTAGGTACCTGCCCCGGCAAGGTGTTCATGTTACCACATTACAATTGAATCGTGCTTACATATACCAACTCAGCCAAGTCCTTTTAAAGAATATTTTATTTATATTGGGTTTTC
Organism: Noctilio leporinus; assembly: GCA_004026585.1. NCBI lineage: Eukaryota > Metazoa > Chordata > Mammalia > Chiroptera > Noctilionidae > Noctilio > Noctilio leporinus. The sequence continues at coordinate 141,956 of PVIW01002351.1, read as the reverse complement.
CCCAAACTTAATTTATTTTATAACCAAAAATATTGATGGGGTTATCCTGAACAGCTGATTAAAAAAAAAAAAATCATCAAAGGCTGGAAAGGAATGAAGTCCCGAAGAAAAAAATCCAGAAAGAAATCATGAACACAGATTTGCTTATAAGTATTTTTTTCTCTTTATTACATTTGATTTTGAAATGGAAGCATACATACATCATACAGAATATAGATTCAGAAATTAGGATGTCCCTTTTTCCAATCAGGAGATGACTACTTAGAACTAATAAGAGTTGATTGTTCATGGGCCTTGAGTATTTTAGTGGATAGGCCACTGAGGATGCACTGGCTACAATTGTCTTGAACAAAGGACCAACTCATGATAGAACTGAGCGACTCCCCAACCAAATAGGAGCAAAACGTGAGTGAAGATGTGGACTTTGTAGGCTCCCAGGGCCTTCATTTCTGGGCTCTCTAGTTGCTCCCTACCATACATACTTAATGAGCTTGGGGGTCAATCCCTTACATTAGTATTGTTTTTCTCTTCTGAGGCCTATGGTAAGTGTTTTACCTCGTTTCCTCTGTCTGAGATCCCTCCCTTAATCCTCACTTAATGTCCTTGTTTTGCTTTCTGCTTTGCTTATTGATCCATAGTTTGTTGTGGTTTTTAAAAATAAATTTGTATTGAACTTATTGAGGTAATATTAATCAAAGTGTATAGGTTTCAGGTATATAATTCTATAATACATCATCTGTGTATTGTATTGTGTGTTTGCCATCCTAAGTCAAGTCTCCTTCCATCACCACTTATCACCACTTCACCCTCTTCTACCTCCTCCCCCATCCCCCTTTTCCTCTGGTCATCACCATACTATTGTCTGAGTATATGAGAGTTTTTTTTTGACAGCTGTCAGTCTGTTTTCTGTATCTATGGGTCTGTTTTTATTTTCGTTTAGCTTATTTTATTTATTAGATTCTACATATAAGTGAAACCATATAGTATTTGTCTTTCTTTGACTAGCTTATTTCACTTAGCATAATACTCTCTAGACCCATCCATGTTGTCACAAAGGGTGACATTTCCTCCTTTTAATGGCTGGGTAGTATTACATCATGTAAATGTACTATAGCTCTTTGATCCACCAGGGCTGCTTCCAAATCTTGGCTATTGTAGATAATGCTGCACTGAATATTGGGGTGCTTATATTCTTTCAAAATAGCGTGTCAAATTTCCTCACATACATTCCCAGAAGTGGAATTCGTGGGTCAAAAGGCAGTTTCATGTTTAATTTTTTGAGGAAATTCTATACTGTTTTGCACAGTGGTTGCACCAATCAGCGTTCCCACCAACAGTGCACTAAAGTTCCCTTTTCTCCACATCCTCACCAGGACATGTTTGTTGATTTATTGGTGATGGCCATTCTGAGAGGTGTGAGGTGATACCTCATTGTGAATTTAATGTGCATTTCCCTGATAATTAGTGACATTGAGCATCCTTTCATATATCTATTTGTCATCTGTACGTCCTCTCCAGAGAAGTGTCTATTTAGATCCTTTGCCCATTTTCTAATTGTTTTATTTTTGGTGTTGAGTTGCCAAAGTTCTTTATAAGTTTTGGATATCAACCCTTTATTAGATGTATCATTTGTGAATATGTTCTTCCATTCAGTGGGTTGTCTTTTCATATTGTTGATGGTTTTCTTTGCTGTGTAAAACTTGAGTTTGATGTTGTCCTATTTATTTTTTCTTTTGTTTCCCTTGCCTGAGGAGACATGCCAGAAAAAAAATATCACTATGAGAGATGCTTAAGATTTTAATGCCTATGTTTTTTTCCAGAATTTTTTATGGAAAAATTCAAGTTTTATATTTGTCTTTAATCCATTTTGAGTTTATTCTTGTGTTTGGTGTATGAAGATAGGGTAATTTCATTGTTTGGCACATATCTGTTAAATATTCCCAACACCATTTTTTGAAAAGACTATTTCTTTAGGTCATTGTATGCTCTCGCCTCTTTTGTCAAATATTGACAATTAAGGTGTGGGCTTATTTATGGGTTATCTGATCTGTTCCATTGATCTATATGTCTTTTTGCCAATACCTTGCTATTTTTAAATTAGCTTTTTTTTAGGTTGGCCAAAATATCTGTTACAGTTTTTCCATATGATGGCTCTAGCAATGCTCAGTTGTCTTTAACTTCATTTGAAACAGTTTTATTAGATTGTTTTGTGACAGCTGTCAATATCAGTGTGCATTTCAAAAACTTATAAAAATTGGTGAATTTTTGTGCAGCTAATTTAATATTGAAGGTGGAAGAAAATTCACATTTCTGGTATATAAGGCATTATTATTTCAAGAAGGTAAGTGCAACTGAAACAAAAAGATTTGTGTAGTGTAGGACAAAGGTGCTGGGACTGATCAAATGTGTCAAAGTGGTCTGTGAAGTTTCTTTTTACCAATGGCTTTTTGGCCAAATAAATCTTTGCTGTGGGGCTGTCTTACACATTAGCAGATTTAGCATCACCCCTGGCCTCTACCCACTAGAAGTCAATAGTGAGAGATAGCTGACATACTCAAAATGTCCAAATCTATAAAGTTACTGGTGAAAATGAATAATGTCTTTTATTTTACAGAAAAAGCAAGCATTTTGGCCAGCCCAATATAAGGAACTTGGCTGAGTTTAATAAATTCAATTTAGCATTCATATTATGGTTCAGCTTTATACATTAAGCAATTACGTATTTTGAGTTTTTCCTTTTTTATTGAATTTATTGGGGTGGCATAGGTTAACAAAATTACATGGGTTTCACATGTGCAATTCCACAACACATCATTTGTACAATGTATTGTGTATTTAACATCTCAAGTCTGGTCTCCTTCCATCACCATTTATTCCCCGATACCCTCCTCCATCTCTGCCCACACCCCACTCCACTTTCTGGCAATCACCACATGTTAGTTTTGATTACTCTGACCTTGTAGTATAGTTTGATATTAGGTAGCATGATTTCTTCAACTTAGTTCTTCTTTCTTAAGGTTACTGTGGCTATTTGAGGTCTTTTGTGGTTTGATATAAATGTTTGGAATATTTGTTCTAGTTCTGTGAAATAGCCTATTGGTGTTTTGATAGGAATTTCATTGAATCTATAGATTGATTTGGGTAGTATGCAATACTAAGCAGAAATGATGTTAATTCTTCCTATCAGTGAACATGGTATATGCTTCCACTTCATTGTACCTTCTTCATTTCTTTTTTCAATGTCTTACAATTTTCCAAGTATAGGTTTTTTTATATCTTGGGTTAAATTTATTTCCTTTGATGGAATTATAAATGGGATTATTGTCTTAGTTTTCTTCTGTTAGTTCATTATTGGTGTATAAAAATGCCACTGATTTCTGGTTATTTATTTTGTATTCTATTGTACTAAATTCATTTATCAGTTCAAGTAGTTTTTTAGGTGGAATCTTTTGGGTTCTCTGTATATAATATCATGTCATCTGCAAATGATGACAATTTTACTTCTTTTCCAATTGGAATGCCTTTTATTCCTTCTTGTTTTGTTTGCTGTGGTTAGAATTTATACTACAATGAATAGGAGTGGTGAAAGCAGAACTCCCTGTCTTGTTCCCAGTCTTAAGGGGAATGTTTGTAGTTTTTGCCCATTGAGTGTGATGCTGGCCCTGGGTTTTGTCTTAAATGGCCTTTATTGCATTGAGATATGTTTCCTCTATTCCTACTTTGCTGTGAGTTTTTATCATAAATAGGTGCTGTATTTTATCAAGTGCGTTTTCTGCATGTATTGTTCAGTAGTTTTTATCCTTTATTTTGTTTCTGTGGTGGTGTTTATGTGGTGGTGTATTATGTTTGTTGATTTGTAGGTATTGTGCAACCTTGTATCCCCGGGAAAATCCCACCTGATCATGGTGTATGCTATTTTTAATGTCTTGCTGGATCTGGCTTGTTAATATTTAATTGAGGGTTTTAGACTATGTTTATGAGGGATATTGGCCTGTAACTTTATTTGTAGTATCTTTATTGGGTTTTGGAAGTAGGATAATGTTGGCCTCATAAAACAAGCTGTGAGAGGGTGTCTTCCTTCCTTCCAAAATTTTTTTGAAATAGTTTGAGAAGGAGGGGTATTAGTTGTTCTTTGAATGTTTGGTAAAATTCACCTGTGAATCCATCTAGTCCATCTGCTTGTTGGGAGTTTTTTAAATTACTGCTTCAATTTTGCTAGTTGTTAGCTGTCTGTCCAGTTTTTCTGCTTCTTCCTGACTCAGTTTTGGAACATTGTATGTTACTCAGAATTTATCAATTTTGTTTAGATTGTTTAATTTTTGACATAGTTGCTTGTAATATATATATATATATATATATATATATATATATATATATATATATTAGGTGTCACTAAAAGTGACACCTAAAAAAATTGTTACTTTTCATTTTTTTAAGTTTCATTTTATTGTTGTTGTATTACATCCATCCCCTTTTTGTTGTTGTATTACATCCATCCCCTTTTTGCTCCCCTCTGTCCCCCTCCCTGCCTACTTATTTACTTTTCATTTCTGATTTTATTTGGGTCCATTCCCTCTCTTTTTTTCCTGATGGGTCTGGCTAAAGATTTGTCATAAATCTTATTTATCATTTGAAAGAATCAGCTCTTGGTTTCATTGATCTTTTATATTATTTTTTTAAAGTCTCCTTTATTTCTGCTCTAATCTTTATTACTTTCTTCTACTCACTTTGGGCTTTGTTAGCTCTTTTTTAGTCACTTTAAGTATAAAATTAGATTGTTTATTTGAGCTTTTTCTTGTTTCTTGAGATAGGCCTGTAATGTCACGGATTACCCTCTTAGGACTACTTTCACTATATTCCATAGGTTTTAGGTTGTTGTGTTCTCATTTTCATTGAAAATGAAATCAAGGTTTCTTTTGATTATTTTTCTTGATCTCAGTGTTAATACATTTTGTTTAGTAACATGTTATTTAGCCTTCATGTGTTTGTGTGTTTTCAGATTTTTCTTGTGATGATTTCTAGTTTCATGGCATTATGGTCAGAGAAGATGCTTGATATGATTTTAATCATCTTAAATTTATTGAGACTTGTTCTGTGTCCTCACATGTGGTCTATCTTATAAAATGTTCCATGGACATTTGAAAAGAATGTATCTGCTGCTGCTTGGGATGAAATCAATGAAATCCATCTGGTCTACTGGGTCATTTAGACAACTGTTTCCTTGTTGATTTTCTGTCTGGAAGACTTACCTATTGATGTCAATGAGGTGATAAAAATCCTGTGAGTGTATTACTGTTGATCTCTCCCTTTATGCCCATAAAGATTTGCTTTACATATTTAGGTGCCCCTCTGCTGGATGCATAAATATTTGTAAGGGTTATATTCTTTTTTTGGATTGCTCCCTTTATCATTATGTAATATCTTCTTTGTCTTCTATTACAGCCTTTGTTTTAAAGTCTTATTTTTCAGATGTAAGCATTGCTACCACAGCTTTTTTTCCACTTTCTTTTAACATATCTTTTTCCTATTTTTATTTTTAGTCTGTATGTATCTTTCATTCTGAGATGGGTCTCAAAGATAGCACGTATATGGGTCTTGTTTCCTTATTAGTTTAGCTACCCTGAATCTTTTGATTGAAGCAGCTAGGTCATTTGCATTTAAAGTGATTATTGATAGATATGTATGTATTGCCATTTTATTCCTTATGCATATGTTTCTCTATTTTTTCCTTCTTCTTAAAGAAGACCTTTTAACATTTCTTGTAATACTAATTCAGTGGTAACAAACTCCTTTAGCTTTTTCTTGTCTGAGAAGCCCTTTATTTCTCCTTCAATCTTAAAGATAGCCTTTCTGGATGAAGTAGTGTTGGTGGTAGGTCCTTGCTTTTCTGTTGGAATAACTTCATACTAATCCCTTTTGGCCTGAAATGTTTCTGTTGAGAAATCAGCTGACAGTCTTATGGGAGCTCCCTTGTAGGTAACTATCTCTCTCTTGCTGCTTTTAAGATTCTCTTGTAGTGATGTGTCTTGGTATAACCTCTTTGAGTTCATTCTATTTGGTACTCTCTGTGTTTCCTGAATTTGTGTGTCTTTTTTTTCCCCACCAGCTTAATGAAATTTTCAGCTTTTATTTCTTCAAATAGGTTCTCCATCTCTTGCATTTTAATTCTCCTTCTGTCACCCCTATGAAGTAGATATTGTTATACTTTATGTTGTCCCAAAGGTTCTTTAAGCTTTATTTATTTATTTATTGCTACTTCGATTGGGTGTCTTCTACTTTGTCTTTCAGATTGCTGATTGATGTTCTGCTTAATCCAACCTACTGTTTACTTTTAGTGTAGTCTTCATTTTAGATATTGTGTTCTTGATTTCAGACTGGTTCTTTTTTATGATTTCTGTGCCCTTTTTTTGCTTGCTATTTCTTTGTTGAAATTTTTACTAAGTTCCTTGAGCATTCTTATAGTCATTTTAAAAATCTCTATATGTAATAAATTGCTTGCCTCCATTTTATTACCTTTTTTTTTTTTTTTAAAATGGAGATTTTCCTGTTCTTTCATATGGGGCCTGTTTCTTTGCTTCCTCTCTTTGGCTACCTCTTTGGTAGTTTCTATGTATTAAGTAGGTATGCTATGACTGCCAGCCTGAATAGGATTGCCTTATGTAGTAGTTGGGATTCAGTTGTGCTCCTTAATTACCTGAATTGGGTGCTCCAGGAAAGTTTCTTTTGTGGATTATGGGCCTTCCTGTTGTCATCAGTCTTTATTTCTATCAGCTTGTTTGTCCATGGGGTCAACTCTCAGGCTAGATGACTATGAAGATCAATCTGGACCACAGTGTACAAACTGCTGTGCAGGCACTGAGCACATGAAGTAGAATTTGCCACAGTAAGGTCTGGTGCCTGCTGAGATCTTCTTTTGGATACACCACTTGTGAAACTCATTGGATCTTGTTCTGATGTTGTCTGAAGATGGCCTCTAGTGTGTTGCTTCTGGGTCCTCTTGGGAGGAACTCTGGACTTTGGTGCAGAACAATGGCACGTGCTACTTGAGACTGGACCTAGGCAACCTGTTGGGAGGCACAAAGCAATCCACAGTTTGTGGCTGCCTCTGCTGGGCCTGTATAATGTGTACACCAAGACTGACTTTTACCATCACTGGGCTCAGGGGCAAGCCAGCAAAAGTCTGAAGGCACTCTGAGACCCACCTCCACTTTTCTCTGCCTGCTAACTGCCTTTTAGGCTCAGTTAGTGAAAGAGCTTCTGGCTATACTCAAGTTGCATGAGGTAGGTTCTTAGTGAGTCACTAGGCAGGGGCTAATGGTGTTTACCAGACTGATACTGGTTCAGCTGCAGTGCCAATCCTGGGTCTGAGGCCGCTCACCAAATATCTCATGGTATACCAAGAGTAGCTGCAATATGCCAGGTGCCAGGGTCTCCTGGCAGTTATCAAGACAAAAGCAGAGTCTATTAGGCCCAAATAGACAAAGATTTGGCTGCATAAAGGGAGGGCCCTGTACTAGTTGGCTGAGTGAAATAAAAATGGTCCCTGTCCTTGAGTCATACATCTCAGTCTGTGTAAGATTCTGCTAGGAGTCTGAGTTCAGGGCCCCTGGGAGCCAGGAGGGCTAGCAGATCTCCCATGATGGGGAGGAAACTGTTGGTCAGTTTAGGATTTCTGCCCAGACCTCAGCAAGGCTGGTCCACCCGGAGCCTGGAGAGTTGAGTAAGAGCAGTGGTCTTCAGACTTTCTGGCACCAGGAACCAGCTCCGTGGAAGACAATTTTTCCATGGACTGGCTTGCTTGCTCACCTACTGCGTACCTCCTCCTGTGCAGACCAGTTCCTAATAGGCCATGGCCTGGCACCATTCTGTGGCCTGGGGGTTGGGAACCCCAGAGCTGGATTATGTCCTGTGAGGGGGAGGTGACTGTCAGGTTCACAGGAAAGTAGGGGAAACTATAGTAGGCTATAGTTTCAAAGACACACCATTCAATCATGACAGCTACCGAGTGTGCTCAGACCTTTATACTTCTGTCCAGGCAGCTGTTTCCTTAGCAGAGAGGACATGAACTCTGCAGATGGGACAAGTGAGAGTCCACAGAGTGGGGCTACTGCATTCCTGTAGGCTGATGCTGCTGTATGGGATGGAGCATTCCACCTAAGAAAGATGGTGTCTGCGGTTATCCCTATAGCTCTTTTCCCAGAGCCGCAAACTCCAGTCTTTCTTCATAGGACTCTTATCTGTTCTGCCGTCCCTCTGCCAGAGTCTAGAGTGAGTGGCTATGGATGAGAATTTTTGCATTGGCCCTTTAAGAGGGCACTTATGTCTCTAGCAGACCCTGCTGATTTTCACAGCCAGATGTTATGTGGGCACCTCTTCCTGGCTCTGGTGCTCTAAGCTGAGGATCCTGGTGTGAAGTTGAGACCTCACTCTTCTAAGGGAGGAAAACTTTGCCCTTCCTACTGGTCTTGATGTGGCTTCTCCTGTAAATCCTTGGTTATAAGACTTCTATTCAGTTAACCTGAGTAACTAACCAAAGACTGATTTTTATGAGTTTTACTTGAAATTCCAGCTTGAGTCTAGGAGGAGGTGAGTGTAACATGCACCTTTCTGCTGCCATCTTGGATTGCTTGTGGTTTTCCCATCATGATAATCTTACAACCCAAGTAGAAGGGGAGAATTTATGTTGTAGGGATGAAATATATCTGCCCAATAGGTTGCACTTGAAATTTTTACTTATTTTGAGGTCTCAAAAATAGGTCAAAGTTTCAAGTGCAATCTAGTGGAAGTTGTGGGTTTATTTTAACTGTAGAAGAGTGTTAAATCCCTACTCAATCTTCTTAGGCTAGTAATCTTTTCACTATTAAAGTAATAGAGGAACTAATAAAGAGGAGCAAATACTTTGTGTTTCATCTAACACAATGCCAGTTTTGTTATTGATTATCATACTCATGAAACTTTATATTCAGTCCCATAGCCACTTTTCTGTTGTGTTGATTTCACTAACTCTCTTTCATTGATATTTAACTCTTCATGTGTATCTCACCTGAGCATAAATGCTCCCTGAAGGAAAAGATTTTTGCCTTGCACCTTTTAAAATATTTCAAGATGCTTAGAATACTGCTTTACCTATAAACGTGCTGGGCTAAATATTCTTTAATATACTCAGCATTCATTTACACTTTCTTTTTATCCCTCCAACAAATTCGTATAAAAAGGTCTGGGAGGCTGAAAATGACATTTCTTAGATTTTTTAGCCTGTATGATGTGATTTACATTCAGCCAATGGGATAGACATGCGTAAGATTAGAAAGGATTTGGGGGATCCTTTCTACAGAGATGTCAGCTCACCAGCAAACTGAAGAATGGAGGTATTTTCAGCATCCAGGTATCACATTGTGTTCTCTCCATGCCAGCTTGTGACTGTGGGGCACACAGGTGGCACATAGGTATTCAATAACCTCTGGGTTGCAGCTGATGGTTTGTGGCTTTGAAACAAAAATTCATTCAGTCACAGCTTCCTGACTTTTCACTGCTCTAGCCCTTTTAATGATTTTGAAAATACCTCATTCCCTATTAAATCCCCTTTTTATTGAAGTACTTAGTCTTTTCTGTTTCTTGCTTTGTACCCTGACTGACACAATTGCTCAATATCATTGAGTGATGTAGTGAAAATATCTCATTCCCATCTGGATTCTTTTTTTATAAAGGTTTTAAATTGTAATTCTAATTGCTTTTGTGTTTCTAATTTCTGATAGACAGGAAGGCTTTAAAAATGCTAAGGATTCATCCACATTTCTCTAGTCACTTGAACAGTTGCAGAATGGGCATCTGAATTTTTCAAAAAGTGCAAACATATAAGTTGGTCAGTAACAAAGGAGTTCAGCAAAGAGGATGTTAAAGATAGAAGAAGTTTGAGTTTTAAAAAACAGTATTTTATTGGTAGGTGGATTTCAGACTCTAATTTTAAGAGAATCTGAGATTTACTCAAGAGCCCCGTTTAACGGTGAATAATTAATTTCATTGGCCACTAGGTTTGTTACCTGATGAGGAGCAGATCTGCCTCAGGCCAGATAGTGGTGTGTGGGTTCCTGACTTCATGCACGGAAGATTTCCCACCACAAGTTCATGTAATTTTGAGAGTACTCATTAAATGCTGGGGACAGTGAAACTAGAAAGGGCTTCAGACAGGGAGCCTAGGTGGGGCTGCTATTAGCTCACTGAAAGGTCAGGAAAGGAGCCTTGGAGACAGGTTCAGGGGCTTGCTGCCTGTGTTTCCTGGTTGCGAGTCCCATGGGGCCTCCAGAGTTTAAAAACTACATGCCTGAAAGAAGGGCTTGGGGCTCCTCCAAGGACCGTGCACCTGTATGGTTTGTTTCCAGGGTTTTTACCTGTCTTCTGCAGGCTGCAATCCTAAGGGAGGTCTCAGGGAAGGGTCTCAGCAGAATATTAGCTTTCCAGGTGAGTTTCTTTAGTATGTTGATGTACCAAAATGAGTGCAAAGAGGGTCAGCGTTAGCTTCAAAGAATGTCACTAAAGTACAATAGCCAAGTGCTGGAAACAGCCTAAGTGCCCATCAGTGGATGATGGGATCAAAACACTTGGGTACACTTACACAATGGAATACTACAGAGCAGAAAAAAGAAGGAACTTGTACCCTTTACAACAACATGGATGGAACTGGAAAATATTATGCTTGGTGAAATAAGCCAGTCAGCAAAAGACAAATACCATATGATCTCACCTATTACAGGACAATAATGAACAAAATAAACGAACAATCAAAACAGAACCAGAGTCATGAATACAATGAATAGACCTTCAGTGGGCAGGGGGAAGAGGGTAGGAAAAGGCAAAGAAGGGGAGCAGTTTAGTCAAGAAACTAGCATGGAAGAACCATGGACATGGACAACAAGTGGGGTTGACTTTGGTGGGGAGTGGGTGGGTGGGGAAGGGGACAGAGGAGTAAAAAGGGGATGGATGTAATACAACAACAATAAAATTAAAAAAAAAAAAAAGTATCACTGATGAAAGGGACCTGGAAGAGGCTGGTCTGCCTTAGTATGGTCTGGAATGTGTAAACAATTTGCCCTTGGTTGGGGAAGATAAGATCTTGGGTTAATCACCTGGCTGTAAATTGTTGGACCAGTTTGCTCAGTTATTTGTCTCAGTTTCCCCATTCTACTTGAGAAGGAATTTTCTTAGCTTCTCATTAACCTGCCTCACGTTTACTTAACATCCACTAAACCTTACACGAGTGCTGTTGATCATGTGGCACAAATCCACATTATGAGGTTGAATATTATGTACTATTTAGTTTTCTGAATATATTGAGTTGGCCAAAAAGTCTGTTTAATTTTTTCTGTAAGATAAGAGACACATTTTTTCATATTTATTAATAACTGTTGATTTGGATATTTTGAGTATGTTGACTATATCCCAGATGATATAATGTTGATCTCAATTAATATTTTGATTCAATCACTGTCAACTTCAGCTGGTCTACCTACCCCTGGACCATCGTCTAATTAGAAATCTCCAGTACAAAACTTTGCAAACCATTTTGACATGTTTGATCAGTCACAGCACCTTCTCCATACCCTGCACAAATCTTTTCTTAGGTTTCAGTTGTGTTTTTACCTTTTTTGAAATAATATAGCATAATATGCCAAAAATGTTGCTTATTTTCTTCCATCTTCAATATTAAAATGGCTACATGAAAATTCACCAATTTTGATTTTTAAAAAGCAACGCACACTGATATGATAGTTGCCATAATACAATCTAACAAGATCATTGTGAATGAAGTTAAAGACAATTAAATGCTATCAGAGCCATCTTATGGAAAAACCAAATGGATTTTTGGCCAACCCAATAATTTTTTGGGAAATGAATATCTTTTATGTATAGCAGGCTTATCATGGGAAGAGCTCACTCCCCATGGAAAAATGAGATAATTGATCAGGCATGTATCATGAATCAGTCAGCTTTCCTCAAATTATTCTTCTGGTTGTGAAGTTAGAGCAGCATCCGAGTTGCAATGATTCTAGCCCATGTACAGTCCACTGTGCTGCCTTTGGCCTTAGCCTTTTGAGTTTGCAATTAACTGAATCCTTTAATTAGAGCTTTCTACCGTTTTTTTCTCATACATGTCTTCACAGTGGGCCTGTAAATGAAACTATATCCGCTGGCTTGACAACCTCAGCTCTTGTGAGTGTAAGGATGGCTGCTGGTATTAACACTTTACCATTTACAAACATCTCTCATGAATTTTAATTATTTGAACCTGTCAAAACTGTGTTCAGTAAGTCAGGCAGGTATTTTATTCTTATTTTATAGACAGAAATTTATTTCAGACCGGCAAATTTTTTTTTTTTTTTTTTTTTTAGATTTTATTTCTTTTATTTTTAGAAAGAGGGAGAGAGACATCTATGTATGGTTGTGTTTCACCTGCCTCTAGCCACAGATCTGACTGGAGACCTGGTTTGCAACCTGGTTATGTGCCCTGGCTGGGGAATCGAACCTGTGACCTATGGGTTTGCAGGCCGGCACCTTAACCACTGTGCTACCAGCCAGGGCCTTCAGACCGGCAAATATTTTAAAATAAAGGGTGGAATCAGCTTGGATTTCTTTTTTAAAAGCTATTTCTGTATTCTTAGTTGTTGCCTTTAAAAATATTTGCTAGAAGCTTGAAATATTGTGTTAAAAAATTACAAGTTAATAGTATTAAAATGCCTAAACATCAAGCCAGTGTGTGGTAATAGGTGATATGATAAATATATTTATTTCATAGGAGAGTCCTGCAATAATTGACACTTGCAGGGTCTTTCATGAACTGATGCTTGCAAGTTAGCGTGGCTTATTAACAGGTGCTAAGATCAGAAAGACATTTCTCAGAACTTGTGAACCTTTTCCAATTTTAGCACTTTAGGTTTTGATCCAAAAGCAAGGGATTATTTCACTCTCTCTAGTTTTTTAAACTATCTGGCAAACCAGTTGTGAATGACTCAAAGGCAAATAGCTTGTACCTTATTCATTTGTAAACCAAGTTCCTTGAACAGTGCAGAGAACACAATCAAATGTCCACTAAGCTATGCTAGCTGTTCCTATCCCAGAGTTCTTTTGAGTTCATTCAGTATCTGTTGAGGTATTGTGCTGAATGCTTAACTTCAGATGCTGATGCATATCTCCAGCCCTTCATCTGGTATTCTTTGCTGACATAGAAGCAATCAATTTTTCTTGGCCTGATGGCTCTTTATAAAGGCTTGCTATTTATTGCATCTGTTCCCATTATTCTCTCTCCTTACATATTTAATTCATTCATATACTTTATTTTCCTGGTACTAGATGCTATTGGTAAATCACAGAGTACAGGTAGAATATGAATGGAACATTTCCTCCTTCATTCTAAAAATTTACTCCTTAACCAGGACACTGTAACCATCAAATTGAGAGGAATAGCAGGAACACAGGCATCTCCCAGGACTTTGAGAAAACCTGGTGCTGTGGCAGGGATTCACCTTTCCCTCTACACCTGTCACAATTGTGTTCATGTTGGGGGACAACAGAGGGACTCAGGGTGCTGATGCATTGGCTCTTCCAGTGAAGTAGAATGACTTGCAACTAGTGTACAATTCTGTAGAATTTTTAGGAGACAAGGCCCTATCACCTTCCTGTTGGCTGTCCATTTTCATGCACCCTTTTCAGAGAAAAAACATACCTTGTGTTTTTGAGAGGTTCATCCAGAATAGAATTCCCTTTTGGTACCTAAGTTACGAGTATGCGAAAAAATTTCCTATTACCCATGTCCACCCAAAGCCTAAGAGGAACGGACTTGGCAGTAAGTATAGCATCTATTTTCTTCTTTCTTTCCTGAGGAATTCCCAGAGGGTCCTTTCCTCAGAAATACAGGCTTGAATCATGCCTTCTTCTCACTACTAATGCTCAGTAAGTGAAATGGCAACACTGGAGCGAGCTGCTGTTAGCAACGGATTCAGGCTTTGAGTGGTTTGCTGATGTTGAAAGTGCAATATTTCAAAATGGGACTGAGTGGAAAAGCCAAATTCAAATTGATAAAGGGGCTGTACATGTGCTTCATTTAACTTCAGACAGATTTTTGACTACTTTTGTCATATGCAAATGTGTACAACAATGCTTGAAATTGGATTTCCATTTTACTTAATTAGATTAGTGCAAGACCTGCATAATAATCAGCAGTTAGTAGCCTTGTTACTACTGGGGTTCAGAATTCAAAATGATTGCTGATGTTTAAGTTTGGTCTGTCCTGTGGGAATAAAGTCACTTGTTTGATGTTAGGTTTAACTATGGTTGGTTTTACTTGTATTTGTCTAGTCCTAAATTAGAATACCTCAATTTAACTCAGGTAGGTAGGCTTAAAAAGTAGAATGCTTTTTAAAAATCCTGAAGAAGTAATTAGGATTCTTTTTCAAAACTGTCTGCACTAACAAAAAATGAGTTCAAGTACTTTTTCTTTCCCCAAGTTTTAATGAAAATAGGTAATTAAACCTCACTGCATGTTTTTTGTCTAACATGAATAATAGGAATTTGAAATGTATTATATTACAATTAGGGTGATTTCTCTTCAGGTTTTAGATAGCTACAGTGTGTGGCCCGCAAAGAGAGAACATCTTTACATAATTACCAAAGACAAGGAAGATTGGTTTCAGAAAAGCCAATGGTGGATCGGCTGATTACACGTAAAATTGTGGGCAAGAAAACAATGACAATGCAGAGAGAGAGCAAGCAAGCCCGAGCCTGCTCAAGAGAGTGATACTAAGAACTCATTCAGAAATCAAGAAAACCCACATTGTATTTATCCAAGCAGAAAGCAGCTCTGCAGTGTTCTATTAAAGCAAAAGGAAGGCAGATGTTTCATCTTGTCCCTGTTGGGAAGGTTTTCATTTGTAGCTGGGTGATGTTTTTAAATAAGACTTTCCTAAGTTACTGCCTTATAGAAGAAAATCAAATTTCATGACAGGCTAGAGGAGTCTCAGATGTGCAGTTCAGACTTGGACTTAAAAGGAACAGGTAGGAATGGAAAAAGTTAAAAGACTTAGAATGAAGCCCTATGGTTGCTTTTGCCATTCAGTAGGCTATCTACCTTTTCATGCTTCAGTTTCTTGATTTAACAAGCAGGATTATGATAACATGCTGTAACTGTGTGAAACTAGTTAGTACACCTCTTTACTTCCCTGAGGTTTATCTGTTAAGTAAGATAATTGTATGACTTAAGTAAGGGAACTTCATTTTTGTTGCATGCTAAGCCTTTTATTTGCTAGATAAAATGAAAGACATCTCCCCCAGCACATTATTATTTATGCTTTGTATTTATTTGAAAATTTTAAATTACAGTTGATATAAAATACTGTTTCAGATGTACCGCATAGTGATTTAGTGATTAGATATTTATATAACTTACAAAGTGATCACACTGATGCCTAATACTCATTGGTAAACAAAGATGTGTTATGTACGTACATACAATGGAATATGACTCCACCATAAAAAGAATGAAATCCTGCCATCTGTAACAACATAGATGGACCTAGAGGCTATTATGCTAAGCGAGATAAGTCAGAGAAAGACAAATACCATATGCTTTACTCAAAATACACAAACAAAACAGAAACCAACTCATAGATACAGAGACCATTTTAATGATTGCCAGATGGGAGGGGGTTTAGGGTAGAGATGGAAAAGGAGAAAGGGATTATGATACACAATTTTCCAGTTATAAAAACAGTCATGGGGATGTAAGGTTCATCACGGCAAAATGAAAGATATTTCATTTTGAAATGAGGAAGTTACAGTAGGTGGGTTGATTATTGCAAGATTTGTTTCCTTCAGGGGGTGGCAGGAGTCTGACAGGCAGATTATGTAACTAGTGCTCATTGGGTGATTCCTGATTGACAGATTTAAGACTGTTTCTGTGGAAGCTGAAATTGTCGTTAAGTCCCAGTTTGGTGACAATGAGGCTTAGCATAAGGGACTCCATTTTGGCTGTAAATGGTTTAGAGGAAATTCTGATCAAGGGGTTTAAAACTTTTTCATCCTTTTTTGTTGGGTTCCTTCTGTTATGAGTAAAAAGTCCATACTTCCTTTCTTGGTTCTCACAGGCTTCTGTAACATTATGAGAGAGGTGCTCTAAAGTATTTTGCATTTACTGAATGGTCTGAGGATTTACAGTTCTTGTGATTAGGTTATTGATATTGAAAATATGCATTCTCCTTTCCCAGTTATATAAGGTCTAACTTAAGTTTCTTTTCTTTCCTTTATCTTTTTAAAACAATGCTAGGAGTCTAAATGCATTCTTAAAAATTTGTGGATGGCCGAGGTTTCCTTAAATCTTATAACCTAAATTGTTGGCAATATAGCTCATAAAGCCTCAGGAAGATAAGTATATAAATGAATAAGCTTCATTATTAAATTCAAATGTCTATATTGGACTATTAATTATAGTGGTGTTGATGATGGTGTGTGTGTGTTCAATTAGGAAGAGCTAGGAGATGTGCTATTTAGGTTTCCCTGTAACATCTCTGCTGTGTACCCCTTTTCTGAATTGGTTGGAGACAGGGTCTTGCCTATTCCCATAGCAGCTGACAGGCACAATGAGGTCAATACTTGCTAAGATCCCATGAGTCAGACTCATATCTATGCTTAGGATCCATAAGTACCACATATATAAGAAGTGGGAATGTCTTAGTGCTATATGCAGACTGAATGTGAAAAGAAGGAAGTAGAAGCCTTGGATGCATCCAAGGTTTCCAAATGGAGTGACTGGGATGGTGATATAGGATAAGAAGCAGACTTGGCAAGAAAGATGATGAGTTTGGATTTGGTCACCCTGTTGGTGAGGTGTTGGGACGTATCCAGCTGAAGATGTCAATGGGATCTCAGTAGTACAGATGTGTCAGTACTTCACATGTCGAATTGGGATTCATTAGCTTGGATAGGAGGGGGTCATCTATGGGAGGAGATGGACATTGGAGTAGAATGTACACAGCTCCCTTCTCAGAGCTGGTTTTAAACTGAGGCCGGTATAGAATAAAGAGGAGAAATACTAGCAAATACGTCTGAATGTCACATAACCCAGGCAACAACCACAAACTTCTACTTTAGGGCTTTAGTGCACTTTGAAAAAGTCCTTCCCCATATAACTGTGTGGATCATTGCCTCATTCCTTTTAGAACTTTGCTTAAATGGCACCTTCTCAGTGAAACGTTCAATGACTGCCCCGTTTAAAACAGCAGTCTTCTCTGTGCTCAGTGTTCCCCATCTTCCTGCCCTGCATTATTTTTTCTTAAAGCACTTACCACCGTCTGACATACTGTAAACTTAACTTAATGATTTCATTTATGTTGCCCTCCATCCACTGGAATTACAGGCTCCATGAGGGCAGGGATTTCTGTTTAATTTGCAATCACTAGAATTGCTGAGATTGCCTGTCATATAGTAGGAGCTTCAAAAGTACTTGTTGAAAGAATAAATAGGCTTGTAAGGACCCAAAGGCACAGAACTTGTGTGATAATTAGCCTTGAAAATGGAAGTACCCAAGTTTTGATGGGGAGTGATAAAAAAGGTTAGACACTGAACCATGACAGCAAGAAACTTGAGGCCACATTTTGTGACTAGAAAATGTTTAAGGAAAACAAATAGCATTGCAATTTATCTTTGAGAGAGAATAATTTAGAATATTCACGGGGCTGCTGCTAAGTTGGTTGAGAAAATTAAGTATGTGCTTACAGTGTTTGTGAAGGCGGAGATTGATGACAAGAGACTGATGTTTGGAGGGACATCAGCTCATCTGAAAACCAGGCAGGTTGTGACTTAGTTGAGCTGGGCATAATCTTTCTTGCAAGTGGAGGACAGGTGTGGTTTCTTAAAGTGCTTTGTTCAAATCTCTCAACTCAGAAAAACTGAGTAGAACAGAAATTGCCCAAGTTGATAAAAATGAGGAAAATGACTAGCTTGGATTCCTTAGAATTGGAAATCAAGTAGTTTTAGAAAAAAATATGTTTTTCAGATTGATGTAACAAAAATTTAAAAATGATTTTAGGATAGATTAAAATATATGGAAAACTCAGTTCACTTGACATTTTTATTGCATAGTTTTAGAAGGATACAAACCAGTTGGGGGAAGGCCTTACAAATTTTCCTCGAAAGGTGCAGTTGGCTCATACCAGGAAGTCGCCTGGGTTGCTAGGAACCCACCTGAAGTGGCCATGGAAAATTGTAGGAAAGGCCTACAATGTGGTATGAAGTTCAAGAGACAAATGCCTGACTTAATTCTATTTAAGTGATGAACTGACCAACATATTCTGTATTTAAAAGCTTATTTCCCAAAACACGAATGACTGAATTGTTTCTATAGGTCCAACTTTTTTTTTTGTTTTTTGAAGCAGAGTTTGGATAATTACACCTTTTTCAAGAGGAGTAACATCCATTTTATTTTTCTATGTGATGCTTTCCTGTTTGGATCTAGGTAGTAAACATCAGTCTAGACAGTGAAGCTGACAGGGCTGGTCCTTCCTGAGCTAGAGGGCATCTATCCTTCCCTCTATTTTCTCCTGTAAATGCCTTCAAGCTCTTTCATGTTTGGTTCTGGTGCCACTCAGCTCTTTAATTGCAAGCAAAAGACAATAAAAAAAAAAAAGAATTTCATGAAAGATGAGAGTGGAATTACAAGATTGGAGGTCCAATAATGAGTCTTGGAGCAGAAAAGAACCACTCAGCTTCAGGTGATCTTGGTGGCAGAATGCCCGCACAGTTTTGCTCAGGCTGAGCTCTCAAATAAATTTTCTCTAGCTATTCTCTGTGTTTCTATCACATCACCTATGATTTACATGCCAGGAGAGGAATGTCTGGTTTGTCTAGCTTGGTTAAGGAAGATAGGATCTCTGATCCAGTAGGGGAGAGGTAGTTCTCTTAAACAAACAAATGAACAAATCAGAGAATGTAAAATACATGGTGGGCAATGAAAAACCAGCCACTATCCCCAAACCCCTATGGATTGGCAGAGCACTAAAATTGAAGCAAACTGCTGTGCCCCTGCATGAGGACATAGATGTTTAATTTCTGTGCCTAATACTTTATTTGGACACCTCTAGCTCCCTGATGCTTTCTTCTATAGTTTATCACAGTGCCAGTGGAAAATTAGTTGACCTTTTTAGATGTGTCATTTGATGAAATTATGGGTTCTATGAAGTTCCTATCCGCTAATCTGTGTCCTGTAGGTGAAGGGAAAAAAAAAAAAAAAAAAAGGATTTGGAATAAAGGAATTTAGGCAGAAAGTTATTAAACAGTATTTTATAGTTTTAATGTTGCAGCTTTATTGGAATATTTTCATCATGATACTTCCCAGTGGGGGAGATGTGTTTTTAGCTTGATCTATAGTCAGAAAGAGACTTCCTTGCCAGAAGGGGTTTGTTTTTGTCAGGTTTTACTATGATAAGGCTGTGTAACAAATAACTCTGCAAGTCTTAGTCTCAGTAGTTTGCAACAACTTTTATTTCTCACTCAGTGGTCTGAAGATCCCATAACTCTGCTGCTGGGCTTAGCTGGGTTTAGGTGGGTCGGGCTGAGCTCAGCTCCAGGCTGCAGGTTGGGTTTAAATCTGGTCTAAAAGTGTCCTTATTCAGGAATCAGTGGCTACCCAAGGTATGCTCTCCCCCCACACCCTCACCCAAGGACATTTCTTCATTGCTTTTTAGAGACAGAGGAAGGGAGAGAGAAAGAAAAATTGATACAAGAGAGAGAAACATCAATTGGTTGCCTCCTATACATGCCCAAACAGGGGATCACACACACACCTGCAACCTAGGTTATGTGCCCTGACTGGGAATCAAACTGCAACCTTTCTGGTAGTGAACGACACTCTGACCAACTGAGCCACACCGGCCAGGGCAAGGTACACTCTTTGTAGGGTGCGTATAAAATGCAAGGGTTTGATGGACCTTGCCAGGACCCTTGAACACTCAGGTTGGAACTAGCCTGTGAGTCACTTCTGCCCATGTTCCATTGGTTAAAACAAGTCAGGTGACCAAGCTCAGTTGTCAGGGAAGCAGAGGCAATGGCCAGGGAGGAGAGCAAAACAAAAGTCATAAATAATTCTGTCTTCCTTGGGGTTTAAATATCCTCTGCTGCCTTCACTGCAGCAGCATGCACATGTGTTGCTGCAGAGTGCAGGCTGCTGAGAGCTCTGGTTGGAGAGGGAGTGTGAGGCTGCAGTGGCAGCCTGTGCTGGGGTAGGGGGACAGGAAGCGCTTTACTGGATTCAGTCTATTGAAAACTTGGTATGTGAATACACTAAGCATGCATTAGTCCTCAGCAATGCCAGAATGGAAGAAGAAAGGGAACACAGTTTGTAAAGGGCAGAGGCCTGACTGAGCATCAGGGAGTGAGCATAAAAGGGGTCATGATCATACTCCCAAAAGAATAGAGCCTATCCTTTTCGCCATCCGGTCAGATTTTAGGCAGATGCAGCGAGAAAGAACTGGAGATTAGTTTTAGGACTGTTTACATTGTATGGTTCTCATGTAAACCTATATAACAATAGTAAAATATTTCATTTAGAGGTGACTGCCAAAATCTTTGACACTAAATGGTGCCCACATGACAGTATCTACTCCACTATCTTCCAAATTCTCACTAGTTTCTTCTTCTTTTTTTTCCAGGGTTGCTTATCAGTCATTTATAATAGAAAAACTTTGGTTGTAGATGTCATATGTGGTAGGCACTGCTTAATTATGAAGGTCAAAGTGCTTAGGCTCAGAATATCCAAAGCTGGGAAGCGAGCTTTTTTACTGAAGACCATATGTGTATGTGTTTATAAATCAGTAATATTTTAGTCTCATATGCCCAAGATATGAGATATTAAAGTGTAGGCACTCCAAGTTAAGTTTATTTTAAAGTTACTAAATGATATATGTAGATACAGAATTAAATTTCAAGCACAAATGATATAAAAGCAATTACTAAATAATGTCAGAAATAACAAAAGCTTTTAATTCACCCTGTGATGTCTCTTCATGACCTTTAACTTGTCTAGTCCTGTAAGGCTGTAGTTAGATCTGAGACCAGAAGGTGTCTAAGGGTAATTCATCCAAATGTACTCTTCTGAGCACTCCAGTATAACCGTCCACTGACTACACTCACAACTTAACCTCAGTCTTGGCATACAGAATGCTGTCTTACATTTATTTCTGTCTTAGAAGGGGGTACATGCTACCTTGCTTTTCTCCCTTACCAATTGTGTTTATCCCAATCTATAAAATGGAAAGAGCAATACCAGTAATAATAACAAAAACAATAGTACAAGGCCTTAAAAAGGTAATTTTCTAAAGATAAAGATTTTGCAAGAGAATGAGCTTTGTAAGTGGTAACATGTTACTATTGACTTATAAAGAAACAATTTAGGCATCAGCTAGAGACTGAACATAACAGGGCAAACTGAGCTTTCAACAGTTGAATACACATAGGAATGTGGAATAACATTTTATGATGTGTTAGGTTCCTAGGACTGCTGTAAGAACTTCACACAACCTTGGCAGCTCAAAATAATGGAAGTTTATTCCTGCATGGTTCTGGAGGCTAGGTATCTGATATCAGAGTGTTAACAGGCCATCCTCCTGAAGACTCTAGGGAAAAATCCCTTGCTCCATCTTAGCAATCCTTGTTATTGGGTTTATAGCTCCGACCTCTGCCTCTCTGGTCACACTGCCTTCCTCCCTGTCTTTCTCTCTTTTCCAAATAAGAGCCTCAGTCATTACAATTAGTATCCACTCTAATCCGATATGACCTCTTCTTTAACTTGATTATGTCTGCAAAGACCTCTGTAAGTACAGTACCATACGTAGGTGTTGGGACTTAAACATACCTTTTAGGAAGACACAATTCAACCCGTTACAGATGTATTTTAGAGCAAAGTGATAAGATGACAATTGCCACACTTGACAAAATGTTACCAATACATAGATCAGCAATAAACTGAAGCTGGTCACTGCTTACTGTGAATGGAGGGCTAGCAGTGCAAGTTCCTAAGTATTTTTAAAACAATGAAAGATGCCACAGACTAGGTTTAGAAGTATATTTTCTTCATCGTTTTTGGATAATAATTGAAAACTTTAATCTGCTAAAGATAAATAAAGTAAGTCTAGGTTTCAATAAGCCAGTTGGAAGAAAAAAAATCAGATGATCATACAGCATACAAATCAGGAGTGGAATCAGTATATAAAAACCCTTGAAATTTTCAGACTCAAATATTCCTCTTTTTAAAAGAAGGAATTGATTAGAACACAGATATTCCAGCAGGAGAAGAGACTATAAGTAAGAAATAATGTTACCATTTAAGTTACCTGAACTGACAGGTTTGCAAAGTGTGTGGCATTTAGACCTACAGGTATGAGGAAATAGATCCAATTTCAGTTGCTAGCTTCAGCAGGCTGGAATGCAATCATGGTTTGACTTAACAGCAAAAAAATGCAGAAACCCTTTTTAAAGGTTTATGCATTTCTAGTTAAGCA
The DNA here is from genome assembly GCA_004026585.1 of Noctilio leporinus. Lineage (NCBI taxonomy): Eukaryota > Metazoa > Chordata > Mammalia > Chiroptera > Noctilionidae > Noctilio > Noctilio leporinus. The sequence goes on along the minus strand of PVIW01002351.1, from coordinate 119,418 downwards.
GGTGGTTTCACCCTCCATGCAAATGAACAATAAAATATTTTAAAGTAAACCTCAGGGGAGGTTATTTCAGAGCTTCCTATTATTCTGTGAAACTAATACAATTTTAGAATGCCAATCTATATATAATAGCAGACATTTTTGTAAAGCATCATCTACAGTACATGCATTCCCTAATCATAGAATTATGGGTTCTGTTGATGAAGTTAATATCACATTAGTACAGAGAGTTATTAGAAATTTAAGGATTTCATGGGCAGATGTCAGCTTACAAACTCCAACCTCCATTGGTTGCTGTGATAGTTATTTTCTGTGTCAACTTGACAAGTCTATGGTGCCTGCTTGTACAGTCAATCACTAGATGTTGTGAAAGTACAGTTGACCCTTGAACAATGTGATGGTTAGGAGAGTGACCCAGTAAGCAGTAAAAAGTCTGCACTTAACTTGCTGTTAGCCTTCCCATAGGCTGATTCCCAGCTATGGATCGAAACTACAGTTGACTCTTGAACAACACAGGTGTAGACAGTTGACTGTGAGTAAAGGGGATTACTTTCCAATATGTGAGCGCGCCCCCTCCAATCAGTTGAAAACCTGAAGAATTCCGACTGTACCATAGGGATCCTGCCTCTAGATTTTAGACTTGCCAAATACAGCTTATTGGTTGTGTTTCTCTGGAGAGTCCTGACTGATACAGTTACTTTAGATAGGATTTGGGTGTCTTTGGCTTTGAAGTTCAGAAATATTTTAAACTTAGGGAAGTGCTGAAAATGTTGCAGCAGCTATTCTGACCCTCACGTCCACTATAGAATATCATACGGAGTTCTCAGTTGCAGGCAGGAACATGTTTACTTGAAAATTCTTTTATAAGCAGTACCAGAATCTTAAAGGTTATCAGTCTTGTCCTCTTGGCTCAGCTGTCTTCTCTTCAGTGATATTTAAGGTGCTCTTTAATTTAGGGCTTTATAATGACAATAGAATGATTAGATATGAATCATAATCCATACTCTGGAATGTGATTATATATAAAATAAATGTAATATACGTTTATATATGAGGTCTGTCCTGAAAGTATTGGCTCTGCAAACTATTTTAATTACAATGATGTTTGCTTGATTCTTTTACATATAAAAGAATACTACTTACATATAAAATAAACATGATCGCATGTGGTTCTAATATCTACCTTCCAACCCTGTAATGCAATGAACTGATGACATCTCACCAGGTAGGAGATGTGTCATTTTTGGTCCTGTGCAGACGGTCACATTGTTCTGGTTTTGTTTGTGGACTGACCAGTGCTTGATTCTTTCTTTCTTTAAAAAGATATTACTTGTTTATTTCAGGAAAGAGAGGAAGGGAGGGAGAAGGAAAGGGAGACAAACAATCTATCACCTCTCACTCACCTTCAACTGGGGACCTGGCCCTCACCACGGGCATGTGTCCTGACTGGGAACTGAACCCGCAGCCCTCCGGTTGTCAGGCCGATGCTCAATCCATTGAGCCACATCAGCCCAGGGTAGTGCTTGATGCTTGCAACCTTCCTTCTGCAGTATTCATTGTCTGCATTGATAGGGTTGTCTTTTTATAAGTTTAGGTTCTTACACTAAATGTAGGTAGTTTTTGATACCTCTGACTATAGTTTCTTAAGGAAATAGAGAGTTTACATCTGTCTATAGTTTCTTAAAGAAACAGGGTTTACATCAGTTGTATTCTTTCTCTTTCTCTCTTGCTATCCTTGATTGGCATTTGTTTACTCAGAAATATTCTGGAATGCCTGTACTGAATACTGTACAAGATGAACAAATAGATGCATTCCTTGTACTTGTTATGTTTACAACAACTGTATAAATAAAGACCCTGCTGGAACAGAAGACATTTTGATCTTCTTCAATATGCCACCTTCTCAATCCCTGTGAGTCACTTGAGAAATGATCTCTCTACATTATGCCTCTGTACTTTGTTGAAGGGGTGAGAAGGGAACTAGTTCTCCCTTCTAAAGATAGTTTCTGTGGAACATTAACAAGATTCCTTTTGTTGGTTTGGGATAGGTGGTTGTTTATAATTTAAATATTTCATGCCTGCATGTGTAGAACAGAATTCCACCTTTCTGTCTGAACTAAAATAATGTTAATAAATAGACTCTTTAGAAACTTTATAGAGTCTTACATTGAAAAGACAATGGCTTTTTATTTTTATTAAAAAAAATTTTTTTTAAAGATTTTATTTCATTATTTTTAGAAAGAGGGGAAGGGAGAGAGGCAGAGAGGGAGAGAGACATCAATGTATGGTTGTGTTTCACCTGCCTCCAGCCACAGACTGGACTGGAGACCTGGTTTGCAACCTGGTTATGTGCCCTGGCTGGGGAATTGAACCTGTGACCTTTGGGTTCGCAGGCCGGCACCTTATCCACTGTGCTACCAGCCAGGGCTGAAAAGACAATGGTTTTTTAAAATACTATGTTCTGGATTGTGAATTATGTTTTGGCATTCTGTGCTGGAGTCCAACTTACAGGTGAAGGAAGGGCAGAGTAGTTCATTGAAATTCTCTCTTTTAAAGAAAAGTATAGTTGCATGTGCAACTATTAGAATATTAAAATTTGTTCTTATTAAAAAAAGCATTGGAATAAGAAATTCAGCTTTATTTTTGAAAACAAAATTTCAAAAATTGGAGGTAAAATGGAAGAGTGTCTTAAAAAGGTTCTGGAAGGTTTTGGTTAATGATTATTCCAAATTGGTGATGTTAATATTTTAAAATTATAATACCTTCATGGTTTATTATTCTCCAGGGATATTCTGAACATTGGAGTGGTTAGAAGTGCTAGAAGTGAAAGATAGGTATTGACCGTGAAAATCCAAGGGTTGCTGAGTTTTCCCTCATGTTTCCAAGTTTGTTCCTAACAAGATAGTTTTAATCACTTATTCTCTTTTTTCCTCCACCTTACTGCCAATGTCTACTTTGTGTTTGCACACATTTTGGTTTTCTCTTCAGAAATGCAATTTCCAAGCAGCATCTCATATTTGTATCCCCCAACTTCTTTCAGAGGCTTTTCTCATTTCCAGTATGTATCATCTCATTTTCTGTTTTCATTGGAAAATATCTTTGTTGAAATTTTTATACTCCCTTTATGTATTTTCACTGTCTATCAATTTGTTGTCCTCAAAAGTATTGATTGGATTCCTGGTGGTCTATGGAAAACACAACAGATTCCTCCATTGCATCAAACCGAGTATAACCTTTTCCCACAGCAGTTGTGTGTTATCTATTGATGCATAACAAATCATCACAAATTTAATGATGACACACATTTATTATCTCATCATTTCTGTGATTCAGAAATTTGGGTGCACTTCACGGGTTTCTTGCTTCTGGGTCTCTCCCAAGGCTGCAAGGCAATGGTTGGTTAGAGCTGAGGTCTCACCTACACACTTGACCAGGGAAGCATTTGCTTCTGAGATCACGCAGGTATGGGCAAGGCTCAATTTCCTGAGGTTGTGGAGCTAAAGGCCTCAGTCCTTTGCCTGGCTGTTGATAACAGGCTTCTTTCAATTCCTTGCAGGTGAAGCTGTCCATAGGGCAATTCACAGCATGGCAGCTTGGCTCCCTTAGGGCCAGCAAATTAGAAGTTACAGCTTTTCTAATCTGATCATGGAAATGCTACTCTATCACTTTTGCTTTATTTTATTGATTAGAAGCTGGTTGCTAGGAGAGTCCACACTCAAGGAAAGGAGATTACACAGGGTGTGAATACCAGGAGGCAGAGATCACCCCAGGGTCATGGTAGAATCTTATGTCATAAGGATCATTTCTTGACTATCTTTTACCTGCCAGTAATGTTACTATTTTCAAAAATTGTTCCAACCTAAAACTTGAGAGTTAGTTTTGATTCGGGTTTCTTTGTCTATTTTCTAGTTTCCCCCCATTTCTGTACCTGTGGCATAGTGAGAATAATAGTCAGAAAACCACATTCCAGTCCTAGCAATTCCACCCACCTTTGGGAAGTCACTTATATTGTCTGGGCTACAGTTTTCCTCATCTGTACAATGAGGTCTGGCACTAAGTGATCCTTATAAATCTTTTCAGTTCTAACATTCTTTGATCTCAGGAATGCTGAGTTTCCCCATGTCTTTTTCTCTTCTGACTCCAGTCCATCTGAACCATCACTTTCATTTTCCCATTGCCACCTCAGGACCCTAGGGTAGCTTTTAGTTGCCTGCAAAATAAATCCAAATATTCTTTCCTTAGTGTGCTATTAGAGGCTCTCCCCAGTCTGACCCAAACTCTCTCCTCAACTTCATCTTGGATTCTTCTACTATAGGAAGCCCCAGCTCTGTCTAGTCTAAGCTATCTGATCATCATACCTTGATTTTCTTCTCTAGTTTATTCACACTAAAATCCCTGCCTGATTGTCCTTCATACTTTTCCTGTGCTTATATAACTTCTACCGATTCTTTGGAGTCCAGCTAAATTCTCATCTTTACAGCATAAGTATTAGTATACTGGTTTGCAATTCAGAAACCTGTGGTTCATTCTGCATATGATTTTTGTTACCTAGGCATGTTTAAGCAATTTGAGTTTCATTTTTATTTATTTATAATTTTTGTTTATTTTTAAAGATTTTATTTATTATTTTTAGAGAGAGGGGAAGGGAGGGAGGCTGAGAGGGAGAGAGACATCAATGTATGTATGGTTGCCTTTTACCTGCCTCCAGCTACAGACCTGGCTTGCAAACTGGTTATGTGCTCTGGCTGGGAATCAAACTAGCAACCTTTGGGTTTGTAGGCTGGCACCTTATTCAATGTGCCACCAGCCAGGGCCCTGAGTCTCATTTTTTTTTTTTTTTTTTTTAAAGATTTTATTTCATTATTTTTAGAAGGAGGGGAAGGGAGAGAGGCAGAGAGGGAGAGAGACATCAATGTATGGTTGCTTTTCACCTGCCTCCAGCCACAGACCTAACTGGAGACCTGGTTTGCAACCTTGTTATGTGCCCTGGCTGGGGAATCGAACCTGTGACCTTTGTGTTCACAGGCCGGCGCCTTATCCACTGTGCTACCATGAGTCTCATTTTTTAAAAAAAGAATTTTAACACCTTGCTCCTGGGTTATTATGAAGATTACGTAAGATGATGTATATCAGGTGCTTAAATTCAGTCCCTGGTACATAACAAATGATGCAAAAATTATTGTTCCTGACTTTTTAAAATCTGCATTAATTTGTCTTGGTGTTGTAATATTATGGCATGTTGTTTGTTGGTTCCACTTGCTTAACAGATTTTTTTTTCCTGCCTTTCATGGCTCATTTGCTATTTTTTATTTTGTATAAGTGTTACTATGCTCTAGATAATACATTTCTTAAGGGCAATGACCATGCTCTATACTCCTTTATAGTGCTCTCATTACCTAGATTAATGCTCTGCAGCACACTGATTCCCTCCCCTCCCTGCCCCTCGCCTCCTCTCCCCTCCCCTTCCCTTCCCTGAATCTGTCATCCATTTTTATGCTGCTGTGACAATGTGCTTTTCCCTCAGCTCTTCCTTCATTCTTAACCTATCAACTTTTAAAATTCTTCCTGGATCAGCCCAGAGCATCTCAATTATTCATTCAACAGATATTTATTAAGAGCCTACAAATATGCTAGACAATATGCTCTGCTCTGAGGATACATTGATAATGAGCTAGAACCAGCATATTTCCTGACTCACAGAAGTAACAATGTAGTGAAGGAAAACCAACATTTCTCATATATTCACAGAAATACATATGCGTGGCTCCATGAGAAAACTTGACATATATCAAATAATCATACAAAGTTACATGGCATAATGAGCAACTGTAATAGCATGTTTGACAGGGATATTTGATACCTGAAAAATGAATAAGAGCCACCGGGAGGAAGAGATGTCAGAGATGGTGGTGAAGGAGGGAACGTGGTGACTAAGATCAAGGGTGGAACTTGGTTCTAAAAAGGGAGTGAGCCCTGGCTGGTGGCACAGTGGATAAGACACCAACCTGGGAATCCAAAGGTCGCTGGTTCAATTACCCAGTCAGGGCATGTAACCAGTTTGTAAGCCAGGTCTCCAGCCAGGTGTGTAGCGAGGCAGGTGAAAGGCAACCCATAAATTAATGTCTCTCTTCTTCTCTGCCTCTCTCCCTTCCCCTATCTCTAAGAATAATAAAATTAAAAAAAAAAAAAAAAAAAAAAAGGAAGGAACTATTTTGATAATCATGAAATTATCATACAAATTGTGGAATGCCTACCTCCGGAGTCCTCTTTGTTAGACTTAGTGGTATGGAGATACAACAATCCTTTGTTGCTATTATTGTCACCCCTTACAGTTCATGGAGAATAAAGTGCAAGTGGTTCATACTTAGAGATGCTTGTGTAGTTATAATCAGGAAATAGCTGGTGCTGGGGCAATTTCAACAACTTCTGCGCTTGCATGTCTGGTGGTTGATTCAGGCTGTTGGCTATAATCTCAGCTGAGTCCGTGAGTCAGAACACTGCGTGTGACCTCTCCTTGTGGCCTGGGCTTCTTATAATAATATGGTGGCAGGTTTCCAAGGATCATTCACCCCTAGGGTCAGGTAGAAGCTATATCATCTTTCATGGTCTAGTCATGGGAGTCACATGGTGCCTTTCTGCCTTACTCTACTAGTTGGGACCATCAAAATGTTTCCAGTTTCAAGGGGAGGGGACATAGATGGTACTTCTTGGTTGGAAAATAATAGCAAGGATGTAAGAAAAATTGGTGGGATGGGAGGTACTGTTACAGCCACCTTTAGAAAATATAAGTTTATCATTGTCAATAAACCTTCAAAATACAATTCCTACTCCTTCCCCAAAAAATAAATCCAGAAAAAATGTTAAGTGGTCTGTAAAAGTTATGGAGCCCTCAAAAAGGGCTTACTACCTATTTTTATCCTCAGAAGTATCTTGAAGGAAAATGTAAATGAAAACACCTCCCAGGAGCAAAGCCAGAACCATAGAGGACAACAGATAAGGAAGTTTCTCCCTAAAAACTAAGCAGCCTGATGGCTAATGAAGGAGCTCATTCCTTATTGCTCCTGCACATAGAGAATTTACAATTTCTTAGATATCAATGGTCCATGCATGTTTTCTATTTTCTCCATTCTGAACAGATGTTATTGAAGTTAGCCTATTTCTTCTCCACTGTTATTTGCTGAATGTGCTTATAGCAGACAGTATGCCTTTGCCCATCCCCCAGGGATCCTAGGCTTTGAACTGGAATTAGTAACTTCATGGGATTCAGGGCTGCCTCTTTAAGAAGGAAGAGTGTGTAGCCAAAAAATCTAGGGTTCAAATTTGTGCCCAACATTCATGTTCCTCTTCTTCAATAGGAATAAAATCCTTCACTTGTAGCTAGATACCACTGAAAATTGGTCATATCCCCTAGGCACCATTGGAGTTGAGTATTGGCATATAGTTAAGTTCCAGAACATGGACACATCATGTGTAATTTCCAGTGAGTGTCCTTCAAGGGAGAAGACATGCCTTTCATCAATCCCTTCTCTTCTTGCTGACTGGAAAACCACTGTGATTTCTGGAATTCAGGTAGTCCTTTTGGGCCAGGAGGCAGTATACACTAAGCTGTCAGAGCAGAAAGAAGGAAGATAAACCCCTCTTTATTGACTCTGAGGCTTTCATACTAATTTTGGAATACCTACCTCCAAAGGTATTCACTTACTTCCCTTAATGTAAGAGAAAAAATAAATTTCTATTTGTTTCAGCTGTTATTGGGGATGATTCTGTTACTAATAGCAATTTAAATCCTAATTCATGTAGCATATAGTTGAATGGGGAATAATAGTATATTATGAAGAGTAAAATCAACATTATATAATAACATTCTGTTCACACAAAATCATGTGACAAAATGTGATTCAGGGAAGTCCTCTGCCTTTACGTAGCAGCCAAAGATATGCTTTCAAAATGCAAACCTGATCCCATAACTCCCCTGTGATTGCCCCTTGAACAAATCTCCTTAACCTGGTATGTAATCCCCATTTGGCCCCTTGTAGCCCTCAAAGCCCATTTACTCTCAGGGTCTCACCTACTCTGACAAGTCCAGCTACACTGGTCTTCCAGTCCCTGTTGCTCAGAACGGTAGCTGGAGGTAGCAGATTGTGCGATTGCTCCCCTGAGCACATTCCTCAAAATTAGTAACTTCTACTATCCTAAGGTAATATTTTAGCATGCCAGTTATTAAGATTATGGTGAGAAAAAGCAGAATAAAAGCAAGATCTTGATATGTGGAATGCATCAAGTCAAAAACTAGCTCTCGCATGCTACCTCCGCCACTCCTAGCCTGGCCCACCCCCTAGTCTCACTCCATTAACTATCTTATTTTAAAAATTTCCCCCAAGTTCACTCCCTTTTTATTTTTTATTTTTTAAAGATTTTATTTATTATTTTTAGAGAGGGGGGAAGGGAAGGAGGCAGAGAGGGAGAGAGACATCAATGAATGGTTCCTTCTATCTTGATGTTTTGGCATTCTTAACTTGCTGCTTCAAGATTCAAAATAACTGCTTGAGCTCTAGTCAGCATACCCTCTTTCTAGCCAGTAGTAAGGAAAAAACAGAGCAAAGAGGAGCATGTTTTTTTTTAAGGGTACTTATTATAAGTTGCACACACAATCTCATTTTCTATTTCATTTGCTAGCAACTAGTCACCTGACTACCCTTAACCAAGAGGAAAGATGGGAGCTATCTTTATTGTGGGTGGTCATGTGCTCAGAGTAGCCCTTATTTACTTTCTTTGAAATCACTTAGCTTTGTTTTATACGTTCTTCATATAGTTTTCTGATTAATTTAAACTCCTAAATAAATATGCTATGTGAGGAAAACATTACAGGGACTTAATCAGAAAGAAGGCATTTGGGATGATCAAGCTGAGAAAATTAAGCCTTGCATATGTCCTTGGGATCTGGCCTCCCAGGGTTGCATTTTCCCTGGTAACTAAATCCCCCATACCCACCCCCATTAACCATTCTGACAGAAAGCACTGATCCACCCAGAAGGATTTGTTATTTGAAGATTGGGGAGGCAATTAGAAGTTCATAGTGAGATTTAAATTTGATAAGAATCCCAGCGGCCTTTTCTCTATTTCAGCTCAGTATTCTGACCAGGAATCCCTCTTCCCTGGTGATACTAACAAACTTTGCTGTTTGTTGTGATACTAGAAGAATAAACTCCTCAAATGAAAGATTCATTTTTTTCATCAACAAGTTGATAAGAAATCATGAATTTTCTCTCATTTTTGTTACAAGGAAGATTAATCAGGTACTCAGGTGGTAAAAGCTCACCAAATTCATTCGTTCAAAAATGTTACTGAGAATTTATTATGTAAGATACACAGCACTAGCTTTTGGAGATATTATAGTAAACAAAAGTTACAACTTTGGCTGTGAAAGACTGAATAATGGCCCACAAGGATATCGACACCTTAATCCATGATATTTGTCACTATACCCTCACATGGCAAGAGAGACTTGCAGAAATGATGAAGTTCAGGATTCTGGGCAGAGGAGATTTTCTGGGTGGGTTATAAATGCAATCACAAGTGTCCTTACAGGGAAGGGAGAGGGATATTTGAGAGAAGAAGAGGGCAATGTGACTGTGGAAGAAGGTATGGAAAAAAGTGATGTGATGCAGCTCATCCTTGATGAAGGAGGCAGCCTTCAGAAGGGGCAGAGGAGACAATAAAGTGGACTGTCCCCTAGAGCCCCCTGAGGAAGCTACCCCTACCGGCATTCTGATTTGATCAAAGTGAAACTGATTGCTGACTTCTGGTCTCCAGAAATGTGATGATTTGTTAGAGCCACAAGAAACAACACATTGCCTTTCACAGAGTATATAAGCTAAAAGGCAATTAGAACCAAGTATAAAATATCTAAAGAGAAATTTGAAGGGGCTTCTGGCCAACAGGGAGGTATAGGCAGACACACTGCATCTCCCTCCACAACTAAGAAGGAACACATCTACCTTAAAATTGGAGACAACCAGAAGTTCCAGGAAATTGAGCTGTGTGGAAGTCCAACAAACTAAGATACAAAGAAGGAATATTCATCCTGACAGGTAGGAGGGGCAGAGCTGGGACAGAGAGGATATGGTTTGGTGGTGTGGCAGGGGACAGTGGCTGAAGTCAGCTGGTGGGAAATGAAGTCACACATTAAACAAAGTAGGGACATCTGAGGAGCACCCCCAGCACCAGGCGAGACTGTGTGGCTCATGGTTCCAGCACTGGGGAAAGTAGAGCCACATTGCTTCTGACTGTGAAAACCAGTGGGGGTAGGGGTGAAGGAAGAAACTGCTAGTCTCTCAGCATAATCTGTTTGTTCAGAGGGTCCCCACCACTCTGAAACACCCCTCAGACCCACCCACTCTGGGAACCATGGCCAGGGCAATAGCTGGTCCCATATGGGAAGAGGGAAAAGTACCTGGAAAAGGGATGAGTGCGGAGCAAGCAGCATTGTTCCCTCTCTGACCTCTCCCCCACAGTGTGGTGAAACAGGTTGCTCTGCACTGATGAATACCTAAGGCTCCACCCCTTACAATGTAACAGGTCTGAGCTCTACCTAAGACACAGAGACAAACATTAGGAGCCCATCAAATTGAGGAGAAAAAGAAGTATGGCCCAAAAGAGGGAACAGATATAAGTTCCTGTGGGAGAACTAAATGATGAGGAGAGAGCCTACCAAACAGATGCAGAGTTCAAAACACTGGTGATGAAGATGCTCACAGACTTGACAAACACCCTTGAGGACAGCAAATGCAAAAGGGAAGAAATAAACGCTATACTAAATGAAATGGAAAATCCACAAAACCAATGGTGAAGGGAAGGAAACCAGGGTTCAAATCAATGACTTAGAATGTAAGGAAGAAATAAACAGTCAACCAGTACAGAATGAAGAAAGAAGAATTGAAAAAAAAAAAAATGAGAAGGGGCTTAGGAACCTCTGGAACAACTTGAAACAAGCCAACGTCTGAATGATAGGGGTGTCAGAAGATAAAGAGGAAGAGCAAAAAATGGAAAAACTTATGTGAAAAAATAATGAAGGAAAACTTCCCAAACTTGGTGAAAGAAGTAGACATCTAAGTCCAGGAAGCACAGAGAGTCCCAAACAGGCTAGACCCAAAGAGGACCACACCAAGACACATCATAATTAAAATGCCAAAGGCTAAAAATAAAGAATATTAAAAACAGTATGAGAAGGGAGAAGGTTACCTACAAAGTAGTTCCCATAAAAGTATCAGCTGATTTCTCAAAAGAAACTTTGGAGGCAAGAAGGGACTGGCAAGAGGTATTCAAAGTGATGAAAAGCAAGAGCCTACAACCAAGATTATCTAGCAAAGCTATCATTTAGAATGAAAGGGCAGATAAAGTGTTCCCCAGACTAGGTAAAGCCATTATTGTATTAAACATTAAAGGGACTTATTTAAGAAAAAGAGCAAAACTATGAACATTAAAATGACAACAAACTCACAACTATCAACAACAGGACCTAAAAATATAAAAACAAATAACCAGAATAGGATCAGAATCATAGGTATGGGATCATTTAGAGGGTTATCAGCTGGGAGGGGGAAGGAGGAGAAATGGCGAAATGGTGCAGGGATAAGGAAACATAATTGGTGAGTAAAATGTAGACAAGGGAAAGTTAATAGAGGAAAGGATGAAGCCAGGGAACTTATATACACAACCCATGGACATGAACAAAGGGGGATGAAATTGCTGGAGGGACGGAGGGGTCCTGGGCAGTGGGGAACAATGGGAAAAGAAATTGGAACAAGTATAACAAGCATAATCAATAATATATACTTAAAAAATCAACTGGAACATTGATACAATAGAATACTACTCAACTGTATAAAAGAAGAAAATTTTAGCCTTTGTGACAGCATGGATGGATCTAGAGACCATTATGCTATGTGATATAAATCTGTCAGAGAAAGGCAAATATCATGATTTTACTCATATGTAGAATCTAATGAACAAACTGAACTAACAAGCAAAACAGAGACAGATTCATAGACGGAGAGTAGACTGACAGCTCTTGGAGGGGATAAGTGGTGGAGGAATAAGGATAAAGCAAAAAGGACAGGGGCTCATGGACATGGACAACAGTGTGGTGATTGCAGGGGGTGTATATGGGGGATAAATGGTAATGGAAAAATATAATTATTTTTTAATGGAATAAAAAGAAATTTGAAAGAGCAAAATGAATTGGTTTGGTAAGGTAGTAGGGTAAGGCAAAATCAGAGATAGTTGGAAGTACTGTGTTTTGAAAGTCATTTAGTCTCTATGAAGTGTAGAATGCTTTTCTGGAGTGTTGGAAAGTGTGGCAAGAAATGAGGCTGAATGACCCATTGAGCAGGTGCTAGGTGCTGGAGGCACAAGTCATGCTTTGGGTATCATGCTTAGAATATTATACATTCAAGATTCTTGGCCTGGCTGGTGGCACAGTGGATAAGGCGTCCACCTGTGAACCATAAGGTTGCTGGTTTGATTCCCTAGCCAGGGCACATAACCAGGTTGCAAGCCAGGTCTCCAGCCAGATTAGTGGCTGGAGGCAGGTGAAAGGCAACTATACATTGATATTTCTCTCCCTCTCTGCCTCTCTCCCTTCCTTTCTCTCTGAAAAATAATAGATAAAATCTTTAAACAACCTGAAAGTCTTGAGGAGAGTTGTAGCATAATTAGGTCTGCATTTGAGAAAACCTGGAAATCTTTGAATTCTACATCACTCTTTTAGGAACTCATTCATGGACCTTTGAGAGTATATACATTCAGACATTTTGTATTCTTTTGTTTATTTTCCTGAAAATGAATTGTTAATTGCAAGATTGTCTTGCTTTCACAGAGCTATTCTTCTATAGATCTATTTACTGCCTCCTCCTCTCCATCACTTCAACAAACCTGTTCTGTAGTTTAGTAAATAGCAACTCTTTTTTTTTTTTTTTTTATGATTTATTTTTTCCAGAGAGAGGAGAAGGGAGAGAGGCAGAGAGGGAGAGAAACATCAATGTATGGTTGCCTTTCACCTGCCTCCAGTTACAGACCTGGATGGAGACCTGGCTTGCAATCTGGTTATGTGCCCTGGCTGGGAATCGAACCAGTGACCTTTGGGTTCATAGGCTGGCATCTATCCACTGAGCCACCAGCCAGGGCTTTTTTTAAAAAAGACTATTTTAGATCAGTTTTGGGTTTATAATAAAACTGAGAAGGCAAAGAGACTTCCAGTATACTCCCCTGTCCCCACATGTGCATAGACTCCCACATTATAAATGTTACTAACCAGAATGGTACATTTTTAAGGATGAATCTACATTGACACACCAAAATCACCCAAAGCCCATAGTTAGCCTGAGTTCACTTTTGGTGTTGTATATTTAATGGATTGGACAAATGTATAATGGCATATAGTCATCATTATCCTATCACACAGAGAATTTTCACTACTCTAAAAATGCTTTTTCTTCTGCCTATTCATCACCTGCCTCCTCCCTCCCCATCCCCTATCTGGTACTACTCAGAAATGTATTATACTACCCATCATTTTTAAAATTTAAAATTGTGTTCTGAAATTGTTAATGCTAATCAAAAGAGAACCCATGGTAAAAGATAGGCAAACAGCTTAGGCAATGTGTAGTTGCTAAAAATGTTTTTTCAAACCCCAAACTAATCTCAGTTATTCCCTTTGGCGTCTTTTTCCTTCTAACTACTGCATTGTTCCATATTCTAGATCTTGTTCTTTTAGTTCAAACTGACGTTCAGTTTCATAAACTAGTCTGCCTCTGTTTATACCTAAATGCTTGAGAAGATTAGAATGCATTCTCTCTTGTCATTACCCATAACTGAAAGGCAAATTCACTTTGTGAAAGATGCAATTTTATTTTCCCTTTTGAGGATCAAGTGAAAATTCATTGAAATGTGGGGAATGGCAACATTATTTTCTGTTAGGTTGTCTAGAGAATCATTGCAGCTAAATTATTTTCTGGAAACATTTCATTCACAAATGAGACCATAGCTTGCTTTTTCACATTTTCATATCCTAGTAGGACAGACATATTCCCTAATGCATTGTTTAAGGAATGCTCACAAGATCCATTTCATTTCACTAGAGCCTAGGTCTCTAGAAAGGAGGCCCTCTGTCCTGAGGTGAGGACATTGGAAAGCAGTCAGTTGGTGACAGAATAGTGCCTGGACAGAGTGATTCTGATTCCTAGAAGTTTGATTTTCTTCCAGATAGTAGAAGCAGAGCTGGCTTTTAGGAAGCAATTTGATTGGAGGCATATTGCATCATATCTGAGTGTGACTTTCTGTCCACGGTTCTCTCATTGCCAGCCCAGGGCCTGTGCTATCAGAATCACGGAGGGTGGGGTGGAGGGCTAGGGGTATGTTAAACAGGTAGATTCTGAGCGAATGAGACTCTTTGGAGTCAGGACTGGGGAATATGAGCTTTTAAAAGCACTTCAGAGGATTCTTTTGCAAATTAATTTTTAAAAATTGGAGGTAATTTTAGATTGGTGTGCAATTGCAGGAAAGAATATACAGAGATCCACTGTAGTTTCTACCAGAGTCTCCCAATGAAAACATCTTGAAAAACTCAAATACAGCATTACAACCAGGATATTGACATGAATGCAGTCACAACATAGAAATTTTCCATCACCAGCGGGATCCCTCAAGTAGCCTCACCCTTTTATAGCCTCACCCTCTTCTTTCTCACCTCCACCTCTTTCTTAACCTTTGAAATCTATTCAAATGTTGGCCTTTCCTATAATTTTATCAAGAATGTTCTAGAAGGAACCACATACTATGTATCCTATTGGGACTGGCTTTAATTCAGGATAATTCTCTGTAGATTCATCTAGCTTGCTGTGTATAAGAGTTTGTTCCTTTTTATTACTGAGTAGTTAGTTGTCCATGGGATGAATGTACCATACTTAATTTAATCATTTGCTCATTAATGGGCATCTGGATTATTTCCAGTTTTTTAAAAAAAGATTTTACTTATTTTTAGAGAGGGGAAGGGAGAGAGGCAAAGAGGGAGAGAGTTATCAATGTATGGTTGCCTTTCACCTGCCTCCAGCCACCAATCTGGCTGGAGACCTGGCTTGCAACCTGGTTATGTTGCCCTGGCTGGGAATCGAACCAGTGACCTTTGGGTTCGCAGGCTGGCACCTTATCCACTGTGCCACCAGCCAGGGCTTGTTTACAGTTTTCAGCTATTATGAATAAAGCTGCTATAAACATCAGTTGAAATATTTGTATGGGTCTATTTCTGGGTTCTCTATTTTATTTCTTTGATCTGCACCTATCCTCTGACAATACCATACAATTCGGATTACTATAGTTATGGAATAAATCTTAAACTTGGTTAGACAGGTTTCTTCCATTTATTTGTCAAGATTGTTTTTAGTTCCTTTGCCTTTCTGTACAAATTTTATAATAACCTTGTCTTTGTCTACACAATATCTTGCTCGGATTTTGGTAGTGATTTCCTTAAACTTGTATAGTCACTTGGGGAAAAGGGGAAACTTGACATCTTCACTATTTTCAGTTTTTCAATCCATGAACATGTTGCCTCATTTAGTAGTTTTCAGCATGCAGGTCTGTACCTGTTTAGATAGACTTACACCTAAGAATTTTTTTAATGATTGTTAAGTGGTTTTAATTTTGCTGTCTATGTTTGTTTATGTTGTTAACCCTTGTATGTTTGTGTTGTATCCTATGGTCTTAATAAACTCATTGTTTTAAAATTTTTTGGTAGATTTCTTAAAATATTTTAAATAGACAATTGTATCATTTGCAAATATGGACAGTTTTACTTCTTTCTTTTGCATCTGTATGCCTCTTATTTTCTTAACACAATGACCAGGACTTCTGGTACTATGATGGAGAAGAGTGGTGGGAGTGGGCATTCATGCCCCATCCCCAATCTTAGAGAAAAGCAGTTCCATCTGGAACTAGTAAGTATGTGTATTGTAGGCTTTTTGCAGATGCGCTTGATCAAGTTGAAGTTCTCCTCTATTCCTATTTTTCTGAGAGTTTTAATTATTAATGGGTGTCAACTTTTTTCAAATGCTTTTTCTTTTTTTGTCAGTTGCAATATAATTACATTACTATATCTTCTGATTGATATGATTGTGATTTTTTTTCTTTAGCCTATTTTTATGGTAGGTTAAATTGATTAGTATTCAAATATTGAATCAGCTTTGCATTTCCCTGTAACCCCCACTTGACCTTTAATTCCTGTTATATTTTGTTATATTCTCTTTGCTAATATTATGATAAGGGGTTTTGCATCTATATCCCTGAAGAATATTGGCTTTGTGTGTGTGTGTACTGTCTTTGTTTGTGTTGGTAAACGGGTAATGCTGCCTTCCTAAAATGAATTGGGAAATACTCTCTTCTGTGCTCTAGAAGAGATCATGTAGAATTGCGGCAAATTTTTCTCTAAATGTTTTGGTAGAATTCTCCAGTGAAACCATCTAGACCTGGAGAATTCTTTGTTGTGAGTATTTGAATTATAAATTCAATTTCCTTAATAATCGACAGGGCTAGTGAGGTGGTCTCTCCCATATTGGGTATGTTGTGGTAGTTTATCCTTTTAAAGACATTGTCCATTTTGTCAAAGTTGTTAAATTTAAATGTGTAGGGTTATTTGCAGTATTTCTTTAACCATCCTGGTTGATATCTGCAGGATCAATAGTGATAGCCCTTGTTTCATTTCCTGTGTTGGTAATTTGTATCTTCACTTCTTAAAATTTGTCCATTTTCCTAGAGGTTTGTCAATTTTATTGATCTTTTCAAGGAACCAACTCTTTGTATCATGGTATTTCTCTAGTGTTTTTCTACTTTCAATTTCATTGATTTCTGCTCTTTATAATTTTCTTCTTGCTTGCTTTGAGTATATTTTCCCCATCTTTTTATAGGTTTTTGAGGTGGTAGTTTAGATTGTTGATGTGTGACTTTTCTTGATTTTTAATCGATGCATTTAGTTTATATACTTTCAATACTGCTTTAACAGTGTCCATAAACTTTTGACATGTTATATTTTCATTTTCATTCATTTCAGTGTATTTTTTTCAGTTTCCTCAAGACTTTCTACTTCCAAATTATTTATAAATGTGTTCATTAATTTCCAAGGGTTTCAAAAATTTTCTCACCTTTTTGTTACTAATTTCTAATTTGATTTTATTGTGATCAGAAAGCAGATTTTATATGACTTTAATTCTTTTAAATTTGCAGAAGGTTATTTCATGGATGGGTATATGCTATATCATGGGTCATGGTAATTGGAAAATAATGTGTAGTCTGCTTTTGTTGAGTGAAGTGTTCTGTAAATGTTGAGATTTGATAATGTTGGTTAAATGTGTTGCTGAGGTCTTCTATGTTATTATGGCTGTTGAGAAAGGGGTGCTGCTATCTCCTACCATAATTCTGGGCTTGTCTATTTCTCTTTTTAGTTTTATTAGTTTTTGCTTCACATACTTTATAGCTCTCTTGTTTAATGATAAGGATTGCTTGGTGGATTGACACTTTGATCATTAAATAATATCCCTTTTTATCTCTGGTAATTTACTTTGCTCTGAAGTCTACTTGATGTTGATGTAGCCACTTGTGATTTCTTTTGATTAATATTTTCATGGCACATCTTTTTTCATTCTCTTATTTTCAACCAATCTGTGTAATTATATTTGAAGTGAATTTCTGTGGAAATTTACAGCCATTCACAGATTCATAACATATGGTTGGGTCATATTTTTGATTCATTCTGTCAGTTGCTGTCTTTTAATTGGTATATTTAGACAATCTATATTTAATATAATTATTGGTATGTTAGGGTTGAAGTCTTCTATTTTTAACATTGGATTTCTGTCCATTCTTTGTTTTAGATTTCTCTTATTTTTCATGCTTTCATGTGGTTACTTGGATATTTTTTTAAAATTCCATTTTAATTTCTATAAAGTATTTTTGAGTATATCCCTTCAGCTCTTTTAGTGGTTGCTCTTGGTATAATAGGATGTATACAAAACTTATCAGAGTCTAATGGTATCATCATTTTACCACTTGAAGTGCAGTATAGAAACCTTACTTCCTTTTACATTTCTTATCTTTCCTATTTATAATATACTTGTTTATAGTATATATAAATGTTATAGATTAATTATAACTATAACGTAATTACCTTAAATCCTTTACATGCATTTAGAAGCATATCAGACAGTTATAATTTTTGCTTCAACCATCAAACAATATAGAACTTGCAAAAAGAAGGAACGTTTATTGTGTTTACCCATATTTTTCTATGTTCTTTATTCCTGATTGTTTTAGTTTCCAATTGCTATTGTAATAAATCATCAAGATTTATTGCAATAAAATGACATAAATTTATTATCTTCTAGTTATAGAGGTCAGAAGTTTGAAATTTACTAGGTTAAAAGATGAGGTATCAGGAAGTCTGAATTTTTTTTGTAGGCTCTCAGAGGATCTGTTGACTTTTCCAGCTTTTAGAGGCCATCTGCATTTCTTGGCTTGTTTTGTCTTTCTAATCTGGCAAGATTCAACTATACTATTTTGGGTTTTTCTTCCCCAATCCAAGTTATGATCTGCTGGCCAATAAATTCTTAGGTAGATACCTTTGAATCTTATTTTAGGTTCACCTTATCTGAAATTTAGTACCTTCAGCTATGATCAATGATACTTTCATCATTTTCTCCTGAGTCAGAGTTTATCTCTTTGTGTTCTAGTTCCTAAAACAAGATTAAAAAATTTTCTGCTACCCTATTTTTCTCTAGCCACAACACAGGCAGAATATATGTGAGTACATCTCCCTGATGATTCCTATCTGTTGCCTGGACTCCTGACTACAGATAGCCCTGTATGCCTTCCATGCCTGTGCACCATGTTCACCTGCTGGGACCCTAGCTTTTCCCTTGAAACACCACAGGATTTAGTGTATCTTGAATATGACTGAGCTCTCTATGCCCTTTGAACAGCTTCTTCCTCTCATTGCCCAGATACCATTTTGCTCTCATAGTTCATCTAACATGAAAATTTAAATTTCAGTGAAAATGGAGAAAAATCTTGCAAAGAAACCTAACGTAAGAATGGCCAATTTAGCTCCATCAGTTTCCTATAAACCACACTTTTCTCCTTAAAATTTATAGTGGCCTAACCACAACACATTCTTATGATGCAGTGGCTGTGGTGTTCTGTACGATTCTGTGCCTACGTTCATCTCATGCATTATTTCATGTTTTGGTTTTGGAGTTTAGAGTTTCACATTTGAATATAAAGTTTCAGGTTATAATTAAAAAAAAAAAAATTTTTTTTTTAAAGAGAAGGAAAGGGAGGGAGAAAGAGAAGGAAGAAAGGCCAATATGCAAGAGAAACATCTATCAGTTGCCTCTCTTATGCCCCGAGCTGGGGACCTGGCCTGCAACCCAGGCATGTACCCTGACTGGGAATCAAGTCAGTAACCTTTTGGTCTGTGGGCTGGCACTCAGCTTGCTGAGCCACACCAGGCAGGGCTCAGATTATAATTTTTATTGCTGAGAGTCACAGTGCCATTTATTCAGGAGACCATAGAATGGGAGGCAGTATAGCTCCAACTCTGGAGTGAGACTTCTGGGTTGAAACTTGGCTTCCATCACTACTAACACTGAAAACTTGGGGTAGTGATATAATCTAAGGACATTTATATTAAACTGGGAATAAAAGTAATAATGACATTTGTTTATTAGATTTTTAATGATGATCAAGTGAAATACTATACATAAAGGAAATACTTAGCATAGTTCCTGACATACAGCAAATTTTCAATAGTTGAAAAGCTATGATTTTTTATTACAAAGTTTGGCAAAAATTGAGACTTTATTCTGGCTGAACTTAACACTACCAATTACTCTTATGAGCCATTAGGGGTTGATTAGTTTACAGTTAGCAAATAACTAACAAAAGATGTTTATTAACTGTTTACCATACACCTGAAAGATAGTCCCCTACAAACCAGGAGGCTCATGGGCCAAACACAGTTCCCAGATTGCATCATCAAGAAGGGCAGTAGAAATGAAAGTTATTGGGCTCCATCCCTGACCTGCTGGACCTGCTCTGCTGGTGAGGTCCAGTCACCTGTGCTTTAACAAGTCTTATAGGGAACTTGGATGGATGCTGAAGCCTGAGAGCCACTGTAGCATTAAGGTTTGATGCTCTGTTCAGTTCCTGTCTCACCACTCTTAACTGCGGTGTTCACTGCTCTTCTGTCAGGTTCATCACATGCCTTTAGCTGGTTAGGAACCTGAAGGCCCAATGTAGAAGTCAGTGTGTTGAACTGAGTGGGCAAAAACATTTTTGATTTAAAGGTGGGGAAGATCTAATGGCTGAAGCAAATAGTTATCTCCTGTGAAGAATCACTGGAATTACCTTGATTACTTCATTTGCTTGTTTGCTTTTCTGTTGACTAGCAACAACAAAGGCTTCAAGAGCTATATGTTCCTTCCTAAAAAATGATGCCTGAGAAACCAGGATTTGTTCGTGTCTGTAACTGCCTTGTGGATTGTTATTTTAAGGAGTCTCTTAATTTAATCTTAGCATCATCCTTTTTCTTGGGTTAGTGTTCCAGTGCTTATTTCAACACATAAATAAACTTAGAGTGACTGCTTAAAACCATTTGGGTTGATTAAAAAGCATTTTGGGTACAGCCTGGATAGTTGTAAATATAATTTCATTTCTTCTGAACAGATAATTTCTGGATAAATAGTAATTCAGTTGCTAAAAGCTACTATTGTAATATTTTCTAAGCATGGAAAATGAAATAAACATTATATAAAATTATGAAAGAAAATATTGAATCTTTTATAAATTTAGTATATGAATTTTCAAAAACTAGTAGACAGACCTGCATAATATCTCTTCTGCCACCTTTTTGTTCTAGAGTTTGGGTTTATTATACCAACTCTCATTCTTCATATTTAAAATGAGGACAAGAAGGCCAATTTCAGAGGTTGTGAGGATCAAATGAGATAATGTAAGTAAGTATCTGACACAGAGTAAGAGCTGAAGAAATACTGTCAGTGTCTGAGGCATTTGAACATTACATAGTTTTGGTCTGCATTGTCATCTTTTTAGTTGATAAAGGCAATTTAGATACATTTTCATTTCTGGTTCCTTGTTCAGGTCTGCCAGCTGTAAAGCGGATGGGTCAGCACTGGACTCATGGGCTGCTCCCTCAACTCTTCCCCTAAAGCCACTGCCCCAAACTTGACCCAAGCATCTCCAGTCCACTCTGTCCTTTCTCTGCTGGAGCCCAGGGTAGGTGGGTGTCTGTATTTTCATGCAGAAAATACTTTAAGAACTTGGTCTCTCTGTCAAGCCTGCTAAACCTGGCAGCTTTTTGCTTTTCACAGCTGTTTTACTCTCAGCCTTGTTGCTGTAGGCTGAGAAGCCCAGTTGGGGGTTTAGATCCCACCCTTCTCAGGTGGAGCCCCTGGCTGCTGAGATGTTTCTTTGTCCCTTTAGCTCACATCTCCCCACTTCCTACCAGTCACCTTGTCATGCATCAGCTCTTCTGTCTGTGGTAATAAGACTTCTCTCCAGTTGGTGTTCTGTTGTTTATTTTGGATAATTTCTCCCCAATTAAGTTGTAATTCCAGTTTGGTGTTGGGAGGAGATTGGCATAGCTCCATTTACTCCTCCTCCATCTTGGTTCGGATCTAGTACATTTTATATGTTCAGCCAATCGTTGTTGACTTGAGCTATTGTTTGGCTTCTGTGCATTGCATTTTCAATTATCTTTACTTACATGTCACTGCGGCTTTCTCTGGTCTAACACTTTAAAATCCTGAATGCCCATGACTCAAGGTTTATTTACAAGTAGCTACAAAAATAGGACCAATGATTCAGAGAACTGACTTTTCCAGCTCTGCTATTAAAATGTTACATGAATACAGATAACTTAGGTCTTAGTGCCTCAGTTTCTTTCTTGAATTTTTCTGGTGTGGTAAAAAATAATGCCTACAGAATATGCATTACACCTAGATTTGTCTTTAATTGCTACATTACAAATACCTCTGACTCCACCACCAAAGCTGGGAAATAGAGCATTGCCCACTCACTAGATGCTCCTCTCTGTCCTTCACTGACCCCAATTTCTCTCTCTACACTAAAGCTAACCTCAACATTGACCTTATTGGTAATAACTTCTGTACTTCTTAAAATATTTTTGCTACCTAAGGATACATTCTCAAAGACTGAGATCAGTTTTACCTCTGTACATATATAAATGGAAACATACATTAGACATTATTTTGTGTTTGGTTAACATAGAGGAATACAGTTGATTTTTATAGATGGTGGAAAAAAGAACGAAACCATTTAAACCATTTTTAAATATATAGTTTAGTAGTGTTAAACATACTTACATAGTTAAAAAACAAATCTTCAGAACTTTTTCATTTTGCAAATAGGAAACCAACATGTTTGCTTTCCTTCCTACCCCCAGCCCTTGGTGACCAGGGTTCTACTTTCTGTTCTTATGAATTTGACTACTTTAGATAAGTGTCACTCAAGTGGAATCAGACAGCATTTATCTTTTTTGTGACCAGCTTATTTCTTTTAGCACAATATCCTTCAGTTTCATTCATGTTGAAGAATGGGACAGGATTTCCTTCCTTCTAAAGTCTGCATAATATTCCATTGTATGCTTGGAATACTTTCAGTTTATCCATTCTTCTCTGGATGGCCATTTGGGTGGCTTCCATGCCCTGGCTATTGTGAATAGTGCTGCTATCAATTTGAGTATGCAGATATTTCTTTGAGATGCTGCTTTCACTTCTTTGGATAGATACCCTCAAAATGGAAACTTTGGTCATTTTCTTCATATGGTTTAGCTTTTTAGTTTTCTGCAGAAGTTGGTATTACAGGTCAAAATAGCTCTGACCACTAACTTATTGATCAGTCTGATGAGCTACTTGCTAGCAATTAGAGTGGGGGTGAAGTCTACTAGTAGCTGGATTTTAGGCCACAGAAAAAGCTAGGATGGCTGCTATCATTTTAAACCTTGATGGGCTCTGTATATAAATAAGAGAGATGCTGGGGAAAAGTAGAGAGGTTTTAGGTCGCATGAATCATTTGAAAAACAGAAAGGCTAAGACATTGGTTCCTAAACCATAATCCTCAGGCTCCTTGGACTCTCTGAGACCCTTTCAAAAGGTTTGTGAGAATAAGACTACTTTCATAATAATACATTATATTTGCCATTTTCACTGTGCTGATATTTGCATTGATGGTGCAAAAGGAATGACAAAACTGCTGATACCTTAGCATAGAACAAGGCAATAACTTAAACTATATTCTCTATCACCATCCATGTGTTATTAAAAGAAAAAGTGACTGTCCTCAGTTAAGTAGTAAAAAGTTAACTTCATTAACTTTTGGTCTCTGAGTATCTTTTAGTACTTGGTATTAAAAATGGAATGTATGCATAAAGCACTTGTGTTGTACATTCAAGTATGATGTTTTAATAGTTGTAATAGAAGACTATGGATTAAGAAACAGCATTTATGTGATTGGGTTGAAAGCTGAATTAGCCACCTATTTATGGAACACAAGTTTTACTTGAAAGTATGGTTATTCAGACATGTGTTTGGGAGACAGCCATTTTCATGAAAATAATAGAAGTGAGTCTGTTTCTTCAATAAACAACTCATAATAATTATTGCTAGTGATGAAACTGGAGATTTCAAGTGAAAAAGATAACTTTTAGAAAACTTCTCTTTGTCACTGCGTGCTTGATAGTTTCCCAATAGTGGAAGACTTTCTTTTTTTGGTGAGCTGAGTGATAATGTTGATGAATTTACTTTTTTGGATATCATCTGATAAAAATTTTGCATAATACATGAACCAATATTTTCCAAATTATCAAAGCATAGTATTACAAAATCATGCATGGCTAAGAGATCCATTGAAAGCACAAAATAGGTCAATTATTTTAATGTAATAGATCATGAAAATTTCACTTAAACTTCAATTAACTACCATTTGTTGAGTTTGGATATATAGTATAAGAAAGTAATATTCATAATTATCTGAAAAGGCTATTAAAATATTCCTTCCTTTTCCAACTGTATCTGTATAAGGTTTTCTTTATCTCTTTCAACCAGAAAATAGTACAATACATT
This sequence comes from Noctilio leporinus, assembly GCA_004026585.1. Lineage (NCBI taxonomy): Eukaryota > Metazoa > Chordata > Mammalia > Chiroptera > Noctilionidae > Noctilio > Noctilio leporinus. The sequence goes on along the minus strand of PVIW01002351.1, from coordinate 95,218 downwards.
AAATGAGAATCCATAGACTTTTAATAGACTGTTATTAAAAGCCATTTACAACAATGTAAAACAATGCCATTTTTCTCACTACTTTTATGTTTCAAAAATGAAGCTATTTTTACAAAATATTGTGTTAATATATTATGGGTTATTACTACTTTTTTCAAAGAAATTAAAGTTCTAATATGGAAAATATCAATAGATGTGAATCACAGAAACAAAGGTGTTTTGGTTGTTAATAATTGTTAATAATGAAGTGGTCCTGAGAATAATATATTTGAGTAATGTTGATCTAGGGAAAACAGTATTTATCTGTTCCTTATATCTTGCCTGGATATTTCCATGCAACCTCAGAAGATTACAGAACCAAAACTTTTGCCTAAAACAAAGATTGTGTGGACATGTAATCTTGTACATTTAGAGTGGTAAATACAAGAGGAAAAAAAAGCTTTTTTTCTTAACGAGTGCAGTATACATGCAAAACAAACATTAAGGACCACTCTAGAGCTTTTATCAACTGTGTATTTCTAGGTTCTAATTTGGAAATAGAACATTGCTCAGTAGCAGAGGTCATGGTGAAGGAGAACAGTCTCACTTGGACTTTCCAAATATATATCAGAAGGGATATATATCAGAAGGGATAGTGTACATTTATATGAACATACAATTTTTTTTTGGAGTGGGGGTTATGGCGACTTCTTTGCAGTCTATTAAAGTGGTTCTCATTTTTTATCAACTAGACAGCATTATCTCAAATGCGTATTTAAGAAAATCCACCTACTTCATCTTTCTTCTTAGATTTCTGATATCAGAGCACCTGGGCAGAAACTTGACATTTTATTCTGTTCCCTCAGGAGTACTGATTTTTTGTTTAACCATCTTCCAAGTAAGGAATGTTTTTATTTATGGCTTTAAACTTCTTTTAGATACATCAAAAGAATTCCAGGAATATTTCATGAGTATTAGGCAGATGGATCATGCTTCTATTTCTTGATGAGGTAAAAATGTGATAAAATTGAATGTGATCTAGTTCTACCTTAAATTGGAAATACTAGTAAGATGGTAAGTAGTACATAATGAATCTCACAAACTACTGACAAACCCAAAGTTCCTTAAAGGGTCTATATCTGAATCATTATTTAAGATCTGTGTTAAGTTTAAATGCTTCATATGGCCATTTTTGACAGGTTTCTTGATATATCAGGCTATATATTTCTATAACTAATATTCATAATCTCATAGAAAGGAACCTGGAAAAATGAATGGGAAATAGAATTAGTATATTAACAAAATATTGGAATAAATAAACACAGGATGCATCTACTGTTCACAGTTTTGAGAGTCAAAACAAAAGCCTTGAAACAACACAAAAATACTAAAATTCAGAGTTAACCATTTAAGATTTAGTGTTTTAGAAAACTGAAACTACCTCTAATTATGTGCTTATCAGTGTAAGCTATTGAAATTATTACCTACTTGCAAGTTTAAAACATATAAAACAAAACAAAACAAAATACAGAGATTAAAAACATCCCTACATTTTAAAACCTGCATTTTGGAGGTGTAATTCCTACATCTAACACCTGCATTTCTTGTAGCTATAAGGCATTGCATAGGAACCCAGATAAATATTTTCAACCTCTTAAATCTTTCAAATTTTTTTAAATGCCAAAAAAAAAAAAAAAAAACAGTGGTACAGAAAACCTTTGTGAAATGGCCCTGTCCATCCCTCTAAATTCATCTTGCCCATTCCTTTAGGTGTACCCAGTATTCCAGCTCTTAGGGCTTTCCTCAACACATCATTTTTATTTTTAGATACCCCCACGTTACACATATTGCTGCCTTTGCCACAATTACCCCTCATATATTTTTTTAATTTTATTGTTGTTGTATTACATTCATCCCCTTTTTGCTCCCCTCTGTCCCCCTCCCCACCTACCCATTCCCCCCAAAGTCAATCCCACCTGTTGTCCATGTCCATGGTTCCTTTATACTAGGTTCTTGTCTAAGCTGCTCCCCTTTCTTGCCTCTGCCTCCCCTCCCACCCCTCATATTTTAATTCCTATCCAATATGTAGTTGTTTCTCAAATTAGAAAGAATAATTTAATACCTATGTATGCTTAATATAAAGAAGGTAGTGTCATAAGCATTTGTACAGATTTTGATTCGTTACTCCTCACAATTAGTCCATGAGATAAGTCCTATTATTTCCTCTATTTTAAAGGTGAGGAAAGTGAGGCACAGCATTTTCCAGAACATATCCCCATCATTAAGTGAGCGTGACTATACACAATATTGTCACCTTTTCTAGAAAGCCTTCTGGGAAGAGGAAAGTTTTCCAAGCTTACATCTCTGCTCCTGGTTCATATTTTGGGTATATCACTTATCATATGGTTGCCATAATTTGTTTTCACTTCTTTTTAATTTAGTGCAACTATAAAGAGCAGAAAGTGTGTTTCATTTCACCTTGTATTGAGGGTTGAAAGAGTATGTGACCCCACAGCATGCTACTTTGGCATGTAGATTATTTTAAGCTGAAAGAAATTAAGACCTAGCAGATTTAAGAAAAACTTGTACCTCTCCTTTAATGAACTAAAAGAATTAGACAGGGAGACAGATTAAGAAAGAGGGAGAGGGAGCACAAGCAAGGAAGCTATTCCCAGTTAGCTTTTATTGAAATGACCTACCTCCATGGCAGAACAAATATTTAATTACGAAACACTTACTGTCCTGTGAATTACCTTCACACTTATTGAAGCCTCAGGTCTTTCTTTACCCTATTTCTTAGCTCAAGATAGAGTATAAATCCTCAATTGCCCAACTGGTCTTTGGATCTCATATTTTTGGTACCCCCTGTACATTCAAAATTCAATGTAATTTTCTCCTCTGAACCTGTCTCATGTCAATTCAATTCTTGGACCAGCCCAAAGAACCTAGCAGGGTAAAAAAAAAATTTTTCTCCCCAGCACTACTGTCAATGGATTATAACATTAAATGTTTTTCCTACTTTGAATTTTACCCCTAGAGCTCTAAATATTTTTTACAGACTGATTTTTGTAAGCAAAACTTCACTGATCTGATCTGGGTAGATTTGTTAGCGGAACTGAAGACAACTGGACATCTGTCACAATTTGAATGTGAGAATGATAGAACCTGAAACAACCTTATCCCATGGAGTGTGCCACTGAATTAGTCTGGTGAAGAAACTTACCCAGTGTCAGAGATTTTTATCAGGGTATTATCAGACTCTGGTCCTCCTGACTGGAGTAAGTTTTCCAGCAGAAAATGCTCATTTTTCCCCCCTAAAGTCTGCAACTGTAATTCAGAAAAGTATTTGGTTTCTGTGCTCAAGGCATGCATGAACTCTACAGTGAATACAACATGTGCATTTTTTAGAAAATAGTTCTAAAGAATTAGGTGTTTCTTTACAGGTCAAACCTACTTTGTTAAAGTTTCCTTTCTGTCAAACAAGTCCCAAATTTACAAATGAATTCCCTTTTGATTACACAGATAGCTTCAATGCTATCTCATTCAAGATGAATATTTCTTTCTTTATATTTTGAATGTAACTGGAAGGTGAGCTGTCAAAAAACCTGAGATGCTGTTACAGAAGCAGATTTCTTTAAATACATGGTAAAATAGAAAATGCCACCTTAAAAATGGATTTTATTCAAGTTACCATATATCATTAATTTTATTAAATTCTTCACTAAAATATTTCAATAAAAATATGCAAAAAGGTAAAGGAAAACTGGAGATGGTAAGAGAAAAAAAGCCCATGACAGCTTTCTGTAAATGCCAAAAGTATTGGAAAGAATTGTACATTTAATACATGTGTAGATGAGAAAATAATAGAAATCTACAGCTACTCTTGCTACCTTTGAAGGGTATGGTTAGTGCAGTGGCTACAGTGGTTCAAGATAACTTGATTAGAATTGGCAAAGGTATGATTTAAAAGAATTAAAATACTAAAGTGCTGTTAAAATACAGATGAGAGTTTGCTTTTGGTACAACTCCTCTTCCCTACCCCTTTAAATGATCTGAAACACTTAAGCTAATCTTAAAAGTCTGGTGAGTTTGGATGTAGTGGGAGGACCAATCCACTAAGCCTAAAATATCTAGAGTATTCAGCCCTGGCTGGTAGCACAGTGGGCCCTGGCTGGTAGCACAGTGGATAAGGTGCCGGCCTGTGAACCCAAAGGTCGCAGGTTCGATTCCCCAGCCAGAGCACATAACCAGGTTGCGAACCAGGTCTCCAGTCAGGTCTGTGGCTGGAGGCAGGTGAAACACAACCATACATTGATGTCTCTCTCCCTCTCTGCCTCTCTCCCTTCCCCTCTTTCTAAAAATAATGAAATAAAATCTTTAAAAAAAAATATATCTATAGTATTCAGATTCCTTACAAAATCTGTAGCTATTAAATAAAAGCAAATTAAATAAAATTGTATTACAATTACAATGTAAGTCACCATTTTATGCACACATGCATGTATTCCAGTTTCAGTGAGGTGTGACCCTTCAGCTATTCTCAACTAAATTTTTTCAGTTCGTGGATGTAAGAGGTAGTAATAATACTTTCTCTGTGTTCATTAAAATAACACCTTTGTTTGAAGACAACAACACTTTTTTTTTTTTTTTTAATTTTATTGTTGTTGTATTACATCCATCCCCTTTTTGCTCCCCTCTGTCCCCCCACCCACCCACCCATTCCCCCCAAAGTCAATCCCACCTGTTGTCCATGTCCATGGTTCCTTTATACTAGGTTCTGAAGACAACAACACTTCTAAGTGGAAAGTTACTACTTTAATTGGGACTAGCAGTAGATAAGATCTCTGTTCTACTTGAAATACTTAATCCTGGCCTGCGAACCCCAAGTCACTGGTTCGATTCACAGCCAGGGCACATAACCAGGTTGCAAGCCAGGTCTCCAGCCAGGTCCTTAATTGGAGGCAGGGGAAAGGCAATCATATGTTGATGTTTTTCTCCCTCTCTGCCTCTCTCCCTTCCCCTCTCTCTAAAAATAATAAATAAAATCTAAAAATAAATCCTGTGGATTTCTTACAGTGTATTTTATTGCTTATGCTCTTATAGTTGTCCCATGTTTTTCTCCTTTGCCTCCTCCTTCCACCTGGTACCACCCTCTTCTAGCAATTGCCCTGCCCCTGCCTTTAGTACATGTTCATGGGCTGTGCATGTAAGTTCTTTGGCTTCTCCATACTTCACTATTCTGAAAGTCCCCCAGTCTACTTTGTACCTACTAGTTACATTTCTTAACTCCTGCATCTTTTCCTCCAGTCTCCCCTTGTGGGGGAACCCCTGCCCGCAGTAAAACCTCCCCAGTGCTTCGGATGAAACAAAACTGTCCTCAACAGCTCATGTGTAAGGGGAAGAAGATCTGGCCAGTGGCTGCTGGCCAAAGGCCCAGTTCTTTGTTCCCAAAGATCTTTTATTCAGGGGGTGAACTTGAAGGTATATAGCTTGTCAATCAATGCTAATTACAGGGAAATGGAAAAAACACAGTTGAAGGGGCAGGGAGATCTTACTCAGGTCAGCATGTGCATTCAAATGTGAAAAAACCTCTGCAGTTGATACAACAAAGGCTCAGGGGAGGTGAGAAAACAGGACAGGCTTCATAGTAACTAAAGTATTTTCCTGTGACCTAGTCCCCTTCCCCCAAGGTCCACTGGGTATAACATGGAAACAGGTAAGTATGTACCCAGCATTTCCTGTCTTCCAGGAGGTTGTTACAGGAAGAAGGAGGGTGGAGCAAAAAGAGATTAGCAAAATAAAAGAAATAATTATTTTTAGGCCAAGGCATGTTTTTTTGAGGGGTGGGTTGGTAAGGGACTAGCAAGAGTTTTATCGTGCAGGTTGCCTCTTCTTCCTGTGGGGGATGATGAGGCCTGTGTGACAGACAGCAGATTCCAGACTGGTTGAAATTACAATTAGGTAAAGTAGCCAATCCACAAAATCTAGTTAATTTCATGGGCTTTAGCAGGATTGACACCATTTTGGGCCTGTAGTTTTCTCTTTAATGATAGAAACCAAGAAAAAAAACAAATGGAACCAAAATAGGTAGGAATTGATACAGGTGGCCTTCAACCTCTCTATGATGTGTAGCTACTTACTATACTTATGCCAGGAGATTATAGTAAGGTTAATACAGGTAACCCCTGTATAACATGGTTGTTAGGTTCCTCAAAAATGCTGTGTTATGTGAATCTGTGTTACATGAAACAAAGAACTAGCACAATAAAGGAGGTTAGTTTAAAAAAAAATACTACTATATTTTTATAATTAAGAGATTCCACTGCTTAGGTTTATACCTGAAGAATCCCGAAACACCAGTTGAGAAGAAACTATGTACCCCTATGTTCATAGCAGAGCTATTTATGAAAGCCAAGTGCTGGAAACAGTCTAAGAGCCCTTCAGAGCATGAATGGATAAAACAACTGTGGTACATTTACACAATGGAGTTGTATGCAGCAGGAAGAAAGAAGGAACTCCTATCATTTGCAATAACATGGATGGGACTGGAGAGTATCATGCTGAGTGAAATAAGCCAGGCAGCAAAAGTTAAATACCATATGTTCTCACTTAATACAGGAGACTTAATTAACAAAACATGCAGGCAAGCAGAAAGAAACAGGAGACATGGAAAAAAAAGAGGAGCAGAATAATGGTGACTAGGGGGGAGGAGGAGAATGGGGTAGGGGAGAGCAATGGGGGAAAATGAAACTATTGTAATACAACAATAATAAATAAAATTAATTAAAAAGAGAAATACCTTAAAGCAATTTTCATCAAAAATATAACATAAATATGTATTAAATAATGTTCATCATCACTTCTAAGCATCGTTAATCAAGGCTGTTTTCTTTTTGACAAGATATCCTCATTCTTTGAACTTTCTTCAGCATTATCTTCTTTCCTATAGTTTTTGCAAAAAAAATCTGTTACTTTAGATTGCTTTTAGCTGAGAGATCTTTATAAATTTCATTAATTTCAAATGGGATACCTTTTGTTCTTAAAAGCTCTTATTACATTCTGTGTTTGGGAATTTTTCTAATTTCCAGTGAGGTATTTTTTGTTCTTATAAGTTCTTCCTATATTCCATATTGTTCAGGGACTTCCCTAATTTTGAATGATAAATTTTTTGTTCTTAAAAGCTCTTATTATGCTCCGTGCTGTTTGGGGATTTCTCTAATCCTTAAACTGTGTTAGAGTGAAACCCTGTTCTAGGATGTTGTATGAGGGTTTCCCCCAATTCTCGAATCATGTTACAGTGAAAGCGTGTTATTTAGAAGTGCCCTGTTATATGGGGGTTACCTGTACATATGGAGATAAACCTGAAAAAATACAAATATAACATCATAATTATTATTTGTTGGCCAGGCTTTTTCCTTTGCCTTTTAGTGATTCAAGGAACAAAGAGGTTAGGTTCCTTTTCAATAACTCCTTGTATAACTGAAGGTTTTCAATGCCCAGATAATGATCACAACATAAAGCCAGAGAAACCCTATTCTGACAGAATTTGAGCTGTAAAAGCAAAAGTAAATAGCACTGAAGAGCAGGCAAGTTTCACTAAAATCAATTCTGAAGTACAGATGAACATTACTCCAAAGGTTTATCTGTATTGTGCTGATCTATTTCAGGACACAATAAATGTGCTTAAGATTTCAGCAACTTCAGCCTTTCATGCCTTATGTTATTGTTTCTAGCTGCCCTTGTTGTTTAGTCAAAGCCACAGATTAAAGTCATTTCTGTAATATAGCCAGATGAAGCAGTAAAAGTCAAGATCATTATTCTTTAGGGATTCTAGACTGTTACAAGAAAAGGGTAGAGCAGGTAACCCAATGTGCTTTTTTATAGCCTACAGCTAGACCATTTCTTGCTGATCTGATACAAAATAGAATTTGTTTCCCACTCTTAAATCTCTTTAGAGTTTTTAAGCATTTAAACAATGTGGAATTACCCAGAAGATATATATATACTTGAAAAGAGAAATGGAAAAACACAAAACATGCCCTAGAGATCTGTCTGTATCCTCTTTATCAACAAACCTGTCTTTCTGATAGGGCAACATAAAGTCAAAGAATCTAAGCAAGATTATTTCCAAGAACCAAAGGTGGAAAGTTATGAGGAAGAGAAGGAAATGAATCACACTGCTAGATGAAAGGAAAGTCCATATTAGTACCTTCTCAATTATTTCTTAAGGGAAATACAGATGATAAAGGTTTAGGATGAATTACATGAACCCTAGATCCAGAGATTTGGAGAGACAGAAAGAAGGGCTAAAAAGTAAAATTCTGACTATCATAATTAATCCAAATAGATTGTATTGTATAACTGTTCTACATTCTACCCCATTTTAACGGATTCTATTAATGCTTTTATGAACTAAAGTCATACAGGTAACATTAGTGCCATGGAATGAATTTGGAAAGAGAAGAATATAACACAGTAGACTGAAAGAATCAGTACTCCTATAGGAAGATCAAGGTTTTCAGTGTACTTCTTTTATGTAAATTCTTCTTTAAACTCAAGTTGCTTCATCTGTACAAATCCTTCAGATGGTGTCTTCAAGATAAATTCTATCTCTAAGATCTATTCCATGTCTAAATCTGAGTAAAAAGCCATTTTTATTATGCTGAAATGAAGTAAAATATGTTACCCCCACCCCTCCAAGTCTCCGCTCTGCCAATAGTCTGAGTAGAACTCACAGAAATAGTCCTAGTCATAACTACAATGAAACTGGAGAAGGTTTCCCGAGAGCTTACTGTTACTGGTCCTTAAACATATCATTTCTGGCTGATGCAAGACTTGTATTTAATTGTGCCCTTGTTGAACATGCTTCTTTAATAAGTCACCTCAATCCCCAGACATTTAGGGTTATTTGACATTGTTTTTTAAAAAGCCGATGCAAATTTGTTTATTAGTTCTTTGATATACCTTAAGCTGTTTGAAACTCTTTTTTTTTTTTTTTTTAAGAGTCTATTTATTATTTTTAGAGAGAGGGGAAGAGAGAGAGAGGCAGAGAGGGAGAGAAACATCAGTGTGAAACTCTTGAAAGCCACAAAGCCAGTTGTTCTTCTGATTAGATTTGTGTCCCAGTCCACTCTAACAACCCATAGTTAGCCTGTTCACTACTAAGTGAGTTATACACAAAATATTCAAAAGTTTTGCTTAAGCTCAAACATTAACAAAGAAAATTATGTATTTTTTACCTTCACCATTTGATAAAATCTACTCTCTGGTTACTGTACTTTTTACTATAGTGTTGGATTTCTGTGCTTTATTTATTAGAAAAATATTTATTAGAGAGAGGGGAAGGGAGAGAGGCATCAATGTATGGTTGCCCTTCACCTGGCTTGAGACCTGGCTTGCAACCTGGTTATGTGCCCTGGCTGGGAATTGAACCAACAACCTTTGGTTTTGCAGGCTGATTTTTATTTTTATTTTTGAATTGAGGTGGGATTCTTACCTTTACTTTTTTGTTAAATGATAAATTCTGCTTCCATTTAGCCTTGCCTTGGTTCAGGATTTTATTGCCAATGAATCAAAATATTTAAAGAAGAATGAAAATCAAAAGAAGAACCATTTCTTTTGACGAATTTAAATAAATTCTATTTATGAAAGGCTTGAGCCTCTACTTGTCAAAATTTCAATCTAGAATGTAGGCAGAAGAAGGTGGCAACCCTTACCCCACCTAAGGGGTGTTGGTATACTGGTGGAGAGGCTGAGCCCTGTGGCTCAGGTTGGTTTATTTCCTGCTCCACGCATATTCTCAGTTTATTCCACTTATGTTTTAGAGTGACTTTACTGTCTGTAATTACATAGAATAAATTGACTTTGTGTTTTATGTATGCAAAAAGTAATGATATATTCTTGTTAACAATTATAGTTCTCCATCATGCTTTTATTAGCCTTAGACTAACCCTGATTTGGTTTTTGTCATCCAGTTTTTATATAAACACTTTCACAGAAATATGCACACATTCACACATACATACATAGGTGTGTGTATGTGTATATATATAATTGTGTATCTTGAAAAACAAAAATAAACACATTTTTCACTCTGACCAGTGTGGCTCAGTTGGTTGAGCACACCATCTCCTGTTTGATTCCCGTTCAGAAGGGTTGGGTCCTAAGTCTGGGTTTAATGAGGGGCAACTGATAATGTTCCTCTCTCACATTGATGTTTCTTTCCCCTTCTTTCTCCCTCCCTTTCCCCCTCTAAAAATAAATAAATACAATCTTTAAAAAAATAAATGTATTTTTAAATGAATAGGGCTTGGAAACATTTCCACACTAGAGCTTATAGCTAAATGTTCAGTTTTTTAGAAATAAAAATCCCAGTCATTTAGAATGTACCAATACTTGTTTTTATTCAGGTAATACATCAGAAATATCTCTTTAGCTTAATACATATAAAATGAGTGCCCCATAATTTATGTAGCCATTCACTTGTTTAAGGTACAGTTGTTTCCAAATTTTACTGTTATGTAATATTCAATGACAGTCTTTTACATGCATCTTTCTTACCAGGTGAGGTAATATTTTAGTATAAATTAATACATGTAAAAATAAAGGACTGAGAATATGAACATTTTAAATTGTCCTTGAGAATGCCATATTGTTCCAAGAAGGCTTTACTAATTCATATACCCACTGTAATGCATGAGAATGCCTGATTTCCTCCATCCTCATTAACACTGATGTTACAAATCATCTTGATTTTTGTCAACCTCATAGAAATGCTTTATTGTTTGATTTTGCCTTTTCATTATTACCAATTAATGTGAGGATCATTTTTCTTTTTTAATTCTCCTGCACATTGCTTTTTTTATAAACTTTGCTCATCTTGTTATCTTGTTATTTTCAATCTTCTTTTTGATTTAAAGATGTTCTTAATATAGTTCACATCAGTTTGCTACTTTTTAATTTTACAAATAGTGTCTTTTAAACCTCAAATAGTCATCTTTTTTCTGGATTTGTTTTTGCATAGCATAAGAGGTAGAGGTGTAGATATTTTCAGATATTATTAAGTCTGTCATGCTTTCTGTACAGGTTGAATCTAAAAATTATATCCAATAAACAGATTTTTAAAAAGTATTATAAGCATAAAAGTGTTTTTCACCAAAAAACCAAATAGTACATATGGGATCTTAGGAAAAGAAATGGAATCTATTGACACTAACCTCATGCCTCTCAAAGGAACATGATATTAAGGACTAAGGATTCTCTCTCTATTTAGATATGTTTATTGATTTGAGAGAGAGGAAGGGAGACAGTAAGATGGAGAAACATTGATTGGTTCACCCCCCCCACCCAGGGATTGAACCCACAACCTGGGTATGGGCCCTGATCAAGGATCAAACCTGTAACCCTTTGATGTATAGGACAGCATTCCAACCACCTGAGCCACATTGGTCAGGGCTGTCTCTTTAATATTACAAAAATTTTTGGAATATGGCTCAAAATTAATACATTTTAGTTTCATATACACACCATTATTTTTATACAGGTTTTTGTATTTTTTGATGTTTTTAATTACCTCTGTTGTGAAAACATTAATTACTGGTGGGATAGAAAGGAAGGTCAGTTGTCAAAATTAAAGCAGACAACTTTGAGATATCTGGCTTTAATTTTACTGTGCCTATCAATAGGACTCAGTTGGTAGATGTATGCAAAGTATTTCATTTATTAGGATGCTGAAGATAATTGGATCATGGGACTACCATAGTTAGAAGCAGGCTCAGATCTTCAGTTCTTGACCTCATTTCAAGGGAATCTCTTTACTTCTGAATCTTTACATGTGAATACGTAGTCTTCCTGAAGTCTGGGGTTTGCATGGAACTTAAGTCCAGCATTCTCCTGGAAGGTGAGTTTTAAATTGGGTGGGATTCTACAGAAAAGATTCATTTATCGGTGGGGCACAAGGAAAAGGCATTGGGAGCTGTATATTCTCCTCTGGTGGCTTAGACAAATAAAGAAGAGGTTTTTGAAAAGGCCATTAAATCTTTGAATAAAGCTTATCAATACACCAATGTGACTATTATGTGATACAGGATAATGTGCAGTAAGGCCTTTCATAATCAAGTGCTTACCACAGAGTTATTTTAAGATACTGGAGACCTTCTTAGTGTTTTTCCTTGCAGCAGTATTTTTAAAGTGATAGATTACATGTTTAGAATAGGGACAGGTTGGGAGAGAAATAGGAATGCCAGCTTTAGAGTGTGTACTTTGTTGAAAAGTATTTTTAAAAGTTCTGCCCTGAAAGATGAAATGGACTAACAAGCTGGTTGGGCTTATCTGCAGCAATTTTCTCCTCTGGTTTCCAACTACTGGTCCACTAACCTTCTTCACTGCTTATGGATTGAAGATTCTTGCCAGTATTCAAACATAAGAATCAGTGCTCATCTCATTTACATCTCTTTCTTGCTTAAAAAAATATATATACCAAAAAACAAACCCTGAAATTAAAACATTTTCTTTTGGATGAGCCGGGAATCCTATGTCATGCGCCCATGACAGCAACCCATACGTCTAGCCCTGGCATTAATATATATTAAAAATAAAGCATAAATTCCACACTTAACGTTAGCTTGTTATAACTCAGTATAACTCAGCATGATTGTTAAGTAAATCTGCAAACCATGGTGAGGTCTGGGTACATTTCAATGGCAGTCATAGAAATTATATTTAATGAAACTGGGGTGACTATCATGGTTGTCTAAATTTATGTGCTTATTAAGTTTTGGACAAACTGCCAATAACTATGTGGCTCTATCTTTTGAAGTAACACCAAATTGAGAATCTAGGGGATGAGTGGATAGGGTTGATAATACACCTTAGTTAATAAATAGTTCATTTCCGCATGTCCTTTGAATTTAAATACTTGGGGTTGGCTGAGATTGAAATTGCATAGCAGCAGGAAGGAAAATGTTCTCTGTAAAAAAAAAAATGAGCAGCTGAGAACATTTAAACTAGTTTTTATGAAAGAAAATATGTTTTCTCTTACAGAGACCACTGTTGATTGCTTTAAGAACAACTCAAATAATGGAGTGACTTGTTAAATTTTTGAGTTGACATTTAGGAGTATTTTTGATTTAAGGGCAATAATTAAAAAGGTAGTTTAATGAAGTGTTAGGAAAAATGGAGCCTCTAATTTTGTACTATACAGGATTGTAGTTAGGGAAAATAAAATGACCTGAAATTATAGAACAAGTTATGTTTACTTTCAGATACCCTCTGGGGAGAATAAAGCAACTACTAGAATTGTTGGGCTTGAGAACCTGAGAACCAGTGGGTGAAAATTAAAGTGACCAATTTCCATAAATTTCTTTTACTTTTAATTTAATTTTATTGTTTTTTTATTACTTCCATCCCCTTTTTCCTTTCCTCTGCCCCCTTCTCCACCTACCCACTCTCCCCAAAGTCTATCCCACTTGTCCATGTCCATTGTTTTTCTGTACTAGTTCCTTGACTAAATTGCTCCCCTTCTTTGCCTCCTCCTCTCCCCTCCCCCTTTCCCCTCCCCTCTGCCCACTGGAGAGCTATTCATTATATTCATGTATCTGGTTCTGTTTTGCTTATTTGTTTGTTTTGTTCATTATTGCCCTGAAATGGGTGAGATCATATGGTATTTGTCTTTCACTGACTGGCTTATTTCATTAAGCATAATACTTTCTGTTCCATCCATGTTGTTGCAAAGGTGAGGAGTTCCTTCTCTTCCTTCTTTCTTTCTGCTGTGTGTATTCCATTGTGTAAATGTACCACACCTTATCCACTGTGCTACCAGCCAGGGCTGATTTCTTACCAACTTCTGAGTGTAGATGATAAAAGGAAGACAAGAAGTCTTTCATTCACTCATTGCTTATATATGTCTTCAAAAAGAATTCATTGTCACCAAGGCATTCTGCTAGACTTTGAGAAAACAGAGACTACTATGTTAAATGAGATTTAAGGATTTTAAAATCTAGTGTCAATAATTGTAATTCACCAAGGCAGGCTTTTTTTTTTTTTTTTTTTTTTGTTGAACACTCATTACCAAGTTAAACACAAAGAGAACTGGTAAACCTTGTCGGCCACTCTCCTTAAACATGTTTCCCAGGATTCTTTATAGTAATCTCTTTTGCAGTTGTGTATTGATGAGACACAGTGAAATCAACGTTGTTAAGAACTCTGAAGAAACTCCCCAATTCCTCAGAATGTAAATGTAGAACAACCATCAACTATTACTTTGTCAGTTAAATTATAAAGTGAAAATAAATAGACCAGATCTTTGGAACTAGAGACAAGGTATTACTGCCAGTCAGGTATCCTTCTTTCATCATGGCATTGTGAAATCAACAAGGGTTCTTGACATGTGCTTCCTGGTCACTTTCCATGGGAAGATGGTATGCTGGCAGATTGTGATAAGTACCCTATATGTATTCTGTTCCTTCACAATTTTGCAGTCTCAGAAGTCAGCAGACATAGTTAATCAAAATATTGAGTTGATATTGTGTTCCTACCTGATGAGTCTGCTAATGTATCCTCTCGAGACATTAGAACCCAGATGGATACCCTAAAGAATCTGAACCCCCATTGGGGACTTAATAAATCAGTAGTTTGGATCATGAGATTTTGGTGGAAAAAAATGTTACTTATTTTGGGATTCATTATTGTATTCTGTGCTTTCTCTTGCACATGCCTGTATTACAGCTGTGACATCTGCCTTCAGGGCAACCAGATAGCCACCAAATGAGCCATCTCCATGATAATGAAACCCCTTGCTCACCCATTAGGGCAGGTGTGTAAAAGGAAGTGTGTAAGACTGTAAGTGCTTTTCTTGAGGGGTGTCAGAGCAGGTAATTCAGAGGGCATGACAGTTGGTTGACATGAGAGCTGGACCCCAGCCCTAGGAGGCTCCTTATTTGTCCCTGTCCTTGGAACTTATATTCAGCCCACATTCTCACAGTGGGAGGTGTTTTTAAAGATACAGCCTCAAGAGAAGTATGTGGCTTTGAAGCCATATGGACAAGGAATGAACTCTGTGCATTATATAAACTTTTAAGTTTCTGAAGGGCAGGTGCAGAAATCTATTTGTCTTACCCCTAAGACAAGCCTGTATGTAAGTGTCTTTGTTTATTAAATCTGCCACCTACAAACAAAACAAAACATGTCCAGGACTTTTGTCCACATTTTTAATTGTGTTCTTTTTCTCGCTGATTTATAGGATATTTACCTATTGCATATATGAATCCCTTTTCGGTGGTGATTACAAGAATCTTCTCCTGCTCTGTGAAGTGGCTTTTACTCTTTTTATGACTTTAATATGTTTACAGTTATAAGGAGTTCTACAATTCAGTATGGTCAAATGTATCATTTTAACTTATAATCAGACCTGCTTGTGTTTAAGAATGCCCTCTTTGAAATCTTGAGGTCATAAATATACTGTCCTGTTACCGTATAGAATTTTTACAATTTGTATTTTACATTTAGGTGTGTAGTCCAGTTGGAAATTTATTTAAAAAATGCTAGTGTAATGTAGGAGTTGGGTTTCATTTTTCCCCATATGTACACCCAATTGTCTCACCATCATTTTTTTTTTAAATATATTTTTCACCTATTGTTTTGTAGTACCACCATTTTTCATATATCAAATGTCCATATATGTGTGCTCTATTTATTTTGGGTGCCCTATTTATTTTTTGTTAAACTCTGCTACTATTGTACTATGCTTATCATAATATGTCTTGATATCATTAAAGCAAGTCATTGAGTTTTTAAATTTCAACTGTTATGTTTGTTATTTTACAGGTGTTTTCATTTTTCCCTAAAATTTACTAGTAATTAGTTAATCTTGATATTTGTTCCTGTTTCCATTATTTTACATGTATTTCCTATTCTACATTTGATAATTATAACATTAAGTGACTTCGGGGCCTAATTTTGCTATTGCTTCTGTTGACTTTCACTCATGGTGCCTTGTTTCCTTGCATGTTTTATGATTTTTGACTTTGAACTCATGTTTCTTAGAACATTATCTGTAAAAATCTTGTGAGGTTTGTTTTGGAGGTAGATTTCTTTAGAGAAGATTTGTACCATTTCTCTCATTTCTTTTCTTTGCTACTATTCTAATGTTGGAAGAAAAGAACTCTGGCTGGAAACCCATGGGGAGACCACCTTGATGTAAAGAGACTCAACATCAAGTATCTTTCAGGTTTCTCTGGTAAGGCCCTTTGTTTTTCCTCAAGAGCTTTGTCACCCCAGCATGTGGTGAGGGCTTCTTCTATTACATTTCTTACTTGGGCAGGCCCCAGGCTCTGTCTTCTGTCCTTTTGTTTCCTGTGAGACTTTGAAAACCCAAGTTCATCTAGTTTGACTAATGCCCTCAAAGCAAAGATGAATTTTTGTGAAGAAAGAATTTAAAACTATGTCTTATTTGCACTTTTCCCCATCATGTGAGTTAGGGTATCTGGTCTGCCTCATTACATAAAACAGAATTCCCCCATATATAGCTTTACTAACACCTTTGTGATGTTAATTTCTACTGGGTTACACCCAATTATCAACATATAAAAATTGTCCCTTGCGAGTAGGGTGACCATTAATTTGTTTAACTGGGATACCCCTTATTAATAAGCCACCATTAATAATTACAGAGAAGCCCTGGCTGGTAGCACAGTGGATAAGGCACCGGCCTGCGAACCCAAAGGTCACAGGTTCGATTCCCAGCCAGGGCACATAACCAGGTTGCAAACCAGGTCTCCAGTCAGGTCTGTGGCTGGAGGCAGGTGAAACACAACCGTACATTGATGTCTCTCTCCCTCTCTGCCTCTCTCCCTTCCCCTCTTTCTAAAAATAATGAAATAAAATATTTAAAAAAAAAAAAAAACAAAAAAACAAAACAAAACAAAAAAAAAAAAATAATTACAGAGAGACCATAGACCTGATCTGCAACTGTCATAGGCATCCAAGACATAGAATCATTTCACTTATGGGTAGAGGTCATGTCATGGGTGAATTGGTTTCCTCAACTGTGTAATTTAATGCAGAACCTGTGGAGGTGAACTGCTTAGAGAGAAGTGAGGTTGTCCAATGGAGGTGATAGAAGGTAATTAATCTAGAGTTATACTTGCTTTTCTTTTTTTTAAAAAAGATTTTATTTATTATTTTTAGAGAGAGGGGAAGGAAGAGATAGGCAGAGAGGGATAGAGACATCAATGTATGGTTGCTTTTCACCTGCCTCCAGCCACAGACCTGACTGGAGACCTGGTTTGCAACCTTGTTATGTGCCCTAGCTGGGGAATTGAACCAGAGACCTTTAGGTTCTCAGGTCAGCACCTTATCCACTGTGCTACCAGCCAGGGCTATACTTGCCTTTATTATTTATTACTTGCGTAAATGATTGAAATTTCCTGAGGTTTAATTTTCACATATGTCATGTATATAGTATGTAATTGTCGATGTAAGAAACATCCAAATCTTGAGTTTATTTGAGCTAAACTGATGACAGTTGCCAGGAAGCAAAATCTTAACTGATAGAGAAAAGGCTCCCCAAAATGTTAGTTTACCCCTTATTTTATGCATCAGAGTCAAAGGAGATGTAAAGAGGCTTACATGAGATCCATTGATGATAAATGGGGGGTAGGGTAGAAGGCAAAGTGGTGATTAGACAAAGAGTAAAACAGGTAGACACTTATTCTTTTACTTTGGTGGGTACAGAATAGTTAACAATTAACATTTACAGCATATACAGGTGTTAATAGGGAGACCAAGATAACTAGGACAGGTTCTGTGTTCTCAGCTCTGGTGGGAGATTGTGCCCTGAGGGGTCTGGAAAAAGGGGATTACTCTGACATTCCAAAGGTATGTTATCCTAAATGCAAAAAATTAGCAGACAGACTCAGTTAAGGTGGAGATAGAATATTATTGAAGATACTGGCATAGTTCATGACTACCCACCATGACTCACTCTTAGGGAGTTTTGATTCCAGACTGTGTGGTTACTTTAGGTCTGGATTTGTCGGGCTGCCCTGATTGCTTCCCCTGGCCTTGTCAGGTTTAGCACGTGGGACGTTGCAGTGAGGGTCATTTAATATGCCAGATAAACTACTTCACACACTCTCAATAATGGTAGCTCCTCTGACTGCAAGCATAAATTCTCTACAGTTAGAGATGGCTTAGGGATTCAATATTCAACATAATGCTTTTAGTTCTTGCAGGTAGTGTAGGTCACTCAGCAACTTGAATGTGACATAATTAAAAAGGAAGATGTAGCTGTTCAAGGTGAGGCTTATAATCAGCACTACCGGTGAAAGTACATGTGTAGGAGTAATTATAAAGCTTTTTGATTCCTGAAATAAAAACAGCCCATTTATAAGAAGTCTCTCCTTTCTGTTGAGCATTGCTCTGTAAACCGCTGCTGGGGCCCAGAAAGAAGGTTAACAGTTTGAACTGGCAGGATTTGCAGTTATAAGAACTGGTGCCCTCCTCAAGCTGTTAATCTAATTTGTAAAATTTACATATCTGTTTCTCGAATCCTCAACATTCATTACTTTTTTTCGATTTAGATAAAGCAAGTGCTTTGAGAAACATTATCGCACATATGCAGGCCCCTTGGATTTTTGAGGGTTCTTTATATGTTTGCTTCAGGAGAGAATAAAAGAAGATGAATTTCCGGAAGAGGATAACAGCAAGCCTTTTAATATACAGTATATGTCTCAAAGCAGTAATTTGATGCATTTAATTGGAACCTGCAAAAATGTATTTAAGTATTTGTTGTCTACTTAATTGTCCCAATACTATCAAAAATACAGTAGTAAATATTTAAAAATGAATTTATTTGCTAGTAGATTAACATACATTTTTAATATCTGTGGCCTTTGTATACTCCCATATGTAATTTTTAGAGGATGCAGTTATAGGGTAGACACAATTTTGTATCATACTGTGATATAGTGTAATTTTTAATTACTGTGTGGCCTTTCTCTATTGTGAAAGAAGCTTTTTCATTAAAAGTATTTTCATCCTTACTGTGTGTGTCATATCAGGGACCAACTAGACTTTCAACAACTGCCCTGCATTGAAATAGGAATGATTGAGATTGATTAGGCCCATAAATCTCTGTAAAATAAAAGTACTATCTCTCTCTCACAGGCACACATGACAAAACAAAACAAATGGCTCTCTCTAGGGACAAAAATACCAACTTTGCAATAGTGTATGTTCCATACATAATATGTTCACAGACACCTATGTTGGAGGAATCAGGGAAAACTCATTTTATCTTTTTTTTTTAAACAATATACTTGATCCTAGGATCTTGATTAAGTAGTAATGTGATTCTGAATGCCAGTGGTTGGGGTGGGAGTGGCTTGCCTTTCTCATCAGTTTTCTACCCCAACTGGTGGTGTTTAATAGTAGATGCTTCTAGGAAAGGCTTCAGATACCATCAGTACATCCAATTGTCCACTTCTACACAACATAAGGCCTGGAACATGTAGTGGTAATAATATAATAAAGCAGCTAGCAATTTTTGTGTGAAACTCAAGGCTGAGAAACAGTGCTGTTCTCAGTAACCACCACTTTGGGTCAATAGCAGCTGAGAGTAAACCCCCTGTATTACTGGTGTTGAGGTTCTTGGGTTCCCCAAGGTAGAGATCGAGAGGAAATCCCAGAGGAATTTCTAGATTATATTAAGCTTATGCTTGAGCACAAGGGTGACAGCACAGAGGAAAGGAAGGTCCCCTGGACTGACTTGGGTACTGTCTTTGGATGCTTCTATAAGCTAGGGACAAAGTAGGCTTTTTGAAAAGGCGGGCTTGCATGAAAAGGTGGATTTGTGGGAAAGGCAAGTTTGTGAAGAGTTCAGAGAGTGGACTTTTCCACATTAGGGTTGCTTGGCAATTATCTCCATGCCTGGGCTGGAGGGGCTAGATGATGGTATTGCTCATTTACAGCCACTCTGGGAAGGTGGAAGGTTGTATAGTTGCCAAACCTTGATCATATGTCAGTGCACACAGAACAGTGGTTTGGACATCTTCTAACCACCTGATCTTAACTTAGCTTCCTTGTTACCTGGTAATTTTCCATTCCTAGGCCCACATTTTTATACCATCTCCAGTGCATGTTGTTGCCACATCCTCTGCTCCATGGCCTTTTGTTTCAATATCTAAGAATT
Source organism: Noctilio leporinus (assembly GCA_004026585.1). Classification (NCBI taxonomy): domain Eukaryota; kingdom Metazoa; phylum Chordata; class Mammalia; order Chiroptera; family Noctilionidae; genus Noctilio; species Noctilio leporinus. Next base: position 75,051 of record PVIW01002351.1, on the reverse strand, counting down.
TTACCTGTATGATTTTATTTTTTATTAACTTCCCAAATAATTGTTCAAATTTCTACTGAAAGGCTGTTTGATATTTCTGGGGTTCTTGCTAAGCTATTACACTCTATAATGCCCAATGGGAATAGTAAAGCCCTTAATTACTATGCTTTGAGTATAAAGAAAAGGTTCTCTTTTGTTGGCTATAAATTTCACATCATCTCTTATTCTTCTCATATAGAGACAATCAGGAAAAAAAAGTTAATATTGTCTATCATTTTGAGGTGAACTTTTTCATGTCACAAACGATTTATCTTTCATGATTAAATAAACATGCATTATTTTTATAGTAAATCATTTATTGCCTTATTTCCTCAAAAACAATACATTTCTTCCCTGGCCAGTTGTCTTGGTTGGTGTGTTGTCCTGTGCATCAAAAGTTTTCAAGTTCAGTCCTGGCCAAGGTATATACTAAGTTGCAGGTTTGATTCCTGGTCAGGGCTATACAGGAGGCAATGATTGATGTTTCTCTCTTCCACTTCCTCTCTCTCTCAAAAATCAGTAAACGATCTTTGGGTGAGGATTTGAAAAAATCCATACATTTTCCCATCAGGTACCTATTGTTAACATAGCAAACTACCCCAAAACTTAGTAGCTTAAAACAATGACAATTTTGTGGGTTGACATGTTGGGCTTGGCTCAGCTGATGGTTGTTCTTGTTTGGGCCTTGCTTGGCTGTGCTCATCTGGTCTGGCTCATGGGTCTGAGTTTAGCTGTGGGGCAGCTGGGACTAGCTGGTTTGTAATGGGTCATCTTGGATGGCTGGGGTAATTGAGACCCTCTCCATGTGGTTCAATCTCCAGCAAGCTAGTCCAGGCTTGTTCATGTGGTGACCAGCTTGCAAGAGAGAATAGGAGTAGGAGAGCAGAAGCTGCTGCCCAAGTCTCTTGAGGCTGAATTCAGGGACCCAAACTCAACTAGAATGGTATAAAGATGGCTTTGAGCCGAAGGTATTTGAGATACAGCAGACACACGAATAACTCTTTTCTGAGCCTCCCTTGTCTGATCAGAGTCAGAGCTTTCTGAGAGTGAAGCTGCCTTAAGTCCCCTTTTTGCAGGAGCTTCCAAAGAGGAAGGAGAGTGGCCATGAACACTGGAATGAGAAGGCACATAAGCAAACTTTATCAGAAGGCTCCATACCTCCCATTTGTTTCCCTTAGAAGCCTGTGCATTTGTAAAAGAAATCTATCTCCCCCTCCTTCCCTTATTACACTGGCATGTAAACTCCTGTTTGGTGGTCCCTTCTTTATTGAGTGATGATCACACATGCACGTAAGTTAAATTTTTTCCCTTGTTAATCCATCTGTTGCAGACCCCAAGTACCTAAATGGGTAGAGGAAAGATTTTCCTTCCAACAAGGCTTAGGTTCAGGAATGATGTAATGTTAGCTTTGTCACTTTCTATTGGTGAAAGCAAGCCACAAGGCCACCTTGGAAAGGGATGAAGAAAATAGGCTTGATCTCTTCATAAGAAGAGTGGCAAAATATTGCTGCCATTTTTCCAACCCACCACCATATTTCTATGTGAGGATGAAAAGAAAGGAAATTGCTTAAAAAAAGAAAATAAATCTTTCTACTTCTTCTATGAAGAATTAATAAAGATTACTGTTACTGTTTCTTCATTAGGGTCCTGCCAGACTTTTTCTACATGCCCTTTTCTTATATATTTATTAAAGAATTATTCATATGCCACTTTTACTTTATAATATATTGTGAAAATATTTGCTGTCAAAATTTATCTTAAGCTGCATATTTCTTTTTTTATCTTTTTTTTTTTTAAAGATTTTATTTCATTATTTTTAGAAAGAGGGGAAGGGAGAGAGACATCAATGTATGCTTGCATTTTACCTGCCTCCAGCCATAGACCTGACTGGAGACCTGGTTTGCAACCTGGTTATGTGCCCTGGCTGGGAAATCGAACCTACAACCTTTGGGTTCGCAGGCCGGCGCCTTATCCATTGTGCTACCAGCCAGGGCTGCTGCATATTTCTTGTTGGTGTTCAATAATATATACCAGAATAAATGGAACCAATCTTCTTTTTCTACTCATTTTGATTAGTTTCCTAGTAATGTTATAAGGAACATGGCTGTAGGTATATTGTTGAGTTTGCCTTGGATGTTTTTCCCTAATGATTTTCAGGAAGTAGATATGAGCCTTAAATATTTCGTATATTGTCTTCTAACTTTCCATGTTGTTGCTGAAAATATTTTCCTAATCCTTCGTATATATATTCTTTAACTTCTCTCTAGAAGCTTTTAGAATATTTTCTTTATTCTTAGTGTCTTGATATTTTATAATTACATGCCCTGATTAGGCCTTTTAAAATTTTGTATTTTCTGTCACTCTGTGGGCTCTTTCAATATGTAATTTGTAATTTTATGATTTTGTGATCTAGGAAACTTGATTGAATTATACTTTTCCCCCTACTTTTTCCCTATTTCTATATCTAGAACTCCTATTATTCAAAGGTTGGACTGCCTTGCAAGATCCTTTTATATTTATATTTTTCTATTATTTCTGATCACTCTTCATATTCTTTGTTGGAATTTTCTTAATGTTGTATTTAAATCTATCAATTTTGTTTTGTAATTATCTACCATCATATATTCTAATTTCTCAGGGCTTTCTTTGTGTCTCCGAATCTCTTCTCTTCCCACCAACCCTGTCTGTCTGTCTGTCTCTCTTCTCTCTTATTTAATCACATTATATTCTATTCCTGGCTATCATAATAGTTTTGTCTTTTAAGTTTTCTTCTGCTTCCATTGTCTCTGTGTCATCCACATTCCTTGTTGGTTTTAGTGTCACTGTCTTATGTGAGAGGTGTGCTTCAAATGTCTCATGACCATGTTTGCATTATGTTTAAGAATGAAAGCTCAGTTGTCTGACAGATGTGTCTGTCACAGAGTGTCTGGTGGGACAAGGTAACCAGGCTATTTTGTGAGGGTATCTCCAAGTTTTAATCTCAGCATTTTCTTTTTAGTTTCATCATTTCCCCAGAGAAGACCCCTTAATCTGTTTTCTGAGTCCAATTTTATGGTTTTGTTTGGACAGTGACAGACTTTTTATATTTATGAGGTCTGTCCCAAAAAGTATTGAGACAATGTTAATTAATTACAACAGTTTTCATGGCCAATAGTTCTGGGACTGATCTTGTAGATTATGCAGGTTCTGTCACCTTTGAACTTGGCTATGTAAAAATATAATGTTACATAAAATATGACATTTTACTTACATAAAATGTAACATTACATTAAAAAAAAGATTTTATTTTTATTAGGGGAGAGGCAGGGAGGGAGGGAAACATCAATGAATGGTTGCCTTTCACCTGCCTCCAGCTACCTGGTAAGAGACCTGGCTTGCAACCTATAACATTACATTTTATGTAATGTTATATTTTATGTAAGGAATCATTTACATGTAACATAGAAATAAAACAGGTAAATTTCCACATCAGTGTCCCCTTTAAAATAAGTGTAATCATTTTATTAATATATTTATAACTGTATTGCTATCACCAGATACTGTGGGCAGAGCTCATTAGAAGCTTAAGTCCTAGTTTGAACATATGAATGGAGACTTATTTTGGAACAATACATTTAAATAATGCAGATGAGTTTGGGCCAAGGTGGGCAATCTGACTGGAACACCTAGGGGACATACCTTGAATTCCACTGGCTGGGCCATGGGCACAAACTCATCCATTTTTTAAGGGGGTAGTGTTCTGAGTCTGGTTGAGAAAGAACTTGCTACACTTTGGTTTCTTTTCAGTTGTGAGCAGAATTAGAACAAAATAAGAGACCCTGGAGCAAAGATATAAGCTTTTGGTAAATGCTTGTATGAGCATACCACCATTGAAAGAAGAAAGAGTGAATCCTTCTTAAGATAAATGGTAAATGATATTCATCTTTGGAAATATTTACATTTATTTGAAATATTTGGTTTTATTTGAAAATATGTCTATAAAAATGCATTATCATCTACTTTACCCAATGGGTTAAAAAAATCATGTGTTATGAAAGAATAAAATTATCTCAGATTGAGCCATTTATATCACAGTTTGGCTTTTTAAGGAGGTCTGGTAGTATCTTTTTCTCAATATATTAGAAAAATTAATATTTTATAGTTCTTAGGTTCAAGCTGCTAAATATTGCATGTATTACTGAAATATGCTACTTAAGAATAATAGAATTAAGCCCTAGCTGGTAGCACAGTGGATAAGGCGCCGGCCTGCGAACCCAAAGGTCGCAGGTTCGATTCCCCAGCCAGGGCACATAACCAGGTTGCAAACCAGGTCTCCAGTCAGGTCTGTGGCTGAAGGCAGGTGAAATGCAGCCATACATTGATGTCTCTTTCCCTCTCTGCCTCTTTCCTTTCCCCTCTTTCTAAAAATAATAAATAAAATCTTTAAAAAAATTAAAAAAAAAAGAATAATCGAATTATTCTTTATCTAGTTATTGTTATAAAAATGCTATTTTTCTCTGATTAAAAAAATTTAATAAGTGCCTTTCCACTCAATAGCATCATCCAGTGTTGATCAGCAGGGTTGTATATTCATGCTAATTTTTTTCAGAGCCCATTGAAATGTCATATGCTCAGTGGCTTCAATTTGATTGTATCTGTGCTATTTCCTTTAACATTGAATTAAGAACAGTTGACCAAAATCTGCTTTTCGGAAAGGCTGTGTATGTAATGACATTCAGAAGAAATGTTCCTTTAGTAATGTTCTTTCTTCTGTGTACGTAGTTGATATTGATCAGTACCTGTCCCGATGTGGTTTTCTTCTGTCTACTTTCTAGCTCATGGATTTTTAGCATGACCAATGGAAGGTAGTTTTGTAGAAAAGATAGACAGGAAGGCAGCTTCTATTATAAGTAATATTTAGCAGAGACCTAAAGCAAGTGAAGGAGTAGAACATTCATATATCTGGAGGAGAAAAGAAGTAACCAGAACATAGAGTCCAAATGAGCATATGATTGACTTGTTCATGAGACAACTATGGGGCTTAGTAGATGGAGAGACCAAGGTGGGAGATCAGGTCAGAGAACCAATGGGGGACAGATAATGTAGGGCTTTGTGGATTATGGTAAAGTGTTTATATTTTATTCTAAGAGCAAAGGGAAACTTACTAGAGAGGAAATTGAAGACAAGTCAAAAAACTGACTTAAATTTTCAAAAGATCACTGTAGCTGTTGTCTGGAAAATAGTCTGTAAGAGGCATGTGTGGAAGCTATGTGGTACCTTAAATGTCTATGGAGCATAGCCCAGATCAAAATAGTGTCTTGGTCTAGGGCAGTGACTTCCAATCTGAAGTGATTTAGCTTTGCAATCCCCTTGGAGGGTTTTTTAAAACATAGTCACTGGGCTCCATCCTCACAGTTTTCATTCAGTGAATCTGGTGAGGCCAAAGAATTTAAATTTCTAGCAAATTCCCAGGTAGTGCTGATAATGCTCATCTGGTAACTGTACTTGGGGAATTCTTTAATGGTTGTTAGTGGGGAAAGTGTTGAAAAGTTGGTATATTCTGTATATATTTAAAAGGTAGAGCCAGAAGTATTGGGTAATATTTATATGCAGGGTATAAGGTAAAAGAGTCAAAGACCACTGTAAGTTTTTATTTTCCCAAGAAACTGAGTAAGGGAATTGGGGGAGAAGTAGATTTTATCTTGAAAGTTGACTCAAAGCTTCCAGTTTTAGACATATTAAAGTGTGAGACCCCCACTAGATTTCCAAACTCAGGTATTAAATAAGGATTTATAAAATGTCTGATGTCCAGTTGAGAAATTAGGAGTTTGTAATGGATGAACAGCACTTAACACTATGTGCATGAGATCTAGAGACTGAGTAGAAAAGAGAGTGAATAGAAGCAACTTGCACACTGAGACCTGGAACATGTTCTTATCTGGAGTTCAGTCAGATGGGGAAGACCTAGCAAAGAAAACAGTAAGGACTGATTAGTTGAGCAGAATAAAAACAAGTGAGTGATAACCTGGAAGCTAAGAGGTGAACGTAGGAAGAAAGAATAGAGAAAGAAGTAGGAGGTTATCAACTGTGTCAAATCCTATTGCTAGGTCAAATCACATGACAACCTAGAATTGACGAATGGATTAGGCCCAGTGGAAGTCATTCGTGGCTTTATTAAGTGTAATTATCTTGCAGTAAAGGAACAAAAGTCTGTTTGGGGTGCACTTAAGAGAGAATGAGAGGAGTGAAAATAGCAAATGGATGTGATACTTTCAAGTTTTGCTGTAAAGGAAAGACATGAAACAGGGGCATAATTGGAGAGGGATGTGAGTCAATGGTGACCCACATATATATTTAATATGAGGGAAACTACACCATATTTCTGATGAAAAGATTATCTTTTATAATATAAAATAAGGGCAAGAATATGGATCTGATGCAGAGAGGATGACATATTTGGTCACAAGAACCTAAGCAATTTTGCTTTTAATTCTGTCTTTTGTATTAAACAGGCAAGGGTGTCAGTAGATCAGCAGAGGGAAGGAGGCACTGGAGTTTAAAGGGGAGGAGAAATGGGTGAAAGAAACAATGAAGTAAACACAGCAGAATGATCAGGGATCAGGGAGGCTCATTGGAGGTTTGTGGTTGTGGGATTAGTCAACAGAGTTGTATGTTTTTCTTCGATCACATGCAAATCCTTGGGAAGAAGAGGACAGAGCACTAGATTTAGCCAGGGGGCTGGAATTTGCCAGTCTTGTAAGATGAAAAGAGAGCAGGTTATCAAGGGCTCACATGAGTGATTGTAGTGATAAGCAATGGAATCCAAGCCAATTTATCAGGAAAATGGGGACCTACGGGGGTTGCTGGACAATGAAAGGTGGTAGGATGGATAGAGAGTCATACTTAGTTGAATTATTTGGGCTTTTGAGGGAATAAAGTGTATTGATAAGTGAAGCTGGTTGCACTCGGATTTTGAGAATGAGGTTGTGGAGAGTGTTCAGTTGTGAGTGTAACAAGGCTCAAGGATAAATTGGGGAGTAGGTGATGGGGGTGAGTGGATGACAAGATTACTAGAAATAAGGTCACTGAATATAGAGGGCGGGGGTAAAAGGGCAAGTTATGGGAAGAAGACAAATAATTAAGAATTGTGACAGGAGCAGTGATCACAGAGGGATAGTGAGAGCCAAAAGCTAAAATTTTCAGAGAATGAGAAAGAGTGACTCTGAGGTCTGTAATTAATGCAATAATGAAGGGTCAATAGTGTTATGATACGGTGGCATGAGCCTTTGGGAGGGTTGATGAAAATTTTCAGAAATGACAGTGGCCTTATTTTTTGAGTCTGGCAAACAAACAAACAAAAAACCCCCCACTAAATTAGGTTGTTAATAGAGACAACAAGATTTTGTTTGGAGCAAGAAAGTAAAGCAAATATTTGGAGAAAAGGATCATGACAGAGAGCATTTTGCTCATGGTGCACGATTACTCTGAAGTTTGAGGGTGTTGAATGTGTGTAGGGAGGGTGGGTGGTTCATATCAGTGTACAGAGCTGCATGGCAGTGAGAGTCCAGTTGAGGAGGGCTGGCTAGGATTCCAGGCATTCTTACGGCAGCCAAGCAAATAGGGGTATAAGACCTAATGTTGGGTTGATGGTAAGATCGTGGCTGTGGCAGCATCAACAAAAGCCCAGACTCTTCTGTAGTAGGGCCTTTGTAACAGGGAACACTCAGTCACACGCCTCTTGGTTCCATGTGGAGAAATCTTGCTGGCCTTTCTCAATACATGATACCTAGTCTCACTTCTAATGGGAAGGAGAGGACCATATGATTTATGAGTTTGGAAGAAGAAGGTGGGCATGCTCAGCTCAGCCCTGTCCTCTTTTCATGTCTGTCTGCACCCTGGCTTGCTCCTGCCTCACAGTAATGGCCTTGTGGCCTCTGTCCAGGGAGAACTTTGTCTGTCCCAGTGTGGAATAAGAGGAGTGGTAAGTCTGTTTGGGGTGATTGCTCTAAAGCCACTGTCCACAACGTAGCTTCTTCAGTAATAACTTTGAAAATTTGTTCCCTAGGACTGATGCAGGTGGGGAGGGAAGATGTTGTTCCAGCCAGGACCCTCAGAGATGCTTTTGTTTCTGCCCATTTTTATGTCTGTTCCTCAGCCTTGTGCTGATTCTGTACTAAGGTCTTAATTGTCCATCCAATAAATCTCCATTTGCCTATTATAGGTAGAGTCAGTTTCAATTGCATTAAACCAAGAACCATAACCTGTACAATTATTTAGTCCTTGTTCAGGACAGACTTCATTGATGTGCTAGAAAAGTTCTTGTGCTTTGCTTAAAAATGGCTAAAATGTCTGCACGTCACTCTTTGACTTTTCATTACAAACAGCACATAGGAGAATGAATCACCAGTCCAGGAAAATCCAATTTTTCAGATAATTATCATTGTACTTTGTATCTCATTCTGGTGTTTTGACTGTCTATGCTAAATTCTTTTACTCAGGGATTCACTTGACTGAGCATGTGCAAATTCACTTTCTGTAGTCTTATCTGGAGCCAAATTCAATGACACTTAGGGGATTTTTATGTTTTCCTTTCTACATGATGGTTTCAAACTTATATTTATTCATCCATGTGCAATATAGGAGCCGTTATTCCATTTTTAGGGAACTGGTGGAATAATGAGATGATAGTACCAGTAAAAGTATAAATTTAACAATGGCAAACTACATGGAAATGTAAATATATTGGGTCAGACCGACTGCAATAAATAGCCAAAACAAACAGATCAATGTTGGTCTTTGAAGCACTTTTGTGACATTTACGAACTCAGTGATTCTGTGTAAATCATTATTAATCTTGTTGTTCTAGTTATCTAGTGCTGTGTAACAAAGTACCCCAAAACTCAGTGTTGTGAAACAACCTGATCAAGATGCATCTCACATTCTGAGGGCTGGAATCTGAGCAGGGCTCTGGGCAGGGCGTAGCTGGTTGGTTTGTCTGTTCCCCCTGGCATTGATTGGGATCACTCAGTGCCATTCAGCGATAGTGGCTGGGTTGAGCGGGGGACTCCAGTATATTTCTTCACTCACATGCTTGGTGCTTTAGTCAGAATGACTAGCAGACTGGGATCATCTAGGGGTCCTCTATTTCCAGGTAGTCGTAGGTGTGAAAACAGGGTAGATAGATTTCTAACATAGTGGTTTAGGGGTTTAACAGTAACTGTCTCAAGAGACACAGGGAGAAGCTGTAAGGTTTGTTAAAAAAAAAAAAAAAAAAAAATTGTCATTTTGTAGCACAGACTTGAAGGTCCCAGAAATTCCTTTTGCATTTTACTGACTTAGTAAGTCACTAAAACCAGGCTGGCTTCAAAGGCAAGGGAATTATACTCTAAATGGCAGGTATGTCAAACATGGATGGCCATCTTTAATCTACCTTGTGAATTTTACTACATGCATGGCTTTGTCTTTGAAATAAATTGCCCCAGGATCTGTTAGACCCCTTGAGATAAACAGTGCTTCATGGACCACATTTTGAGAAAGGATTTGTGTATGTGGCCCCACAAAACCTTTAAAACTCATGAGTACAAATGCTCAGTACAAATGCTAATTGAAACCATACAATAGGATTTCTAGGTCTATTTGGGAGGAGATATAGAATAACAGTGTGGTCTCCAGAGGAAAACTACCTGGAGTTCAAAGCCAGGTGCTAAGATGATTAGTTGTATTATACAGATAAATGTCTTAATTTGCTTATTTGTTATTTCTCATTACTTCCTCCCTATCTGGAGATAGGGAGATAATACTATCTCCCATTTCACCAGAACACTTTTGAGAATTAAATGAGAAAATGGAAGTAAAGACTCTGGTATGGTACATGATACAGGAGTGAGCTATTGAAAATGTGTGAATCTCTGTTTTTCAATGATTCTTTTATGCTCCTAGTTAGATTTTGTTTTCTTAACTTAGCAGATAATTGAGGACCAAGAGAGAGGTGAGCTATTCAACAGAACAGTATGGAGGGATGGAAATAATGAGTCAACATATCAAGAAACAAAAATCAACCATACCAAAACCAAATAAAACAACACATACTCTATTTTTTCCCAGCAGATTCTCTGTATGCCTTCTTCTCTTCATCCAACATGAATCCAGTCATGGGCTTTTCCTCTGAGCTGAGTAGTTTGAGCATGGCTTGGGTGGCAAACAATTTCACATTAAGATATCAAAGCTTTTGTAGGCTAACAGCATGCCTGCCTGTGATGGCTCTCCTTTCTCTGTTGAAGCCCTAACGCCCAGTGACAATGGCTTTATTTGGACATACGATCTTTGCAGATGATTAAATTGAAATCATTAGGGAATGCTCTAATCCCCTATGACTATGTCCTTATAAAAAGGAGGCATCTGGGCATAGAAACACACAAGAGGAATGTCATGTGAAGATGAAAGAGAATGGACGATGTATCCACAAACTAAGGAACACTAAAGATTGCTAGGAAATCACTAGAAACAAGGAGAGAGGTATGGGGCAGATCGTCTCTCCCAGCTCTGGGAAGGAGCCAACCCTTCTGACACCTTAATCTCAGATTTATGGTCTTCAGAGCTGAGAAACCATTCATTTCTGTTAAGTGACCCAGTTTGTGGCACTTTTGTATGGCAGCCCTACCAAATTAATACTCTTGTTAGTTTTCATTGGCTCTGTGAATATTTGGCAAGTGTATCCTCTGAAAGTCAAGAGGACAAAGATGGGGTATGAATGGAGTTGGAGAGTTAAAGATAAAGGAAATATAGGAAAGTTAGTTTTATGTTTCTTTAAAGAAATAATTGAATGACTTCACTAATTCAAACTGACCTTTCTCTTAAAGATTTGATGGTATTGTGTGACATTTAAAATTAATAAAATAATAAAATTGAATAAAAAACAAAAAATAAATAAAATTTATATCATTCTAACATTTAAATTTCATTGTAACAATGTAGAATTACAATCTGATGGTTACTTTATCCTGTTAGCTTGGCTGCGCTATGGTGCTGATATATTGGTTAAACATTATTTTCAATGTTTCTGTGAATTTTTGATGAGATTAACATTTAAATTGGTGGCTATAAGTAAAGCAAATTAATCTTCATAAGGTGGGTGAGCCTCAACCAATCAGTTGAAGGAGAGCAAAGCTTGATCTTTTCAGAGCAAGATGGAATTCTGCCAGCACACTCTTTCTGGACATGATCTATAACAACTCCTTGGGTCTCTAGCCTGTTGGCTTGCCCTGCAGATTTTAGATTTACCAAGCCACCAGTCAGAGATTCCCCAATAAAGGAAGATGGTCACTTTTTAAAAGCATCTCATAATTAAAAAAATATATAGTACATTTTCCCCTACTTTCAAAGCTATAAGAAATATATTTTATTTATATTTATTTTTTAACCTCACCTGAGGACATACTTATTGATATTAGAGAGAGGGGGAGGGAGGAAGAAAGAGAGAGACATCGATATAAGAGAGAAACATTGACTGGCTGCCTCTATTGTGCACTCACACCAGGCACTAAACACACAACCTGGGCATGTTTCTTGTCTGGGAATCAAACCCACAACCTTTTGGTTTCTGGGATGATCCTTTGACCAACTGAGCCACACTGGCCAGGGCTGAGAAATATATTTTGCTATTTCCATTGTGTCAAAAATTTTAACCTTTTCATACTCAGATCAATGGCTTCAAAAACAAAATTAACTGTTCACACCTAAAAAATAGCAGTTGAATATCACCTCATTTTTATTGGCTCATCTGTTTTTTATTATTCCAGGTGAGAGAGGTGACAGCTATGACTTTAGGCAGTCACCAATAAGCCCATTCTTATTTGTTCGTGCTTAAACTAGACCAGGTCCATTGGGCTATACTATTTAATACAATAAGCAAGTCCTCTGTCTCTAGCTTGATTACAGCAAATTTTACACTGAGAGTCAGTTGGTTACAAATGTCTTTGTCCTTGTTATCCTGCCTACACAGCTCTCCTTCCATGAATGCTGGTTTATGCATGAAGCAAGTCCAGTGACACAGTCTCTATCATGACTTCCTCTCCTATTAGGCACACTAGGTTGATTTATGTTAATCCTTTCATTTTTGTCCTCTACCAAGTCACAGCAAGAAAGGTAATTATTAGTCCCTAAAGCTTTCTAGTAGTTCCTCAAATTTCTTTTCTAACTAGCCTGTTCACATAATCAAGTTACTTTTCCCGTAACCTTAGGGATCATAATCAAGAGAGCCAATTCCTTGAAATCAATATATTTTTATCTATCTCTCTATTCTTTTGGTTCTATTTCTCTGGAATAACCTACCCAATACAGCTAACAGGCATTCTTATTTGTAAATACAGTATTATAATTTTTGAAGGAAATAATTTATACTAGATATTAAAAATTCAAACAATACAGAGAAGTAAAGGCAAAGTGTAAAAGCCACTCCCAGCTATCACAACTCCGTGTTAATTGTGTTACTATATTGCTGAACATCTTGTTGGAACTTTGTCTCCACACTTTTGTTTTAAAGATTTTATTTACTGTTTTTAGAGAGAGGGGAAGGGAGAGAGGCAGAGAGGGAGAGAAGCATCAATGTATGGCTGCCTTTCACCTCTTTCCAGCTATGGACCTGGCTGGAGACCTGGCTTGCAACCTGGTTACATGCCCTGGGAATCAAACCAGTGACTTTTGGGTTCACAGGCTCTAGCCTTATCCACTGTGTCACTAGCCAGGGCTTCTCTTCACACTTTTTATTACCTATTTTTTTTTTTTTTCAGTCAACAATATGTCATGAGCTCCTTTCTGTGACTATATATATATATATATATATATATATATATATATATGATTTAAAATAAAGCATAGCATTTCATGGACATAGAGGTTTGTTTCAATTTTTTAATAGTGTATGCATGTGGGGCTACTACGAAATCCTATCTCCTAAAATTACATTTTCCTCTTCTGTAGTTTCTCCTTGTACTGAAGTCTCTTAAGTAGGATTTCCAGATAAGGTTATTTTTGAAGTTAGAAAATTCAGGGTCAGAAAGATTTTTCAGATGTCACAAAACCAGTATAAGCTTAGTTAGAACTCACAGCCAAGGTCCCTCAAGTTTTCCTCTAGACTGCGAAATAGTTTTTTCCTAATGCATGTCTCACTGGAAAAGTTCCATTCACTGTAGCAAATTTATATAGTCTACTGAGACCACAACTTTGACAGAGCCTTGAATTTTATTTATTGTAATCACCCACTATAAGAGAAAGCTAACTCTGTTGGTGGAATGGTTTCCTATAGCATTTTTATTTATATTTCAAAAGAGATAGAAGTCCAGAAGGCTTGCTATGAGCCTCGTTTAGACTGAATACATGTGGAGTGGCTGGGTGGCTGCCTTTTGATCATTTTAATGGATCATTTTAATGGCAACCTACATACAGAAACATAGATCTGATTCACCTGTGCCTGGTGCTGGAAAGTAGAATTTTGCAAAACAATAACATTTGTATGGAGAAAGGCTATAGAGTGTGTAAAGAAAACAATAGCTATGTGCAGGGCTAATGAGCACATTTCCTTGTTAATCAGGATATTAATGATAATGAATAAAAAAATCTTACATTTCATTCAACCAGATAACTAACATGTTTTAATGTTTTAATCTTTCTAAGTACTTTTACTTGTCTAACTAAAATGATCTTGGTTACTCGGCCAACAGTGTCCATAGTAGGTACTCAATAGATTGAATATTGAAGGAACAACGTAATGAAACTGGTAAAGCTGAGTTATTTATATTCATTTATATTATTAACACAAAGATACTGGTCTTTCTTGTAATTGAGAAGTTAGTGGTAAATATATTTTTCTTTCCCCTAGGAAATGAAACTAGATTTAGTTTATAGGCCAGCATCATTCAATATGGTAGCCACTACCCGTATGGAGTTATTTAAATTTACATTAATTAAAATTTAAAATTCAGTTTCTTGTTCACAGTAGCCCCACAGTGCTAGTGGATAACTGTATTAGCACAGATATTAGGCATTTCTATTGTAGAAAGTTCTATTGGACAAGGCCACTTAGCTGGTGTTCAATCATTAAAAATTTCTTTATTCAGTACATGAAAAGAGATTGTAAGTTATGTCAACACAGTTACTGACAATGAGCTGTTCTTTTTTAATTTGAAAGACTAAGTTGCTATTGCTGAAGCTATAGATGTACATACATGTTATTAATCATCTTTAGATCTGGAAAATTTTTAACTTCCCCGACTTACTGTGACCATTCTTCTCTTTTACCTAGCCAGCTTCTTCCCCTAAGCATCTGTCTACAGTAAGCACCCTTCAAATTCTGCTGCCACCCACCTGTTCTAAGGGTCCAGAACAATCACAGAAGAGGCTGCTCTTTAAATGGGATCCAGAATCTGGGTTCACGGGGCTCATTCTAACCTCCTATTAGGGTTCTTTTCATGGGGCCTTCTATAATTGCCTGATTTGAAATATGGCCTATTTATGCAGGTATAAAAATGTAGTCTTCACCCTGGATTACACATTTTAAGTGGAAGACAGAAATTATATGTGACATAAGTCAAAAAAGATCCAAAAGCGTAAGTTTACATAGCAGAGACTTGCTTCCTCATTGTAGTGCTGACCAAACCCTAGCACTGTTACTGCATCCAGGTTGGCACATACTGTCTTGTTTCTGCAAGATTGCTTCCCCTTTATTTATTTTTCTTTGTATCAAGAACAAGATACAGTTATAGTAATAAAACTAATTTATGACCAAATTCTCTGTCCATAACAGAAAACAAAATCCAAAGAGCCTCCTGAATTAATTTGAAGAGTTCATGTTTTATAGCTGACATGCTTTTGTCCTTCCTCTTCCCAAATTTTTAGCACAATAAGATCTTTCATACTAAATAAATGAAGAGGAACACTTTAAATTCATTTATATACTTTACAGTTTGTTTTGGCCTTAACAAACACAAGCTATTTGTCCAGAGACAGAAAAGCAAGGAAATTAAAATTAGATTGCACTATAAACCAGTACTAATTAAAAAACTTCTTTAACCTGAATTAGTTACACTTTTCAATGCTGTCGTCACCTTTCAATTCTTCACATACCCTTTGTGGAGTTTTTTGAAAAGCAACACTAAGAAGTGTTAATGAATTTAAGGTGACTCTACCTTTACTGGGAACCACTTTAGTTGTTGCCAGATTTCTTTTCTTTTCTTTTCTTTCTTTCTTTCTTTTTTTTTTTTTTAAAGATTTTACTAATTATTTCCAGAGAGAGGGGGAAGGGAGAGAGACAGAGAGGGAGAGAGATATCAATGTATGGTTGCCTTTCACCTGCCTCCAGCTACAGACCTGGCTTGCAACCTGGTTATGTTGCCCTGGCTGGGAATTGAACCAGCAACCTTTGGGTTTGCAGGCCGGTACCTTATCCACTGAGCCACCAGCCAGGGCTCAGATTTATTTTCTAGTTTGAATTAGAGACAACTAAAATGAATATTGATAACGCACTGGTTTTGCCCAGGTCATTTGTTAGAATTACTTTCCTTTTGGGACCCACACTTACCATGCAAGGTCCTGAGTGAAATTAGGGAAAGAGTTATTTATTTATTTTTTCATTCTAAATTTGTCTCTATACAAACAGGCACTGGGTATGCACATATGAACATTGATTTCCCAGGATAGTCTTTGCAACGCTCTACCTGCCACGGTAGAAAGAGTGTAGCCTTTGAAGTCAGAGACTTGTTTAGGTTTTGGCTGGCTGTTCAACCTTGATTAAATTATTTCATTTCTCTCTTCTCTAAAATAGGGATGGTCTATTTACCTTGTAAGCCTGGTGGGAGGATTGCAAGTAATCAACAGAGCACATCTGAACAGCATCTGGCCAGTGGTATGTGCTCAGTAAAGGAATGTCGTTGTTGATAAAGAGTTTAATTTAATTTTATGCCATGGCATTGAGGCTTTGGTAGTGCAAAAGATTAAAACTGTTCTAAAAGTTTTTTGTTTTTTTTTTCAATTTGAAATGCTTATATTATGGTGGGAAGAAAAATGATTAAGATGCACAAAAACATCATTTTTCCTTGTCTTATCCAATTATCTGAACTAATAGTTTAAGCTGGGAAGAATAATTAGTGACTGATGCTTCAGGAGGCTATCGACACATCTATTGTGAAAAATGTCAATTTGTTAATTTAAATGAGATCCTGTGTAGTGATTATAATCATTCTTACAAGAAAATATTGACTGATTCCAGGTCCAGGCTGACTATTGACATGGGGACACACTAATATAAATTGATGATCACTGAGGATTAAATCAAGAGGATGTTACTTAAATGATTAAGGTTGATGAGCAAAATGTGAATACAATACTAATTAATGTTTTTATTGGTCATTAAAAAATTTATTAGCTTTTAGCTATGCTAGCTTTTTGAAGAACACATCTTAAGTACAAGTTTATTTTGAAACAACTATACATATATCATGGAATTGAATAATTAAGTGGCAGGTGGATGTTTTCTCTCTGTTGTAAGTGGAAATCCACAAATAATGGGTAAAATGGTAGAATGATGTAGGTGGTCATGGATTAGAGTTGGAGACATTACAATCATCTCATGTTTTGCCCACTGTAGATACATATGAATAGCTATTTATAGATATGCATATATATGTATATGTACATATATATATATATATATATATGTGTGTGTGTGTGTGTGTGTGTGTGTATAAGCATATACCTATCCATTTCCTTGATCTGTCTGCTTAGAGACCCTAGAAACATTGACATAGTATAAAAAACATACCCAGTGCCCAGATCTTAGTTTCAAATACCGTTTTCCAATAAAAAGAGTCAAGACTCCTTGGAGAAACAGTTGATTCCAGGGTTGAAAAAGGGATATACCGGATGAGTCTGGAGCACCTTGTAGTAACAGAAAAGTAATGAGTGCTGAAAGACAAAGCAAAATGAATTGAACATACACAACACCAAAATCCCATGGATGGAAGCACATTATGGGAACATAGGCAGTAATTGAAAGAGCCCCCAATGGCCAAAGAAGAAGAAGAAAAAAAAGAGCAAAAATAAAGTAGAACTGTATTATATCTAAAAGTATAAAATAAATATCTGAGTCCATATTAATAGAAATAAATTATTGAAAAAATAAATAGGGGAGAAATGACAGATTTCCCATGTACAACATTTTCAAACAATTATATAGGTAACTCTGTTCTTAAGACATGGAGCATAACTCCCATGCTATGAGCATGGGTATGTGTAGTGAGTGACTTCCTTCCTTAGTGCAGTAAGGAAGTAGGAAGAGTAATTTTACAGTAGAGAAACATGACAAATGGTACCTCAGATGGGTGCTCAAGGTCAACATCAGCAGAGGTAAGTCATATTGCTAGTGTGTACTTTTGGTATAATGTATATAAATGACACTTTACCTTTGTGGCCTTGCACCCATAAATCCGTAACCTTGGCCTAATTCTGAGAAAAACACCAGACAGATCCAAATAGAGGGACATTCTATAAAATACCCATTCAGTACTTCTCAAAACTGTCAAGGTTATCAAAAAAAATAAATAAAAAATAAAAGCAGTCTGAGAAATTGTCCCTGTCTAGTGGAGCTTAAGGATACATGATGACTAAATGTAATGTGGTATCCTAGATGAGATCCCAGAGCAGAGAAGGAATATTAGGCAAAAACTAAAAAAAAAAATCTAATAAAGTATGGACTTCTTGTTAATGAGACGGTTTTTGGTTTAATCATAACTTACCAGAGCCAGGTCACTACCACCCAATCATATCAACTAACAGGTCACTTGATGGCAGGTACAGCTTTCATACTTGAACATGCTTGATAACTTTTAGTTGATATGAGGCATTTTATAATTATTTCTTAAATGATTTTGTTGATATTTTCAGAATTTTTCAAGCTAAAAATTACTCTATTTCCTTTGGTTTTAAATAATGTAAAATAAATTATAATGATCTCCTTATTTGATATTTTCATAAATTTTAAAAAGTTTTCCAAAGTGGATGAAAATAAATGTCAAAAGCCAGTGGTTATGTTAGTAACCTGCTTACTCTATTTTCTTTGTAGTTATGTTGCATAATTTTAAACACAGACTAAATGTTTAAGTCTTTGCAAAATTCATATATTAAAACCTAATTTCCAATGTGATAGTGTTGGAGGTGGGGCCTTTAGGAACTGATTAGGGAATAAGGGCAGAGACTTCATGAATAGGTTTAGTGCCCTTGCATCCCAGAGAGCTTCCTCCCTTCTTCCACCATGGAGGCCACAGGGAGATGGCAGTGTTCTATGAACCTGGCAGCAGGCTCACACCAGACACTGAATATTCTGGTACCTTGATCTTGGACTTTTCACCCTGCCCTCCAGAACTGTGAGAAATAAGTTTGTTGTTTATAAGCCAGCCAGTCTGTGATATTCTGTTATAAAAGCCCAAAGAGACTGATGTTCCATTTAAAAACATTTTTTTTTTTCAGCTAGTGACTCTTGTTTTTTTAATCCTTTGCTCTGTTTTGGCATTATTGAATATATTCATGTATTTTAATTAGTCTGAATTTGCCTTGAAGAAGAAATAACAGGGAGAAATACAACTGCACTATTGAAGTAAATAACTTGAATTTAATTAAATAATATTTATCAAGTGCATGCAATACTAGACACTTGATACAGTACAACAAATGTAAGGTTTTTGTAATGAAGCCTTGGAAGAGACAAAGATGCTGAAGAGCAGAACAGAGTCCGGAGTTCTGTGATCCTGTAGCTGCCAGAAAAAGTGGGTGACAAGTTGTGGTCTGAGGCCACCTCCCTGAGAACAAGTGACAGGGGGGGCAGCTATTTTAAATTACCAAATAAGTACCGAACTTTGGATAGAGAGGGAGGACAGAGGGGAGCAAAAAGGGGATGGATGTAATACAACAACAACAACAACAAAAATATCGTAAAAAAAAAAAAGAAGGGGATGTTACGTTCATCAATGAAGCTGAATTACAAGCATGTAGTTAAAATCTGACAAAAGGAACTCCTGATAATTTCTGGAAGGACAAGGAATAACAAATGGAGGCCCCCTTTATTCCTATTTTAAGATGTTTTTTGCTTGGATGGTGGTCTTCTTTTATTTTAGAGAAAATAAACATCCAGAACAACTGTTCTGTTACAGTTGTCCCTATTATTTCCCGCTGCCCTGCATTGCCTGACCCCACTCCCAAAGTCAATCCCCACCCTGTTGTCCATGTCCATGGGTCTGGTTCCTCACCTTTATATTTCCCCTAACTGCTTTCATTTTTCAATTGCCAACTCCACCAGAGAAGTTCTCAAGGCTCTTAACTCTTACATTTGGGAATAAGTAATTATATAGTTTATTAAAGTAGTCACAAAATGAAAAATGGGTCTTCTAAAAATTCAGCTAAAAGCCAGGAAGATGTTTGGAATGAAGAAGCATGGCTACAATAAGATAGCAAATCAAGCTTCTGGTCAGACTTAAAATACTCATTTAACATCCAAGGAAAAATGAGTATTTTAAAAATTAGAATCAGAAGGAAGAAGAAAAGACAGATTTCACTTCCTGATCCTGTCACATGTCCTTAGGAAAATCTTGGAACAGAATTTCGTTCAAATATCTATCCTCCCACCTTCCTTTGGCACCGCCCTCCTGCCCCCATCTCCTAATATTGTTCATCCCAGGTGCCCTGGTCCTTACGGATATTGCCTGCATTCCTCCCTGGACCCTTCTACTGAGCACTGCCTCCTTGCCTCCCAGAGAGACATAAGTGGCGGTCCAAATTCCATTCCCTCACTTTTGAATTCCCTGTCCTCCTGCCTTCATGAGACTTACCTTACATTCACAGGACAAAGGGAGTGGATGATAAAGGTTCGACTCTTTCAGAGTTATATTTTAAAAAGATGTTTGGTAACGCAAATGTATATATGTGTACAGAAGTTCGGATCAATAAACTGAGATATTATATGTAAAGCACAGAGCCAGGAACTTCCAAAGGTCATTTCTCATCCAATTTCTATTATAACAAAGTGAAAATTAAAGAAAATTGCAGTGTGGGGAAGATATTATGATGCGTGGTTGGGGCTGGTGTATGGTCATATTTTAAACCTTTGAGGAGCATAGAATTCAGGGTGGAGAAATGACAGTGTGTGGTAGAAGGTAAATTTTACCTTTTTTTTTTTTCCCTTGATTTCCCAGTGATAGACTTCTCACAAGGTAACACTCATAATCTCTTTGTATCTGAAGTAGAACCATGTATTACATGGCTGTTTTCATGTTCTTACAAAATGATTATTTTTTGCATTTTAGAACATTATACTAGAATGTTATTTGGGGGTTCTAGAGCCTTGATACCTTCCACAGTTTACTTATAACTTAAAGTTTATTGCAAGCTTTAAGTTTCTTCCTATCCTTGTTGGAACTTGTAGCAGTTTAAATTCCATACTCTTGGGTGGTCTTTGATAGGTTTAACTTATAAATAGAGATGAAAAAAAGTCATTTTTATGAGTTATACCTAAGCTTGAAATGTCATATATTTTGTTTTTATGGCATTTTTTGTTTTTTAATGCACATTTGAAAATCTATGAGTATCTAGGAAGAAAGTAACATGTAAACTTAAACCCAGCTTATTTAAAAATATGTGAATTAAGGAGAAGCAGTGATGCACTGTTTTTGCATATGCAAAAAATATTTCTTCTTTTCTGTTTTGGTTATGACTCTACCTTTTCATTTGTTTTTAGAGGATATCCAATGTCTTTGGATAAAGTTGCATTTTTTTCTCTTCAAGTTTCCTTTATGGATCTTAAGATGCTTTAAATGTATTATTAATGAGTAGCACAATTCAATATTTATGGGTCTTCAACATTATACAAGTCTGAGTGCATACTCTTTTGTATTTTCAGTTTTATAGGAAACAATTTTCATTTTTCCACTTCACTTAGCTTCTCTCAATTGCCTATTGAAAGTTTGGTCATTCTATTAAGCTTCATTCAATTTTCTAATACAAATTTCACCTTTCTTCAGAACCCTTCCTCTAAAGTCATATTATTGTTCTTCTTACAGACACTCATCAATATTTGAAAGTGGCTATATTATAAAGTTTGGCTGTCTGAGCTCTTCAACTTAGATATCACATCTGGCCCATTTCTACTTATAATTGCATCTGACCCTCCCGACTTTTCAACAGTTTGGGTAAGGAGAAATCTTGTATTCATACAAACTGCTTTACTTTGTTTTTAAAAATAATGAACAAAACTAACAACAAGCAAAACAGAACCAAATATATGAATGCAGTGAATAGGCCTTCAGTGGTCAGGGGGAAAGGCGTTGGGGGGAGGGGGGAGGCAGAGGCAAGGAAGGGGAGCAGCTTAGACAAGAACCTAGTATAAAGGAACCATGGACATGGACAACAGGTGGAATTGACTTTGGGGGTAATGGGTGGGTGGGGAGGGGGACAGAGGGGAGCAAAAAGGGGATGGATGTAATACAACAATAAAATAAAATAAAATGACAAAGCTAAAAAATCTAATAATATAAAAAAATCATTGATAAAGAGATACCTCCAACCCACATAATCATTTCTTGGGAACTTTTTAATGAGGAAGCAGAGGGAGTGTAACCTCCCAAAATTTCATGGGTATATATAAATATTCTACCTTAAAATATTAAATCATTTTAAAGATCAGTCTTTTTAAATTCGGAAGTCTTTCCCTATTTGAATTTGTAGCACAAAATGTTCTATAAATTCCTGAGATGGAAATTACATCAAATGAAGGACCTGATTGGGAACTAAGTACATGGTATTAGAATTTATGACAACTCCATTGTGCTTCGAAGATCAAAAAAAGAAGGCTCACCATTTACTAAGGTCTTTGGTCTTGATGTAATGTGCAATGAAACAGAATATTTAGAAAACATGAGGTACAGAGAAGATGGGTATGATTATGTGTCTGGCTACACAGGCTTGAGCTCATCTTTGAAGGTGGCATGTAGGGAAGCCTAGACTGGTAATTATATTATTGCTGAAGGTATTGGGGCAGTGTATTAGCACATTTATTCTGTCTCACTTCATTTAAAAAAACAGAGCTCACTAAACTCTATTCAGTGTAAATAATCATACATGCTCCTCTTACTATTACTAGAATTTCTTAGTTATGAAAAGCTCTTTGTTCAAAAACAGCATTCTTTATGGCATTCTAAATTGGCTTTTATCATTTGCTTTGATTCTAATGATTAAGAAAATTGTTCATCTTTATATGAGATAAGGAATCTTTTCTATTAAAGATGTATTATTTGGAGAACAGAGGAAATGAACATAATCAAGCATGTTTCATGCCTGCAGATCCTTTTTCTGTAATAATGTAAATAACTATATATATATATTTTTTTTTGTTTTCATGGTTGCCAAATCTGATGCTTATTATAATTATATCATCTGATTAAATTCATAGTCATGTTACTGATTAATTTTTAAGTGCTGTGTGAGAAAAACTCCCCTATTAGCAGATTTAGCCAGTTCTTTTAGTAACTAAGAATTGGGGCTAAAATGAGGCAAAATCCAGTTTTTAAAATTCCAGCTACATCATTCTATACAGTTGCAGTTAAATAACTTATGACAACGTTACAGATATAACCCTAAAATAGTGACGGACTGAAATGAACTTAATTTCCACTTGGCATTTACCTTCTAAATGTTGAATAGTTCATCAGTAATATTTAAAAAAAAATACTGGGGTTTCTAGATGACAATGCATTGCTCAATGTAGTTTAGGTAAGAAATGTTTTAGCAAAAATGTTTCTGAAACATTTGGAAGCTGAAAATTTAAGAGATTCAGCATCTAATTAGAAAGTATCAATAAAAAACAAAGGCAACAAATTAATAATGAAGTTAGAGAACAGTTTAGACAAAAGTGAATTTGCTGAAATATAAAATTAACGGTTTGTTTTCTTGTTTTAATGTTTGAAGGTCAGGATATGTTGCCTATTTTATTTTAATATCTGCAAGGAGAAATTGAATTTGTCATTAATGTAGTTGGGACCATTTTCAAGATTAATGGAGCTTCAGTTTTCAAGAGCCTGCTGAATCTTGAGATCTGTGAGAATTTCAAATGCGCATGGCTTGCTTGTCTGTTCTGTTAGGTCACGGAATTTCCACTAACCTCTGAGCTTCTGTCCTGAGTACTTTCTGAGTACCTTGTACTTGTCAACTCAGGACAGATTTCATAACCCTAAACTTTGCCTTGAATAAAGTAGGTCTGGCTCCTTCAGGTTAGACAAATGTTTCTTGTAATCTGAAAAGATGTCTGGAAGAAAAGAGTATTCCTCAAGGTCAGGACTGGGCCAGGAATATTTCTTACGCTTTCACAGTCTTGAAATTTGAAAACAAGATAGGGAAGGCCTATTTGAGCATGTCATTGATGGGATATTCCATTTACTGAAAACATATTATTTACTGCCCATTTAGTTCTAGAAGTAATATTGTGAAGTGCTCTATAGATGAGGTGGTTCTCAGAGGAGTGAAGTGCACTTTTCATGGTTTCACAGCTAGAAAGTTGCTGAGTTGGAATCAAACCTAGGTTGAACGGAGTCTAAAACTGTTGTGCATTTCCATACTTCCATTTGTGAAGGGAAGAAATATGCCAATTAGAATAATAAAATGCCGGGGAAGCAGGTAATGATGCATATTATCACAATAAAACAGGTTTCCTCTTTGAAGGCTTGACTGATTGTGAATGTGTATCTACCATCAAAGGTATTGTAAGAAGTGTGGGTTTGTATTTATGTGTGAAAGAGAAATGAACATGTTTGCCAACCAGACTTTAGCTCCTGAGTCTATGATGATTGCATTTTGAGTGAGGTAGATACTAAAATGTGATACTCTGACACCCAGATTATGTTTCCTTCTAGAATACATGGCCTAATTTGTCTCATTAGTATAGTACTTTCTAACTTACTTCTGCAAAGTGATTTTAGATTTGATGGATAATACAGACACCAGTGCTTTAAAAATGTCATTCTGAGAAATACTTTTCTTCGGATTTTTCATTCACCAAAGGGTTTATTATTCTAACATGCAATTGCTCAATAGGAAATTGCCTACAGAGATAGATAGAACTGTTTAGACATAGATAAGCTATTTAAAAAAAATAAAAGTGAGCTGGAGACCAAGACAGTTCCAAAAATGAAGTGGACTCAGTGGTTCACCTTTCAATTATTGTACAGTCAGCATCTAGCCCTGCCACACAGACTGAGAGCATAATTCATCTTGTTGATGCTACTTCTGCCTTGAAACTTGTGCTGTGTTTGAAGATGAGCCTTATCGTTGAGACAGCAATTCGGTTAAATGAATTCAATTTGTTTCTCACTCTATAGGTCTTATCTAATTTTATTCTCCACAGGGAAGGAATTCTGGTGGGGGCACTTTTGCAGTTTCACTGAAGTGTCTGGCAGGAGAAATTTCCATTCCTAGGCTGAGGAAGAAGGTCACGAGGACAGTGATCAGTTATGTTCAGGAGAGATTAATGACAGTGCACTTGCTTTCAGGGGGAACGAATTCCATCACTGAGTACACAGCAAGAAAAGTGGGCAAGCCAAATCTCTGTTTGTTTTCTGTGTCTATCTGGAATAGGAATTGAGACAGTATGTGTCTTCTTTAATAGAGGATGACTTGGAAGTAGCTCACTCAAATTCTCCATTAAGTATTGATGAACTTAGAACCCACCTGCCCAGAATGCTTATAGTTCTAGGGTTTTTGCAAATAATAAAAAGCTTGAAACCAAAAGAATGAATTCCTTTTGTTAATGCAGCAAAATCTTTAGTGGCATGGGCATTTTCTTCATGTATATTATAATGACTAGTGTCTCTCACTAATGAAAAAGAAATATGTTGAAATCTTTAGCCTTCAATTTCTCTCTTTACTTGCTCACTTCACCCTAGCTTGGGGTCTTACTATATCAGGGGTCAAATTTGATTCAGTTAAACTTCCATTTTAGTAGAAAGCTTCCTTTAGAAAATAGGTATGTGGATGTTGATGGTGTCTTTTTCTTTTTCCTAAACATTTATTATGTCTTGGCCTCCAAACCCAAATTAGGTATTTAGGTGCTCCAGTTCACTGCAGTAAATCCAGAGGGGTACCTCAGGAGACTTTAAATCTTTAGAGGAAATACAAGTCCTCAACATCTGTTGGATGCTATTGAATTACTACATAAAGGTAGTTCCCAGTTTCAACTTTAGATTGTCCTCCATTAAAAAAAAATTAAAGTTTATTCATTATTTTCAGAGAGAGGGAAAGGAGAGAGGAAGAAACGGAGAGAGATATCAATGTATGGTTGCCTGTCACCTGCCTCCAGCTATAGACCTAGCTGGAGACCTGGTTATGTGCCCTGACTGGGAATTGAACCAGTGACCTTTGGGTTCGCAGGTTGGCGCCAATCCACTGAGTCACACCAGCCAGGTCCATTCTGTTAAAATGTCACATCTTTGTAATTAGACAGTTGCTGTGATTAAAAAAGCACCTCAGGAAAACCAGTGTGAAGGAGGTCATTGAAAGAATGACCATTGGTTGACTTGAAGCTCGACCCAGGCAATCAGGGCTCCTCAGTCCCTCCCACCTTTTTCTTTGTCCTTGCAACAAACATTCTGCTTACCATTCCTGCACCAGGAAGTGTTTTAAGGCTGTAACCTTGAGAGAATAAGGTGGTGTTGAGACAGTCTGGATGGTGCACGTGACTGAACCCAGTTAAGGGCTATATATAAATTTCTAAGATTCTGATGGGTGTGTAGGTCTACTTGTCTTGTGGCCACCCAAGACAAGCTGCCTATGGAAGCTCCCTTGCTTAATAGCCTACTTGTTACCTGCTGGTCTAGAGCCATATGCCTCTTAGATGGTATCTCCTTGTCCTCTGTGCCCAGTGGGGTGAGGAGTGGTGGGGAAAGGGCAGTTTGCAAACCACCAAGCAGCAAATGAGCGTGGCGGAGTTGGATCTGGTTCAAAGTTTGAGAAGCTGTGTAATGTCTGTGAGGTGTGCACCTCACATGGGTTAATGTAAAAATTTTTTCCCCATTATATGTATTACATTTCAGATGTCTAGTAAGTTGTTAGAACATAAATACTTGCTAAGTCATTTGAACCTAATCTGAATGAACAGAATGGTTATCTGTTTCCTTTGGTCTGGGGTGCTGTGGATCAGGAAAGGTTGAGGTCCTTAAGCCAATGCAGTAACAGATGGGATCAAAACATCTCATGGAGAGAAAAGAGTTTTGAGGCTTGATTTCTTATTAACCACTTTACCATCATTATTTCTTATAAGATTAGGAAATTCATTTTAATATTCTTGGGAAAGCCCTAAAGGGAAAATTATTCTAGACCTGTTTTTAAATCCTATTGCTTCATTACGAAGAGGGATTCAATGTCAGGCATATAAATAAGCATTCCAAGTATTTGTGGAATGAATTAACAGAATATAAATTATATTTACTCACAAAATAATTGTTCCAAATGATCAAATTCTTTTTAATTTCCATTACATTGGCCTTTACAACCCCAGGAATTTAGACCACTGTTCAAGTTACTGAGTTTAAACAAACAAACAACCTATATTCACCTGTAAGTCATTAGCACATTGTTTTGATGATGGAAAAGCAGTACCTTATGTATATCTTCACCTTATGCCAAGAGAGATGATACCTTTTATCTATGGAAACTTGTTGATTACACCTTCTCCTGTCAAAGAGAGAACAGTGTGAACATACTCAGTAAGAAAAAAGAGCACACAAGAAATAAAAATGCAAATGACTCAGAAAGATGTCAAATAAAAGGGAAAACCTTCCTCTCCAGAACCTGTTTCCCTCTACCCAAAAGTATGGCCCAATAATAACTTTTTGTTTTGTTACACTCTGAGATGGCTTTAAGTGACCTCCACCTTCTGGTGTCCGAGTTCTTGTGTACTCTTTACCCCCGGAATGTGGGCAACATCAGTAACTTCCCACTAAACCAAGGTGGCAAGCACAAGGCCTGCAGGCCGAATCTGGCCTCCACCTTCCTTTATCCGGCCTGGCACCTTTGCCTGGCACCTTGTTTCTACCCAGCTTGCTTAGCTGTTAAGGAGTAGTTACATTTATACAGTCCTAAAATGTCATTTGGCCCTTTGAAGGCAACCTCGAGGCTGATGTGGCTCCAGGTGAAAATGAATTTGACACCCCTGCTAAATGACAGAATATGGCAAAGGTGATGGGATGTCACTTTTGTTATATCAGTTCAGATTAAAACTTCTGTTTTGCTCATGGACTCTTTCAATAGATTTTTGCCCTTGCTGGCTTTGATGAAGTAAGTTGTCATATGGAGAGTTGCATGTAGATGAAGTTAAGGACAACCCCTTGACAACAGTCAGCAAAAAAAACTGAGACTCTCATTCACCTGCAAGAATTGTGCCAATAGTGTTGTTGTCAACTTGGAAATGAAAACGGATCCTTTCCCACTCAAGCTGCAGGTGAGACCCCAACCTCAATTGACAAGTTGATTGCAACTTTTCAGAGACACTGAAGCCAAGAACTTGGCTAAGTCAAGACAGGACACCTGACCCAGAGAGACTGTGAAGTAATAAATGTATATGATGAAAAGCTACTAATTTTGAGACAATATTGCTATATAGCACAAGATAATATACATGCTCTTTTGGAAATATTTACAAATAGAATAATAATATATGGACTCTTTGGCAATTTGCCTTTTTTATTCTTTGAAGGAGATTGTATTTTCAGTGTAAAGTAACAAAAGAGAAGTAAAAGTGAAAAATGTTTGGGCCTTGGCTGGTGGCACAGTGGATAAGGCGCTGGCCTGAGAACCCAAAGGTCACTGGTTCAATTCCTCAGCCAGGGCACATAACCAGGTCTCCAGCCAGGTCTCCAGCCAGGTCCATGGCTGGAGGCAGGTGAAAGGCAACCATACATTGATGTCTTTCTTTCTCTCTGCCTTTCTCCCTTTCCCTCTCTCTAAAAATAATAAATAAAATCTTAAAAAAAGTAAAAAATGTTCTTGGAAATACCCTTTTTCTATTAATATTCTTGGACAACAAAGCAATTTACTAGAAGTATGTGGAGAGAATGAACTCTGACTTTTCTCTCTGATTATACTGGCACTGGTCTTCTCTAAATTTTCCAAATATTCCATGTTTTCTGCTACTAACCATTTCCTCTGACTTCTTTACATGTTCATCTCTTCTCCTCCATGATTTTCTGTCCTTGGGCCACTAGTGTTGTTTCTAGAGACCAGTCCTTATTGCTCCTGGCTGGGAGGCCCTCTCTGATTTCCCTAACTAGGTCTAGTCCCTCTCTTTTACACTCTCACAGGACCATGTGTTTTTCCTTTATAGTATTTAGAATTTAGAACAGTTGTAATTTTGCATTTATTTGCAGATTAAAAAAGAGAGAAAGCTCTTTCCTTCATAATACCTATAGTGCTCTGCATAATTAGTCTCTTTCAGCTAACAGCCAATGCTGTATAACTTTAAAAAATGCCTTTATGGATATATAAAACCCTAGGTAAAAGTATTCTGAATGGGTTATTCAATAAAATGTCTGAGTTTCCTAGTGGTCTTTTTAAAATTCTCACCTGGGCCTTTAAATAATAGCATTAAAGTCAGGTATATGAGGCCAAGATTTTGATATTGCCTTGGTAAAGAACATGAGCTATTCCAAGAGGAAATGGGGACCATTCCCTAAATCGCTTCTTTTCAAATACTTGAAAGAGGATTATTATTAAATCAGTTCCTGGATGGTTTCAGTTTCTGATAATGCAGAAAACTGCACCTGTGACCAGGGTGCAGAGTGTACACACCTGTGTGGACTGATTCTTGCTTCTTTATCCACTGTGGTAGAGGTGAGTGGAGGCTGCTGGGCCCCATCAGCAGGGAGCAGGCTGACCTTGACTTGTCTCTTTCCTTCTCCACGCCAGTCTCCATGACTCACCTATGGACTCATAAGTTAAAGAATGGGGAAAATGTTTATATTAGAACATATTTGAATTATTTATGATGCAGAAACAGCCTAAATACTCAGGGATTTAAAGCGACAAAGATTAATTGGTTGCCTTTTGTGCTGTTGCAGGGATGTTGAAGGACTGAGCACTGCATTATCACTCAGCAACCCAGGCTCATCACCACCCGGTGGCCCCATTTGGGAAATCCAGGCTGTTTCAGGGCCCATGGCAGGTAAGAGAGGACTGCAGAATTTCAGAGGGGTTTTCATCACCTTGGACCAGAAGCAGCACATGTCAACGTCACTTTCTCTACACTGGTAAGAAATACTGTACATGCGTGACTTCACCTGATTGCAAGAAGACAAGGAATTATGGGGGACCACAGGCAACAAAAGGAGTATTTGGTAAGTATGCCTGCCGTAAAGTTTTCCTAAGCATATGTAATAGGAGAATATTTTTAAGGATATGCATGAGGCAGATGGTTCAAAATGGATAGGAACTAGAGCATTAATGCTGTATGAGTTTAATGCTAAGATGGGCATTGCTAGAACATGCTATTAAAAACATTTGGAGATTGTATTAAAGACTTGTAGGGGATTGCTTGTGAACTTTCTGGTTTAAGTTCCTAGAAATGGAATTTTGTTATAAAATATTAT
Organism: Noctilio leporinus; assembly: GCA_004026585.1. NCBI lineage: Eukaryota > Metazoa > Chordata > Mammalia > Chiroptera > Noctilionidae > Noctilio > Noctilio leporinus. Next base: position 45,388 of record PVIW01002351.1, on the reverse strand, counting down.
GGCAAAGATGTTCCATCTTTTATAGTACAAATTTCCATGTTTTTCTTAAGGTGAGGGCCTATAGCTATTTTAGATTTACTAAAACTGGAAGTGAGTCTTAAAATCTCATCATTGCTTATGTTCATCTTACCTATTTCAATTTAAATCATTCCACTTCAAGTGTTAAAGTAGAATTTTACCTATAATGGGCAGATGTCATTTACTGCTGTAATTTCATTATTTCCTCAGAGTATGGAATAATTAACGTTGGCCATTTACCTTTCACAAGTTTCTGTTCACTCTTCTGGCATAAGTTGAAAGTATTTTAAGAAAACTGAAGGCAGGAAGTATCATGTAACTTGTCTAACATTTACTAATTTTCTACTCTAACAATAGATACTCTTCTAATAGTTCACATATTGGGATTGGTGGGTGCAGGCATAAATAAGGAATGTTCTTGATGTTTGAGAATTTCAGTTGAAGGCAGTGGTTCCCAAACTTTTGTAACAATCACTTAGCCTCCTGTTAGAAATGTGGTTTCTCAGATTACCTGCAGAGATCTGGGTTCTGTGGGTCTGGGGAAGAGAATCTCCGTTTTGATAAGCCTGTTCGACATAACTATAAATGGTGATTCACTGGCCTTTGGCTAAATGCTGGGCTTACTGAATTACATAGACCAGTATCATTCTTTCTCCCTCTCTCCCCTCCCTTCTTGTTCTGTTCTGCTGAGGGTAAAACCTGGAGGTTTTAGCATATACAGATATTTATTCAAATATTTATTTCTGTATCAGGGTCCTTTGTTGCAAATAATTAAAATGAACTGTGGTGGTTTGAAACAGAAAAAGAAGGTATTGAAGTGAATTAGAGAGCTCAGAGTAACTTTGGGAGGGCTGGAAAACCAGGCATAGAGATAAGCAACCAGGAACAATGCCTGAAGTCTACCTCAGAGCTGCTCCATTGGAGAAACCATTGTCGCTCCCCTGGACAGAGCTTCTGTGGCTTATCAAGATGATACCCTCAACTCTGAGCACTAGATGCCACTACCAGAAGCTTTCCTCCAGCTGCTCGAGCCATGTCCAGAAATGACATGTAGCTAGTGCCACTCTCACTAGGAAGGATCCCACATGGTACCTGCTTTACTAGTTAATGTAAACACTAGCCCATCTAAATCTGATTGGTAGACCTTGGTGGCCATCTGCAGCCAGCTCAAGGCCAGCTGGGAAGGTTCTGTAGGGGGAGGTGTTCTCTGCCTCTCACCATGAGTCATGGGACAATAGTGCTCATAGGGACTATTGTGTCAAAATGAACAAAAGATCTACATCACATTCATCATTTGAATGTGGGAACATCGGCAACTTCCCTGTGCATTGCAGATTGCTAGTTTATAGTGTTGAATTACTTAAAGGTCCTATGATTGAAAATAATTTTTTTGTATACTTTATTGATTTTGCTGTTACAGTTGTCCCAAATTCTTTTCTTTTTACTCCCTTCCACCTAATCCCCCATTCCCTCTTGCAGTCCCACGTCCCCTTTGTTCATGTGCAGGAGTTGTACCTATAGTTCTCTGATTTCACCCTTTCCTCTATTATTCTTATCTACCCACTGTCTATCTTGTACACACCAACTATATTTTCTAATCCCAAAACCATTTCCCTGTTTTGCTTCCTTGCCCCTCCCAGCTGATAACCCTCTCAGTGATCCCCATACCTATGTTCCTTGCCTTATTCTGGTTGTTTGCTTGGTTTGTTTTTGTTTTCCTTTTTATTTTTCATCTTTCAGGTTCTATTGTTGATAGTTGTGAGTTTGTTGTTATTTTAATGTTCATAGTTTTAACCTTTTTTTCCCCTTAAGTCCCTTTAACATTTCAAATAAAAATGGCTTAGTGATGATGAACTCCGTCCGTTAGCTTTACCCTGTCTGGGAAGCACTTGATCTGCCCTTCCATTTTGAATGATAGCTTTGCTGGATAGAGCAATCTTGGTTGTTGGTCCTTGCTTTTCATCGCTTTGAATATTTCTTCTTGCCTACAAAGTTTCTTTTGAGAAATCAGTTGATAGTCTTATAGGAAGCCCTTTGTAGGTGAAAATCAATTTTTCTTTCAGCATGTAATTTTTGCAGAACCATTTTAAAAGAAATGTTTTATATTCTTAGGCATGTTTCATTTAAAAATTAACTCCACTATCATGTTGGTTGGAAAAAAGTGGTCTCTTCCACCTCAGGGAAATATTTAATGCAGAAAGAAAAGCTTTTCTGAGAACTTTTTTGGGAAAGAAATTAGTGTGAAACAGGAAAAAAAATCTCTCCTTCCAGTGGAGAACTATAGTTGAGCCACAACAGATTTTCTACTGTGAGAAAAAACCTTGGAGTGCTCAGGGTACGCATGTTTTTTTCTCGAAGTATTACTTCTATAAGAGCATGTGAGAGGGTCTTGATTACTTTGGACAGAATGTGCTCCACAGATAGGTTTTTATCCTTTGCACTTCAGCTTCTTTGTTGCTAGGCACTGCAATAGAAAGTATACTGGGGGAAAAAACTTGAAATTTTGTACCTGTACAACAGAAAAAAAATGAAGCAATCTATGAAAAATGATTCATTTATTTATATGGCAAATATTTATTGAATGACTACAATAGTGTGTATCACATGGTTGCTATCCTTAAGCTCACAAGCAAATGGAAAGACAGCAATACTTGAATTATAAAAATATACAAAAGAGAGAATATAGGAGATAAGGCATATTTAACGTAATCTGGGAGGTGTCAAAGCTGGCTTTCTAAAATGAATAGTTCCTTTGAGTATCTGGGGAGGTGTATAAGTGGACTAAATAGTAGAAAAAATACAAATAAAAAATTAAAAAATTAAAAAAATAAAGACTGAGAAGGGGTTAGCCAGGAAAATGGTGGATATGGGGAATAGCGTGGGCCAGAGGCAGGCACATGGCACAGAGGCATTGGAAGGACATTTAAGGAAACTGTTATAAGAGGAGACCATGATGTGAGACTAAGAAAGCTAAGACTAGAGAGATAGGCTGAGTGTGGCCAGGACAGTGGAAAACCACTGAAGGAGTTTCAGTTAGGTGTATGTTAATGATTTGCTTGAATAAAGAGAAATGGGATGATGAATGATGAGGGTGGAAATGAGTTTAGGAATGTTCTAGTAATCCTGTCAGGAAGTGAAGAGGCCATAAATTTGAAGATGGAGCAAATGAAATGGATTCCAAAGATACTTACATGAGAGGATTAATGAAACATAGACTAATTGGAAGTAGGGAGCCCAGGACAGGGTTTAGTCAAAGATAATTTCCAGATACATACTTTGGACAACTGAATGGATGGTGTTGCCACACTCCACAAGAGAGTATTTCTTTGGGAAAAAGTAAATGGTTTTAGCTTAGGATGTCTATTAAGGAGAACATCTCAGGAGAGATGGATAGTTAGTTGGCAGTTGATTATGTGGGGATGAAATTTCAGAGAAAGACCTAAAGCAGAGACATCAATTTGTCAGGTTTTAGATTGTGCTGTAGTTGAAGCCGTTGTAGAGACTAAGAATGCACAGTGAGATCAGGAGAAAGAGAGCAAAGAGTGGATCCCTGAGAGATACCAGCATATGAGAGTTTTACAGTGCAGTCCATGAAGGAAACCATCTATACCAGGTTGGGGAGAAACCCTTTTCACCATCCCCTATCAACTCCCTTTACTTCCTCTCTTATTCTTGGAAAAGTTGTCCAGTCTCTCCCCATTTGCTTCCCAGCATAAAATTAGTATTCCTGTCTGCACTCAGCCTTGTAGTAAGAGACTTGCCTCTTTGAGACACCTTGAGGCTGTCCAGCTGTAGCCATATGAAAGAACATGTTAATTCAAGGTGGAGTATTCTTTAACTGCATACCTAATCAGTGATTCTCATCTGAGGGAAACTTTGCTCCCCACTTCATGGGGCAAAGTCTGGAGATATTTTGGGGTGTTTTATTTGGGGGGAGGAAGACAGAGCTATGGATATTTAATAGAAAGAGGCCAGGAATGCTGCTCAAGATTCTACGGTGCGTAGGATAACTCCCTTCCCCTAATAATGTCATCCCATTATTTGGGGTGACATGTCAATAGTGCCAAGGTTGATCTAAATCTGATCTAAACCATATTCTTTACTAGGATATTAATAAAAAGGTAATAATTCTATCTTGAGTGGTTTGGCTCCTGAGTTTGTCTCTGATTGAATACAGATTTTGATGAGAAGAGAATGGCATCTCATATTGTGCTGCTTCAAATAACATCAAGGAATGGCCAGAAGACAGGAGAGAAAGCAGGAGAACCAGTGTTATGGAAATCATAGAGTGCTTGAGAGGGAGGGGTCATTGTGGGGCAACTGCTTCCCAGAGGTCTAGTGAAGCAGCGACTGAAAAGAGTTTTTAGATTTAGCACCCATGTTGTCCATAGTGACCTTCAAAGGCATTTGAGTGAGAAAATGAAGCTACAGCAGATTACCTTGAGGATCAAATGAATGGTTGGGAAATGGAAACATGTTCAGTTTCTCTGTCTGTTGGGGAGAAGCAATGATGGGAGGGGACACAGCAAAGCAAGGAGGTTGAACATGTTTGTGTAATTAATGGAGAGGCTAGTAAAAAGGAGGTAGCTGTAGAAAAGGGAATTGTGTGATGAAACATCACTGCAGGTCAGAAAGAGAGAACACTAGAGCACCAGTGGAACAATTGGCTTTGCTCAGGAGAAGAGATTTCTATTCTATGAATATGGAAATGTGGAATAAAGTAAGCAGATATGAGTGGGTTTGTATTACAGGCCTCTCAGGTGAGGGGAGTGGGGAGGGGTGGCTGGCTGCTCATCTCCTTTGACAACTTCTTTCCTGGCTTGCTGAACTAAAAGGTGGTGCCGTTTGTTTGTTTGTTTGTTTTTGTTTTGTTTTGTGACTTCTTAGGACAGAGGTGAATAGTGAGCCTAAAGGGACAGTGAAAATTTGAAATAAAAATCCAGTGGGAGAAAGAATCGTGAAAGGGCCATTACATTAACTTCACTTACATTTTTATTAATTAAATTCAATTTGGCTTCACATTATTTAAATTGAAAGATATTTGACATATGTCACTATGTAAGTTTAAGGCCTATAATATGTTGATTTGATACATTTATATATTGTAATATGGTTACTATTGTATGATTAACTAGCACCTCTTATGTCACATAATTATCAGTTTTTGTGGCAGGAATAATTAAGACCTACTCTCTTAACAAGTTTGATGTTGATCCTACAGTCACCTTACTGTGCATTAGATCTTCAGAATTTACTATCTACTGTTTGCAAATTAGCCTTACTTTATTATGCTTGGAAGTAGTTTTCGGGGAGGCTGGGTGGAAGAGATATGGCTACTCACATTTACAACCAAGTCAAGCTAAAAATCTTGGGCTCACATTCTTTTGTCCCCAGTGTGTCCTTCCAGATGTCAGGTAGAGGAGGCCAGTAGAGTGATCTGTCTTGCTGTCTTTATTTTGCCTCCCATAATCAACTTCCTGGACTCATCATCCTGGGTATCTGGTTTTCCTCCCAAAACTTAACATTTCCCATGAGTGGTGGAAATTTACCCTGCTACCTTCTCATATCTGCTGATAATCTTAGCATCTTAGCAGAGAACCTATCTCAGCCCAGGTGGATCATATCCAAACTACTTGGAGTTTGACATCTCTTGCACCAATGGTTTAGAATGAATGGTTTACTAAATGTGATGTCTGCATCCTAAGTTGTCTGAATTTCTGTGAGTCCTTTAATCGTCCATAGAGATAACAGAATGAAGCATTGGAAATAGACGTCATGCTGGGATGCCAAGGAAATGATAACCACCTCTTCACCTCCTTGAAAGAATGACTGTGGATACTTGTCTCTGTTGACTTGAGTTTTGGAAGTGCTCGTGGTACTTTGATGCATAGCCCTACAATGGAGGGAGCTTGAATGTAATTTACATCTCTAAATTCTTGCACAGGCTTTAAAGTTATTTTACCCCCAGATAAATGTTACAGTGATGGTCAGATAGTACACATTTAAGCTTGCCTTTACATAAAAGCCCAGGATAATTAAAATTAAACCACATTCAATAGATAAACAAATTAAAGCAGAAAAAATTGTGTGCATGCCTCTCTAAACAGCACACACATTATCAGAGAAGGAAACTAATTATTCAAGGATATAGCAAGAGCTATTGAAGGAGATATTGATTTGTTTAAGATAAGAAAGCATCTCCAGTATTAATGAGTATTTGTTTACAAGTCAATTTCTTTGAAATACCCAAACCTTAAACACTAATCAGAACTTACCAGGTTTACCAGTAGGTCATCATCTGCTAGTATTATTTTAATACTTAGGTTTAATTACAAGGTAATGCATTAATTTATTTTCTTTGTAAAATGTTAAAATATTTCAGACCACCCCCAACTATCCATTCCTTCTTCAGAGGAAACACTTGCTATTGATTTGATGTAGACACTTCCAAATGGTTTCTGCTGCATTTTAATTATATTTATCTATATTTACTGGCACATGTTTTACAATAGTGATTTTTGTTGTTGTTTTTTGTTTCCAAGATTAATGAGATCGTTCTGTATGCACCATTCTCTCAAATGCATTTATTACTGAATAATGTGCCTTAGAGATTTCTGATGATACATTACAAATCTACTTCAGTATTTTCCCCATTTTGTTTTTCCCTTAATATAGTTATATCAAAGTAATAAATGCCCTTGATTAAAAAATCAAAAAGGAGCAGGAAAGGCTTATAAAAGGCAACAACCTGCTGCTACATGGCTCCATGTTCCAGCCCTACTTCTTAGAGGCCATTAGTCTGAGCAGCTGTCTGTGGTATTATCTCCACATGTCTAATTAACCTATGGCCACATCATTATTAATTAGTTATCCATATTGGACACTATACCGACTTTTTGCTTGAATGCAATCACCCTTATACTATTACTACCTTCCCTCCCCACCCTCTCCAAAGCAGTTCAAACATTACATTTAATTCTTTATTGGCTGTCTTTATATTTACAATAATAATACTCAAAACTTTCTTTTCTTTTTTTTTTATCAACTATATATACTATATCTGGACTCCTGACTTTGTATAATGATGATGCCACCTATCCTTTCAGCTTTGCTTCCAATTTGTTTTCTAATCAATATCCTTTATAATGCTAATTTGGACGATGTGCTTTGTTTATAAGCTGAGTCTAAATGTTGAAAATCGACAAATAGCATTAACATTCTTGTAACTGTGAAGATATACCATACCCAAAGAGTATACTAATTTTGAAATAAAAATTCATTGGATGTTTTCTATTACCATTTATCTCCCCTGTACTCTCTTCTACCCCACCCACAATCACCACAGTTGTTCATGGCCATGAGTTCTTTCTCTTTTTTTCTTTTTTTGCTCTATGCCTCCACCTCCCCAATGCTCCACCACATCCCTGAGCTACCAGCTAGCTCTCTATGAGTCTGTCTCTATTTTGCTTGCTCGTTCAGTTTATTTGTTAAAAGTCCACAAATAAATGAAATTGTATTGTACTCTGATTTTTTAAATACAGCTTTTAGTTTCTGTTTCTGATGACATTTGTTTTTTTTTGCATTATTTGTCTTGATCATATCCTTAAAAATTTTTTTCAATAAGTAATTATGGAGTTTACCTTCTCAGAGATGTTTCTTCAGGGTCATCCATTCCATTGTTTCTGTAAAGACTATTGTTCTCTGACTGTTGTGCGGCTTTTTTTTTTTTTTCTTTTTAATTTCAATTATAAAGTTTACTATAGCATTAATACCTTTTCGTAAGCATTCCCAGTTTAGGGGCCTTCATAACTAGAAATGTGTATTTCCACTATCTATTTGAAAGGAATCCCACCTAATTTTCATGCTAATATGAAAATATACCTACATTGCCTATGTGCATGAATCATACAGTTTAGTAGTTTGCAACTTTTATCCCAAATTGGTCTTCATTCTCAGCACCTTTTCTAACCTAAAGATTGACTAATTTCTCAACAAACCAAGTACCAGCTGGTTGCTATTTAAAACATAAATTGCTAACAAAATCTATATATTATACATCCACAAACAAGCACATATTTTGTAACAGTGAATAAGAAAGATAGAATTCTGTGTAATATACATCCACATTTTCTTTTTTTCCCCTTAACTGCATTTCATTTTTCTAAGGGTTATTGCAAGTAACATGTTTTCTTGTCTTACGAAATAATTCCAATCTATGAAAACATAATCTGCAGTGATGCAGATACAAGTAACATAAAAAATTATAACTTATTTAGTAAAATCTATTTATAACAAGACTATTTTAAAGCATTCATAAGTTAAAGTTGGTCCTTATCCATTCAGCTACCCTATGTCTTTTGATTGGTATATTTAATCCATTTACCTTTAAATTTATTATTTATAGGTACTTATTCATTATCTAATTTTCCTTTTGTACCTGTTCTCCATTCTGTCTCTGTTTCTTCATCTTCTTTTCTTTCTTTAATTTAATTTTATTGTTGTTGTATCACATCCATCCCCTTTTCACTCCTCTCCGTCCCCTTCCCCACCTACCCACTCCCCTGCAAAGTCAGTCCCATTTGTTGTCCATGTCTATGGTTCTTCCATAATAGTTCCTTGACTAAACTGCTCCCCTTCTTTGCCTCCTCCTCCCCCTCTCCCCTGCCCACTGAAGGCCTTATTCATTGTATTCATGTATCTGGTTCTTTTTGCTTGTTTGTTTTGTTCATTCTTGTTCTATAATGGGTGAGATCATATGGTGTTTGTCTTTCACTGACTGGCTTATTTCACTAAGCATAATACTTTCCAGTTCCATCCCTGTTGTTGCAAAGGGTAGGAGTTCCTTCTTTCTTTCTGCTGTGTACTATTCCATTGTGTAAATATACCAAAGTTTTCCCATCTAATCATCCACTAATGGGCACTTAGGCTGTATCCAGCACTTGGCTATTATAAATAGTGCTGCTATGAACATAGGGGTACATAGGTTCTTATGAATCGGTGTTTCAGGGTTCTTCAAGTATAGTAACAAGATCACTTTCAAGCGTTCGTAAGTTAAAGTTGGTTCTTATCTATTCAGCTACCCTATGTCTTTTGATTGGTGTATTTAATCCATTACTTTTGTACTTGTGTTTCTGTCGGTCTCTCTGTTTCTTCATCTTGTTTAGCATCTCTTGCAATGCTGGTTTGGTGGAGATGTATTCTTTTAGACTTCTTTTGTCTGGGAAACTCCTTATTTCACCTTCCATTTTGAATGACAGTCTTGCTGGGTAGGGTATTCCTAGTTGTAGGCCTTTGTTTTTCATTGCTTGAAATATTTTTTGCCATTTCCTTCCGGCTTGTTGTGTTTCTGTTAAGAAATCAGCTGATAACCTTACGGGAGCCCCTTGTATGTTATTAGCTGTTTCTCTCATGCTGCTTTTAGGATTCTCTCCTTGTCTTTCAAATTTGCCATTTTCATGATAATGTGTCTTGGAGTGGGCCTGTTTGGGTTCATCTTCCTTGGGACCCTCTGTGCTTCCTGAGTTTGCATGATAGTTTCTCTCCTCAAGTTAGGGAAGTATTCTGTCATTACTTTTTCAAAGAGGTTTTCTATCCCTTGTTCCTCCTCTTCTGGTATCCCTATGATATGGATGTTCTTATGCTTCATGTTGTCCTGCAGCTCTCTTAAAACCTCTCCATTCTTTTTTCCATCTTTTTTCATTTTGTTGCACTGTCTGGGATTTTTTTCTACATTGACTTCCAGCTTGTTGATCTGATCCTCTGCTTTCTCTAGCCTGCATTTGGTTCCTTCTACATTTGGTGTTCTTCAATTCAGAAATTGTTTTCTTCATTTCCTCCCGGCTCTTATGGATGGTTTCTATGTCCTTTTTTTTTTTTTTTTTAAGATTTTATTTTATTATTTTTAGAAAGGGGAGAAGGGAGAGAGGCAGAGAGGGAGAAAGACATCAATGTATGGTTGCGTTTCACCTGCCTCCAGCCACAGACCTGACTGGAGACCTGGTTTGCAACCTGGTTAGGTGCCCTGGCTGGGGAATCGAACCTGCGACCTTTGGGTTCTCAGGCTGGTGCCTTATCCACTGTGCTACCAGCCAGGGCCTCTATGTCCTTTTTAATGCTGGTGTAGTTCTTAGTAAGTTCCTTGTAGCTTCCCTAGAGTTCTTTGTAGTTCCCCTGGAGTTGTTTGTAGTTTTCTTTGAGTTGTCTGAGCTCATTGAGCTTCTCTATCACCATTATTTTGAATTCCATGTCTGATAGTGTGCTTGCCTCTATTTCATTTTTCACTCTTTCTGGGGATTCCTCCTTTCCTTTCATTGAGGGTTTATTTTTTTCTTTCTTGCCTCATTTTAGGTGATTCTCTTTGTTTGTTTCTGCTTCTTGGATTGGTCTGCTTTGACTTATTATCTCAGTGTTGTGAACTTCTGTGGGGTTGAGGTGCAGTTTTGTTACTTCCTGAATCCGCGCTTGGTGACATTAGCTCATGTCTCAGTTTGTGCTAGTCAGATTGTTGGAGACCAGAGATCCACTGTCTTTTTCTCTCCTTTGGTTGTTAATCCCCATTGTGCAGCTTTTAATCTGGGACATCTCCCCATGTGTCTTCAGAATGTTGCTCTCATTTCTTGTTCTTTTTTTGTTCCAGAATATTTTTAAGTAACTTACAAAGAAGTAATGTGTGAGGTATCAATTTTCTAAGCATGTCTGAAAATACTTTTTCTACCTTCAAACTTCATTGATCCTTCAGTTGGGTAAGACTTATTTCCCCTCATAATAATAGAGGCATTTAATATTAATTATTAAGAGAGGTCTGAAGGCAATCAGCTTATTATTCCTGTGTTGGTAACTTTGTTTTTTACCCTAGCTGAAAGTTAGTTTTATTTTTTTCCCCATCTTTATCCTTACTATTGTGAAATTTTATAAATATTTGCCTAATATTTTTCATTCAAAGTGAGTCTTTTAATTGGGAATCTTGTGTCTTAGGGAAATTTTCTTGTATTATTAGACAATTTTTTCTTTTATTTTCTCTACCTTCTTGATTTTCCTATTAGATTGGGATGTCTGGTGCTTGAGTCATATGAATTAATTTTTATATTTTTTCATTTATCTGCCTTTTAATTCTTTATCTTGAGATATTTCTTTGACTTTATTTCCAAACTATAAATTATTTTTAAAAATTAATATATTTTCAACATATAGAAATTGCTGGGTTTTCACTGGCTTTTTCTTTTAAGAAATCTCTTACTGTTATATGCATAAAATATATCTTGATATTTCTGAGGATAATAATCAGAGATTTTTAAAAATTTTGTCTTATTCCCCTAAATTATCCTCTCACTCTGGCATCATTTTTTCTTTTCTTTTACAATTGTTATTTATCTTCCCTTTGGAAATTTTCTTCAATGTAGGTGATCTTAATGTTAAGGTTTCCTTTCACTTATTTAGAATGAAGTTAGTTATGAGAAGCTGAGAGCTCTGCATATGTGGGTAGGATTTGTCCACTGGAAGCTTCTGCTTTGGGACAGTTGCTCAGATACCTTGGATGCTGGAGTGCAGATATCTTCTCTCTGTGACCATGCAGTGAGGGAGAGATGACTCTGGGTGCTTTGGGCACAGTAAGGCTGGTAGGTTAGCTGGTATGGCTTCATAGGACCCCTCTCTCAGAAGGCTCCCACCTTTCATTTATTGTGTTGTGTTCTTAGTGTTGAAATTATTAATAACTTTATATTCAAATCTTTGTTTTATAATTCAAGTTCCATGGGACAATGGAGTATGAGCCAAAGGGTCATAGCCTTGACACAATGTGTGCCAATGCCCCCCTCCCCGAACAGGTTTCCTGAGTCTCAACTCTATGCCCCCCTGAATCCTCAGCTAGCCCAGCTTTCCCTACCTTGACATGGTCTAATGAGCCCAGAGACCTCCCACTTGGTCCATGACTGGAAGGATGTGCTAAGATGAAATTGTGGAGAGCTTGAGTCCCCAGATGACAATGATGAAGAATTAACTCTACAGCCCCACACAGAATATGTAGTGTGAATGAGGAATAAAATTTTAAACAGCTCTTTTAAGACTGTTTATTATAGCAGTGTAACATAGTCTACAATGACAGAAATAGATACTGTACATTGAGTGGGATTGATGCGTTACAGCCTATAGTATGAGGCTTTGTCTTATTGGTTGTGTGCTGGTGGCAGAAAAGTGTTATTACAGGCTAGATAAATGGTAAAATGTCTCCTGCAATAAGTTGGAAGGGAGTTGATGAAACTATTTAATTTATATCTCTAGGAGAAGAGGTAGAAAATAGAATGTTAGTAATGCATGTTGGTTCCTGTTTACTCTATACTGACAAGATACTTTAAGAAAGATGAATTCAAATGAGAACTGAAAAATTTACAAGCAGGAATAAAAGTAATAGAGCTAATAAATTCAAGGAATTGTAGGCAACTTGCTCCCAATATCAAGAGTAAAAAATAAAATTGAAAATGCTTTCAGTCAAGAAAGGCTGGTTAAATTCAAATGTGAGGCTATTACATTTATTATTAAATCCCCTGAATAAGTAAACATACCTCCTTCAGTGTTCAACTAAAGGTATGACACCATGTAAATCTTTTCAATTGGACAACATAGCTTAGAAGTAAAAGACTGATGTGAGCAGAGCCGTCTGCTGAACTTTCTGGGCATAAAGTAAAAATAGGAATTGAACATTACTTTTTTCCCAAAGTTACTGAATTCTTGGGCTTCCAACACTTTGGCTTTTTGACTTTTCTACTTTGTGACTAGAGGATAGTCAGTTGAATATGGACTTGGTTCTGGTCAAGAGGGATTGCATTGGCTGTTCTGTTAAAGGTTTAAATGACATCAGAAGTTTTCAAAGAGCAAACCCTGTACATCACTATGGAAAGGGAAATGTGCTGTGGACCCTGTTAGGCTGGCTGGGTCCCTGACACAGGAAACTCTGTGTTTTAGTTAGGTAGGGCTGCCATAACAGAAAACCATACAGTGGGTGGCTTAAATAGCAGAAACTTTTTGCCTTTTGGAGCCTGGGAGGTTTGAGATCAGGGTCCTGGCATGGTTGGATTCTGGTGACAACTTTCTTCCTGGTTTGCAGACAGCTACTTTCTTGTTGTGTCCTCCACACAGGGCACAGAGAGTGTGTGTGCTCTCTGGCCTCTTCTTATAAGAGCACTAATCTTATTATAAGGTCCACAATCTCATGACCTCCTCTAAACCTAATTCTGTAACTGGAAGCAGGTCTGGCTGCCTGTTGCTATGAAAGCTTATAAGCCAATACTCAACAGGCAGGTGCTAATGTAAAGGAAAGTGGCTTGTTTGCAGATGCCAGCCATCTGGGAGGTGGGAGTCTCATGTTTCAAAGCCCATCTCTACATGCCAGTGGAGGCAGAGATTTTTCTAAGGAGGTAGAGGGAAACAGAACAAAGAGATTAAGGGAGGCAGTTGAAAAGTTATGTGCAGACAAGCACAGTCCATTCTGATAAGGCAAATAAAGGTCCAGTGTGCGTCATCCTGTTTAGTCATCCTGAATCCATGTCGTCCTGGCTCCACAGCTGAAGGTCAGCAAACCTCCTGGAAATGGGATACCTGAAGGTTGGAGTCTGTATCTTTTGAAATTAGTTCCTAGGATTCTTATACAAACATGTTGTTTATTTATAACCTACGTATTAGTCAGAGTGAGCACTTACAGAAACAATGTCAAAGGAATGGTGGGGTGAGTTATCAATACAATCCTCTACTGTTACAATTCCTCCTAGAGGCCCAATCTCCAATCACCATCACTTTTGGGTTAGTATTTCAACATATGAATTTGGGAGGCATAACATTTAGTCCATGATACCCTGTGATCCTGAAAGGCTTGTTTCCCTTTCCCTTTGCTTTTACATTATCCAGGTCAGTCTGAACCTTGGTGATATATTTACTCAAAAGGCTTCAGGTGGTTTTATACTTTTAAAGAAGGCTGTATTTATAATTATTTGCTGATGTGTTGTTGTGCTAATATTTTGAAAGGGCTTAGAATAAACCATTCCTGGCATGTGGCAAATGATATCCAAGTATAAACTATTAGTATTATTAATATTATTGATGTTATTACATCATCATCATTATCACCATTTGAACAAAACAATATTAAGGGATGACTGTATGACAGATTTAGCTTATCCACTTGGCCCAGTGGTCAAATCCCTGTCACGGCCTAGTTCAGGTTGGATGACTTGAAGGTACTTCTGTGAATTAAGAACATAGGCTCCTTCCATTGTGTGGTTCTGCCATGAGGCTCATCATAAGCCTTCAAGGTCACTGTGGTAGAAGAAAGGGAAGTGATGTTGTGCCCAGGCTATGAGGGGGCATTGCTTTATATTGTCTAGAACCTAATCACATGACCCTAGCCTAATTTAACATGGATGGGTAATTTAGAGTTTCTGGGTGTATGCAAAGAAGAAACAAGTTTGAGGTGGTCTCTGTTACCTATGGTTCCGTGGACTCATTTTTACAAGGCTCCGATCAAGCCAGTGAAAGAAAGAGGTCAATGCTATATATAGTGTCTTCTTTTTTATTTATCACCTTTTTATTTAGTAGTGTCCTCTTCATGGGACTCTCTAGTGGAATACTAGACCTGATCTCAGATTAAGGTCCTTTCTTAGCAAGATTGTTAGTATTTCTTTTATGGAAACTAAACTGAGATCAGACTTTCCTTTTCAAGTTGGCAAGCTACTGAAAAATGTAGAGCCAAATTTGTTGCCCATCTGTAAAAACTGTTTTCCTTGCTCAAATTTATTCCCCCATTGACTTAGTTTTCTTACATTATTTCTTTCACAACTAGTTTATGCTATATTTATTTTATTTTATTTTATAAATCTTTATAAACCACAATAAATACATATTTTTAAATGGGGCACAAGTAATGAGATAAACAAACTCCCTTATATAGAAGTATATTTCATGGAAATAGTTATCATTGAGTCTATTAATTGATGAAGATATTCAAAACCCTTGAGAGAGAGGTAAGACACTTCCATTAGTAATGATGGCTTAATTTCATAGTGATTCTCAATTCAGGATGTAGGGATAGACTTCATAGGAAAACTTACTAGAATGTGCAGGGAGGGAAGGAGGGAGGTGGAATTCATGCCCCTCCAATACATGCACACCCCCAGTACCACTGACACAGACAGATATTTAAATAGTAACACACTCCTTCACTGCAACATTAATATAACTCCACCCTTTCTTGATAGTTTTATGTTTATCTCCTATGTTAATCTTTAAAAAGAGGGAGAGTTCTTTCTAATCAGAATATCAAGTTACCTTAATGTACTTCAGGTTTCAAATGTTGAACTGAGGAGTGATTCTTGGGCTGAAGTAGGTAGATACATTCTTGGCTAGAGAGAAGGTGGGCGCAAGCTTGCTATGTAGTGACTTCTCTTTTGGGAAAACACTGATTGAAATACCTTTTCCCTAACATCACTTCTAATTATCCCAAGAATGTGTAATTTCACCCTCTTTGCTTCTTTTCCCCAGGAAAACAATTCTGTGCTGTCCAGAAAAAGGCTAGAAAGGGAATGTATTTTGAAAGAAAAGCACTTTGAAAGAAATTGTCTTGTCCCTCACACTAAACTACTTGTTTGGTGAGTTTGAATTGGAAATTGGAAAAAAAAAAAAAAACTAACTGGCTAAGATAATGGTCTATGCAGACTTCACAAATAGAGGACACAGATTTATCTTAAAGATAGGCAAACCCAGGTGAAAGATGGTACATTTATGATACATTAGTTTACTTGTGCCCAGATCCCACCAACTGATCCTCTAGCAATTTTTGTGGTTCACTGGCAGGGCTTTCTTGCAGACCTCTTGTTAGATGATGATATGATGGCCAGACTCTAAGATGGCTCCCAATGTTGCACACCTCCTGGTGGTTGTTCCCTCGTATAGACTCCTTCCACATTGTACCAGGGTTGGTTTATGTGAACAGCAGCATGGGTCAGATATGGTGGTAATTCACTTCTGAGTTTAAATAATAAAAGAGTGAAACTTTCATGCTGGTATTGATTCTCTCTTGGATTCCTCCCTCTTTCTTTCTCTCTCTTTCTCTTTTTCCTTTCTTTCCCTCTCCCTCTCCCTCTTCTCTTTCTTCTTTTCTTCTTTCCTTCCTTTCCTTCCTTATCCCTTCCTCTTTCTCCTCCCCCCACCTCTCTCTAAAATAAAGGCAGCCATATTGCACATATCACAAGAGCCAGTGAGAACATGAGACCTGCCAGCAATCATGTGGGTAAAGTTGGCAGCAGGTTCTCTTGCCTCAGTTGAGTTTTCAGTTAACTATCATTCTGACTGACGTTGTACTGAAACCTCCTGAGAAAAGCTGAGTCAGAACCACCCAGCTAAGCTCTTCCCAGATCATGACTATCAGAAACAACTGGAGACAATAAATGCTTGATGTTTTAGTCTGCTAAACTTTGGAGTAATTTGTTATATGGCAATAGATAACTAATACAGATGAGACAGAACAAATGTAAACCTTTTTCTCCCAAATATAGGAAAATAAATCATTAAGTTTTCTTGAACATTGAAACATATTATTCTTTCTACTTTAATTTATTTCCTCCTTCCACCTTAATAAATGCATATAACCTGGCATAGCAAAGGAAATTAGATTCTCTATTAATGTTGAAATCTGTTTGACAATAAGTTGGGGTGTTGACTGAAGAGACAAGATTGCTCCTGATGCTTAGTGTGAAAAGAATTTCTTCCAACAAATCTTGTAGAAATGGTCATTATTAACTATCCTCCAGACAGGTGCCTCCTTTTTTCTCCTTTCCTTTGGAGATTCAGAGAGGTATCTCTGCTTCTGGTAGAATCTGCTTCTGGTCTGAATTTAGTTTTTTTTTCTTTTTACATATTCTATTTTCCTCCTTTTGTACTTAAGATAATGGACAGAGAACACAATTCACGAGCCAGATATTCTGTCTTAAATTTTACCTTGAAATGCTGCAAAGAACCACAGATCAGAGTTAATTTCACTTTTTTTTTTTGATATGTAAGAGCTGAGTAGGATGCTTCTGTGAGATAACCGTAGCTGATGTGCAACTTAATGTACTATTTAAATGAAAAGTCTTTATATTTTACTAATGTTTTAATTTGTAATATGGCTTCTTTGGTAAAGCATGGTAAACAGGTTTATTTATTTATTTATATGTGAGGGTGCATTCATTTACTGATGAGAGAGAGAGAGAGAGAGAGAGAGAGGAAAGAAAAACATCGACATATGAGTTGTCTCCTGTATATGCCCCAATTGGCAATTGAACCTGCTGCCTAGGTATATGCTTTGACTGGGAATTGAACTCGCAACCTTTTGGTACATGGGACAATGCTCCATCTCACCTAGCCACCTGGCCAGGGCAATATAATTTGACCTCCATTATCTCAGAGACTCAGATTATATTACCTTGACTTAACAAAGTGAGAAACTACTAAAAAGGTCTGTGATGTATACAAGCTTTCCAGATGGCTGGAAGCATTCATGGCTAGAACTCCATTTCCCACTTCTGTTCCAGACTTCCCTCTCCACTTTTTCTTTTTACACAAGAGTAGTCAGTCAGTTAGTTGAATTCAAATCAATTTTCTATGCAGGCAAAGAATGGCTTTCATACATTAAAGTTGGCTTAAGATAGATCCTGTGAGTTTTCTTAAATGGAAATCATTAATTCTCTGAGATAGTAAGTATAGGTTTTGTTTATTTATTATTTATTTATCTTTTAATTTTATCGTTGTATTACATCCATCCCCTCTTTGCTCCCCTCTGTCCCCCTCCCCACCCACCCATTCCCCCCAAAGTCAATCCCACCTGTTGTCCATGTCCATGGTTCCTTTATACTAGGTTCTTGTCTAAGTTGCTCCCCTTTCTTGCAGTATAGGTTTTAAACAGCACAAAACAATTTGGACAAGTCCATGCAATCTTACTGTTTACTAAAATTCATTTTGCTTAAAATAACACTTCTGCTAACACTGAGTAGTATCTCTTTATCTTGGACAACACAGTCCATATTTTTACATAATATGGCAAAAATATTCAGAATATGTTTGAGGTTCAGCCATGCTGTGTCAATAAAACAGACCCCCAGAGAAATTACTTGGACCTGAATCTGCCTGAATTTGTCCAAGTCTATCTTTGCAGCACTTCTGCTGATGTGTGTCTTAGGGGTCATATTCACAGAGCTGCCTTGTGTTAGCAGGGGCTACCTCCCACCCTGAGCCTGGCTAAAAGCAGAGCTATCTTCATCTGGAATATGTCCTGCTTCTGTTCTCTTTGTCCATGGAGGACATTAATCAGGGCTTTCTTGAAAAAAGAAAACAACATGATCTGGTGTATGAGCTAAAATTATAATGAATCTAGAGAGGCAAATGAATAGGTCTAAAAATCGGTTCCTATTCAGCAAAATCCACACCACTCTATCTAGACACCATTCTCCTGGTTGACTACAGCAGTCAAGGTGAACAAGCTTTGCAAGAACTTGCGTAGGTGCACATACCCAAGGCCCTGCAGGACCACCGGTTCCTTGTGCAGAGCAATTAAATGGCCAGGTTCCAGCTGTGCTGCTCCTTTCAGATTTTCCTAACATTAATTTTTACATGAGCCAAGGCAAAAGAGCACCTGGGAAACCTGATTATTCTTCTCAAGGCTTCCTCTGTGGATTACCTTATTTCTTTCCAGTGAAAGAAGTGTTCCATAATTCTGCTGTGTGCATACTAGACATTCATTTATTATCTTGAAGGAAGTGTTCCTAAATAATGTACACATAATTCCTGGTTAATAATTTTAATTTTAACAGTTATGCAAATCTCATGAGCCACCTTCACTTTTCGTTGCTTTCCAAGTTGGCTGTCTTTCAAAAATATTTAAAGAAATATTATTCCAAAATGCTTACAACAGCGTAGAATAGATTTCCTCATGCATGCTGACCAGATTGGCATTAAATAACTTCAGGGGTTCCATCCTTTATGAATAAACAATTTGGAATGGCAGTGTTTTAAATTGAAAATTTGCCAAGGTCATTTCTATAATCCTTGATTTGAGTAGGATCCATTCTGACCAAGGGATTTTCACATCTGCTGCTCTTCTGGAGTTTGCTGGAATTTATGCACCCAAACCATCTAGACACATGTGTACACTGTGACTGGTAAGGATGTGGGCTTGACAGCCTATCTGGTTGGGTATCCTGGCTCACTGCCCTGGACCATGTGATGGTCACAAGGACCCTTCCCTGTGACCTCGCTGCCTATTCTACATGCATAGGGCTTCCCTGGACTTGAGAGGCAGCAGACTTTAGAGGCCTAGCATATGAACTTACTGTTTGTTAAAGGAGAACTGAATCCTGCAGAAAAGAATTCAAAAGATTGAAAAGTGAACATTTTCCCCAAATCTAATTTTATTGATAAACATTTTCTGTTTCTTTTGAAAGCTCTATCACTCAGTGACATGTTTGTATGTGTCATTCTGAGGCGTTTGTTGTCCTTTCAGAGCTGTTCCTCCATAGAAAAGGACTAGGGAGGGAGAAAGTCTGGGGCCTTCCCCAGAACATGAGTATTTAATGGGGATGTAGGGAACTATGAAAAAATGGGTGGGGCCCATGAGTAAACTTTGGAGCATTTGTAAGTCTCCTGAGATGTCATGAAAAGAGCTTTTTATCAATGCTCAAAAAGGTTTGGGTTCCCAAACTGTCAAGAATCACTAACATCGAGTCTTATCAGCAGTAATTACACCAGACTTTGTAACTGACCTACTAAGTACCCCAGGTGCTGGGGTTTTAAAAATGCAATTATAAAAATAATTGCGTAGCCCTGGCTGGTAGCACAGTGGATAAGGTGCCGGCCTGCGAACCCAAAAGTCACTGGTTCGATTCCCAGCCAGGGCACATAATCAGGTTGCTAGCCAGGTCTCCAGCCAGGTCTGTAGCTGGAGGCAGGTGCAAGGCAACCATATAATAATGTCTCCCTCCCTCTCTGCCTCTCTCCCTTCCCCTCTCTCTGAAAATAATAAAATATTTAAAAAATTAATTAGAAATCATTTGCTATTAGATACACAAAATGCTGTCTGAGTAAAAAAGTCCTAGTATTCCAATAATCAAGACTTTGTAGAATGCCTCTTGGTTCAGACTTCTCCTTAAACTCAGAGCTGACTGATTTATTTCAGATTGGCCAGTTCTTTGCTTGTTGGGCTCTCATGGACTCTGGAACAGAAGTTCAGTGATAATGGAGCATTTGCAAATTATGTTTTTCAGTATAATGGAAGTGGAAGTTTCGTTTTTCATTCTTTTTAGTGTAGTAGAACTCTGGTCTCTCATGCCAGAAATGTATTTTCTTTCAAAATACATCTTTTCTACTGGCTAAGTATTTATGATGAAAAGGAACCTTCTAGAAGGCAGAATGAGTCGAGCACGTTGTATTTCATCTTTATGATGAAATGCAGACTTTGCATTAAAAAGCAAATCCTTCTTTTGAAAAGTTAAATAGAAAGGCACTTAAAAACAGTCTTGTAGCTTAAATTTGGAGGACTAAGAATAACTGATAAAATTTATTTGATTGCAAATTAGATAAATTTCCACTTACTTTTAAATAAATTCTTCTGTACGTGTGCACCATTATAGAAACAGAACAGAATGCCAGGCTATCTAGTGTTTGTATAGAACTGAGTAAACATTACCTTGTTTTTACCTAGAAAAAATTTTTTATCAATATGTGGTTTAACAAATATTCACCCATTTTTATACATTCATTTATTCATGAAGCAGACATTTGAGTGTCTATAAGGTGCTAGGGCCTTTGCTAATCTGTGGTGTGAACTACAAATTAGAAATGATTCCTCTTCAAAAGCCTACCTTTCAGCCCACGAGTTAGGCTGAACAAACCCAGTATTCCTCAGGTCACTATAGGCAGCTTCTATAGGGAGGGATCCAGTGCGAAATCTGGAATGAACTGGCTGCCATCACATGTTAACCTTGGACCCATGGCCCATCACCACACCACTTAGCCTCAGAATATGTATTTTTAGGTTAAAATGTTGTGTTTCACAGAGTTGTCATGAGTATGTCAAGGCCTTAGGCTGCCAATAAATTCTGCATAGATGTTAACTGTAATAATAATTAGATTATTATTAAACACAGCATGAACAGAATACTTGGGAGCTCAGGAAAGGAACAATGAAAAGTGACTCAAAAGGTTCTGGTTCTATCTGAGCTGAATGGAGTTGGGGTGACTTCCTCAAAGGCACACAGATAGCATGCAAATACATGGGTGCTTAGGGGAGGAGGGTTAAGACTGTGGAGAAAGAGGCTTTCTAGAATGCTTGTATTATTTTCCTCATGTGTTCAACTGAGCTTTTTAGTCTCTTATAGGACTATTATTGCCTTTTAAAGACTTTTTGCATATCAAATGATTATATCTGATAAGAAATTATCATAATGATCACTTTTGGGTCTCTCTACTTCCAGCCAGCTAGTCTCTCAATATGAATTTATTTACTCCATAGTTTAACTAATAAATACAGATTTTCAATTTGAAATATATTCTAACTTATCCTTTGTTTTGTATTTATGTTCAAGGCTACGGTTTCCTATGATTTATCTTGCTTTATTTCATAGCAAGAACTTCTAAAATATCCCTGCTCTCTTTTATTTAAACCACCTTTTACTGAACAGTGTGTATTTTATACATATTGTTGTTTTATATGTAATTAGGTGCTAAATTCTATTATTTTGATTGACTAGTGCCTGTCTAAGCCTGTCATCCCACCCTAAAGAACAAGCTTGTAGAACTTTTATATGAGTGTTTTCATATGTGTACATATATGTATCTTATCATTTTGCAAAATAAAAGTTTTAAGTAAAACACCTTTTCCTAAACTTTCTGAATATTTTGTGAGCTATTGAGAGCAGGGTACAGAAGTAGCAATGTGGCAGTAATTGACTGATATGGTTCATAAGAAAAAGTGTCCTTTTTATTCAATTCACAAATGTGCTATCATTTATCTTTGCTTGTGACCTTCTTCCTCTTAAATTTAACCTATATTCTCCAACGTCTTGAACCTTTGATACTTGAGATTTGAATCGAGTCAGGTAGTATATCCAAAATGGCAAATAACTGTGGGGTTTTTTTTTTTTTTTTTTTTGTTGTTGTTGTTACTTTAAGAAGCACATATATTTTGAATAGATTTTGAATTTAAAATAAAATCCTTATCAGTTATTATTTCCAAATCAGTTCATATTCTCAGTGGATTTGAATGCTTTTAGAGGATAAAATGTTCCCTTTGCACACAGAGATATTTAGAAAGTATTAGTCTTAATTTTCAGGTATATGAGAAGTCAGAGTACTTGAAATACTATTATTTTGGCAATGTCTATCCTCATATTTAATAAAATTCTTATCTATGAAAATGCCTGCAAATAATTCAGTGCTGTTAATCTAATTGAAACTATTTGATTACTTGGAACGGAATGTTAAAATGACTAATATTTTTTTGGAGACAAATTTAATTTGCTTTTAAGTACTATAGCAAATGACATTCTTCTAGATCTTTGAATGGTATTGATGTTTATGTGTTCAGGTGTTGCACAAATTAAGGAACTAAATCACTTTCATAGGTAGGAGTTAAATGTGGTAGAGTCGTCATTAAAGTAATTTACAGCTGATGATATGTCAAAGCAGTTTCCTATGAAGTTGTACGGAGATGGGAGTGGGTATGAATCATTGAAAATTAAAGATTTTTCATCTCTAATTACTTTAGCTCTCTTAGGAACCACACATACATTTTTAATGTAAAAAATAAAGACAACAAACACCAGAGAGGGAACATTACACTTAAGGCTGGCTCACTCACATTTATTCTCAAGGCCAGATTCTGGGGTCAAGCTAAATTTGTATACTTAATTTTTAATGCCTCTTCTCTTCATCTTTACTGAAACAACATCCGCAACAAATTGTTCATAAGGCCTGTGAGATTTCATTCACTTGTCCTATTTAGTTAACTAAAATGAATGGGGAATGCCCAGAAGGCATTCTTTCAATATAGATTTTTCCTTTATTTTTAATGCAACTTAAGTAAACCCCTAGAATAAAAAATGATTTCAGGTAGCCTTGAATTTATATATGAAACAGAAGTGTGTTAATCACCATTTAACTTAATTTAATTTAATTGAGGGTTGCGGTGGGCATGCATTGTTTTGGTCATGCAGCATCTATTCACCATTTTCTGGATAAGATCACCCCATTTCTTTCCTGGAAAACCCACCTTCACTTATTTGTCTTTGGGGGGAGTGGGGGTATGTGGCCAATTAGAGCATTGTATTCCCACAGCCAGAATGGCTGGCTTAGGGATGGGCATATGAGCACAGCTATTTTGTTACTATAAGAGTCTTGAGAATGAAGTTAACACGGAAGAAAGTATAATAGAAATCAGGTGTAACCCCAAAGTTCAGTGACTTCTTGAAGCTCTGAAAAATAAAAAAACTAGATTTTTAAGCTATTTTTCCCAGAAGTTTCTCTTCATTTATGCCAGTTTGGACTGGGCTTTCTGTCATTTGCAACTGAAAGAATCCTAACCATAATATGCACAGAATTTTTGAGCTGGATGTCAATGAATTGAGAAAGGGATGGGGGTTAAAATGAAGTGCAGCTTTATTCCCGTAGCCAATTTCAAAGGCATGGAGTTTTTCCTCCTCATATATCCTTTTCAAATAAGGTTGCTAAAACCTACACTCAGATGTAGGCATGTGAAAAGAATCAGTCGGGCAGTTTTGAAATACAAATTCTGAGAAAGCAATCCAAGTTATTTTGTGTTTCCTGGGAGAAATGATCTTTTCCCATATGGTGTCTCTGAGATGAAGACAAACCTAGGTCTCAGTTTTCAGTAGTCCTGGGGGAGCGTGGCAGTGTCTGAGCCTGGCACCGTGAGCAGCAGAGAATGGCCTGCCCAAGCCTGGAGGTGCAGAGCTAGCCTAGCGGTGGCCGTCCTGTACCTGCCCTGACCTCAGTGCTGTGGCAGCCTGGACAAAGAAGATGCCCAAATTTGTGGCAACATGGAGGTCTCTGTGAGTCTTGGGGATGGCATCAGGAAAAGGAGGCAGCTGGCCAACTTGTCCTGAAATCATCAACTTTCTGGAGATGTTGGCAGAGACCTCTCCCCCATGGACCACTCTCTGAGCCTCATTTTTGGAGATGAAAGAAATCATATCTCTTAACTTCTTACTATTATTAATTAAGTGCTTTGGGGTTCCTATGAATTAGAATTTACATGTTTGCTATGTTTTTTCCAGCATTTATTTATGTTTTTGGTAGGATAAAGGTGTCTAACAGCTTAATCTCCCAGGTGATATACCTTGAAGTCTACAATAGGATTTAAAACATTAATTTCTTCTGGTGTTTGTCAGGTACCAGCTCATTATAAGATGATCAGACTGCGTGTAAAAATGATTAGTTTAGAGTGTGGCCCAGAGATGTGGCTGTGTGCCTGTTGGTGTGTGAAGGGGATGGGATGGATGCGCTTACTGCCCAGCAAATGTCTAACTGGAAAGGACAAGAGCCTAGCAAACTCTCTCCATTTCCTGGATGCAGCTCTGGTAGCCTCTGTCTCTTGGTCTCACCAACTCCCTATTGCTGACAAGCACTCCCAGAATACTTCAAGGAGATAAAAGCTAATAGTAGTCAACTTAGAATATCCAATCTAGGCTAACATTCTTTCAAGAATAAGGGCAAAAATGAAAAAAATGTTGGCTGTCGGTTTCTCATATTATGTCTAGGTATGTATTGCTCCCTCTATTCCCGCTTTGCTGTTTTTTTTTTTTTAAATCATGAATCAATGCTAGATTTTTAAAAATTTAATTTTATTGTTGTTGTATTACATATGTCCCCTTTTTACTCCCCTCTGTCCCCTAGATTTTATCAAGTGCTTTAACAGCATCTATTGATATGATCATGTAGTCTTTGTCTTTCATTTTGTTTATGTGGTGTATTACGTTGACTGATTTGTGTATATTGTACATCCATGCATGGGCAGGAGGAAGACAAAATGGAGTAAGGCAGGGACAGAAGTTACCTATGAGATTTGAAATAAAGTAGTGAACAAATAGGAATACAGTTGAAGAAAAACAGCAATGACCATAAATAATATTGATATCAGACAAGCCATACTTTATAAAGGTGGAAAAAAATTAAGACTATTACTAGAAGGAGAGAAAGAGTATGAGCTGACTAAAGGAAGGAAGAATGATTTTGAGAGGATAAGATTTACAACAAAAAAGTGCAGGGAGAAGGCAAAATGAAGTACAATGTGAGATTTGAAATAAATAAAAGATAATACAAAAATCTTAATGAAAGAATAAGAAATAAAAAAACGGAATAGTGAATTAAAACACAATTGATGCAAAAGAAGTATTAAGTGTCTATGTGAAAGAAAGAACACACACTTTGAAGAAGAGCAGGGTGGAATTTGTCTCAGCAGAGTTTGGTGTTTGCCTTCTGCCTTCCCCTTCTGGATCTGCCTCTGCCTTCCCCTTCTGGATCTGCCTCTGGCCTTTTATCACTCAAGGTCCTGGGGTGAATCTTCCAACTTCTGGCACCTCCACCTGTATCACCTCCATCTGCCTCTCGAGGGGACTACTATTGAGTTTGGGAGGGCAGAATCCCTGGGTCTCCACTGGGAGGCTCTGTTCAGTCTTCTGGGTAAATTGTGGGTCTGTCCCTTTGCCCCTGAACCACCCATGTTGGTTTGTCCCAGTTTATTTCCAATAATGTATAGTTTCTGCTGTATTATCTGTCTATTCCTAGGGAGGGGCCAGTGTGTGTAAGAGGGTCAGTTCTTTCCTGCGTGGGGCTGATGGCAGCTCTGTGTGAAGCTAGGGCTGGTGGGGCCCTGATTCCCTCTTGCTGCACCAATTTCTGATCTCTGCTTTTCTGGCCTCAGTGGAATAAGCCCCTGGGAACTAGTGTACTTTGTTTCCCTGATACAGTTCAAAAGGGGCCCTGTAGGCATTCCTCTTGCTGCCTTTTTCTTGGGAATATGCACCCTGCCAGTTTTGCAGAGAGGCTTGGTGCATCCTCCCCTTCCTGGAGGTTCAGTCTCAGCTAGGGAAGGGGGCTGTAAATAATGTTAGGTGCTCAGCTCTCTCCAGTCCAGTTGCCAGCCCACTGTCCTCGCAGCATAGCCCAGACTCCTCTCTGCGCAGCCTCCAGCCTGCCAGCTACACCAGATGGGGCTGAGAAATCCCCTCGCTGCGTACCTTTCTGATGTCTCTGCCCAGCTGCACCAGGCAGGGCTGAGAAATCCCCTCGCTGCACACCTTTCTGATGTCTCTGCCCAGCTGCACTCAGTGGGAGCAAACCGTGCCCTCAGCCCTTTCCCCAGGCTGGCAGGGCAGTTGCGGGCTGAGTCCCTTCCCAGCATGCCTCAGCTTCCCTTTTAAAAGTCTCTGGGCACTCCCACTGGGTCACTGTTGTCTTTCTGTATAAGCCACCTCTCCAAAAAGCCCAAAGTCTCTCATAGTCATGGCTGGCTGCCACCTGTTCTACCTGGCGCAAGTAGAAAAAGAATCCCTCTCTCTCTCTGGCACTCTCCCAGTTGGTGTCTACTGCTGCAGCTATGGGTGTGCTACTCGCTGTGCGTGTGTGTACCCTAGGTCCCTGCAACTTTGTGTATCCAAGTCACTCCCAGCCTGCATCTGGGGGTTCTCAGTCCTGGGAGGAGAGAGACCCTGGGAGCTCCCATCTCTGACTAGGCTGTCTGTGGCTGCAGGTGCCAAAGGGGATTTCCCGGTCAACCTATAAAATCTCCCTACTTCTGTTGTGAAGTGTCTTAGGTACTCCTTGGCTTCCAAACTTTATTTCAGCTAAGATTCTGTTGAACATTCAGTTTATTTTTCAGAAAACCACATATCCACTTTGGGGGCCTTAGTGCCATCTTTTCTCTCTCAAATACACTTTAAAGATAGCTTGTTAAATATAATTAAAAGATTGATATTTCATTTGAATTACATTTATTCTATTGTTCTGATCATCTAGAGAGGATTGATACCTTTGTGACATTAAATTTTCCTACCTATAAAAATAATTCTTCTCTCTACTTTTAAATTGTCTTAAGTGCTGCCTTCAAATAGTGTCCTAACTTTCTCCAAAAATATCTATCTTTTGGAATCCTGACATAGTTTGTATTTGTTGGCTCCTATCCCATTTTCCATCTTCTCAATTACATACTGTTTTTGTTCTTTTAAAAATAAAAATAGCCCTTAATTTTTGGAGATGAAAGAAAAATGATCTCTCCTACCTTCTTCCTGTTATTAATAAAGTTGTGGGTAACTAGAAGACCATAATGCATGCCAGGTTTTATTGTGCATGCTGGTCAGAAATGAAGGGAAATGAGATGCAAAGAATAGACTTCTATGACAAATGCGTCAAATGCCATGATTTACTAGCTGTGTCTAGACTGTCTGATCCAGCAGGGCAGCCTAGGTAATGACAGATGGGGCTGACTGATTATCACTTGAAGGTGGCATTAATATCATACTTTCAGAGGATGTAAACATAGTGAAGTGAAGTGAAGTGAATTCTTCCTCCTCCCAAATATGCTCATGTATAGGCCATTCTACTGTTATGATTAAGAATCAGCCCAGTTCTAGAAGCGTTTTTGCCTTACTGACTTAAAGTGGCCCTTAACAGCAACAAACGCTTATACCCAAAGACTACTGATTTATTACAAATACCAATGTGGCCTTTGCTAGCATCTTTGGATCTGTCTATGGGCTCAGAATCAAGCAGTTGAAAATATGTGCTCTTGTGCTTCAAATGCGAGTAAAGGCCAGCTGTCTCCAGGACTTAGTATAGTCTAGGCACTTAAACAAAATGCAAGGGACAATAAACAAATTGTAGCTAATACGTAGTTTTAGCAAAGCTTTTAACTTGGCTCCATTACTGGTTTATCTATGGGGGAAAGCACGTTTGATACCTCTTGGGACAAGTCCAGGAATGTTTGCTTTTGCCTATTTGTGCCACAAGGATCTTTGGATGGTTTTGGGATTGATAGAACCACACTCCATGTAGAACCCCTAAATTATCAGAGCTCATCTCTACATTTCATATCAGTCAGCAATGAGTTTCAAAGATTTCAGTTTCTGGTTACAAGTTTTGAAGCAAAGCTTAGTGCTTAATAATTTTAAAAAAACCCATTTTTGTTTGTGTTTTGTTTTTCCCTTGGATAATTGTAACCAAGGGCAAACAAATCATAAGTGTAAAATTATTACCTACCTAGTATGAATGTATTCAACTATTATATTTATATATTGCCTTACACTTTCCTCTATGTCCCTTGAATGCACATTATGGTGTATCTGTTTTGGGTTGTGATTTTCAAGAGGACAGTATCCATGGTGGTGAACTAATTTGTGCCATGTTATGAGCAGATAGTTGTATAGCTAATGTTTGAAGATGATAGTAGTGGTGGTGACTTTATATATACATTTGTTTTCAGCATTAATATAATTGACCTGCTTTGGAGCTGGATGGGCTGGGTTACAAAATTGGCTTGGCATCTTTCCATAACATCCAAAAATCAGTTTTCAGCTTGAATGCCAAACAGAAGTCATTCTTGCCAAGAGTTGCAAGATAACCTTCTCACAGAGCTTCAGAGTGTCA
This sequence comes from Noctilio leporinus, assembly GCA_004026585.1. NCBI lineage: Eukaryota > Metazoa > Chordata > Mammalia > Chiroptera > Noctilionidae > Noctilio > Noctilio leporinus. Next base: position 16,696 of record PVIW01002351.1, on the reverse strand, counting down.
GACGCCATACAGAAAGAACCACAATCTGCCATTCAAGTGTTCACTGATCTGCCATTCAAGGTCTCCATCATTCTCCTGACAAAAGCTGTTATGTGTGTGAAGTCATCCTCGGCACATGGGGTGGCAGGGACAGCAAGGGTGGCATCTGATATAATGGTGACACAATCCTTTGGACCTGCAGAGTCAGTCAGCTGGAGGTGCAAGTGGAAGCTGTGTAAGAAGTAGAGTAGATGTGAGAGACCTCATATTGTAGTAATATGGAACAGATGCTACTGAGGGCCACTTTGTGCTGGGTGTTGTAGAGAGAACTTTACAATTAGGTGGGGGTATTGGATGCATGTATGACCACAGGGTGAGAGGCCATTGGCGGTGAATAGTGATTGCCAAATAAATACAATAGTCATTAAAGGCCTGGGAGATCAAGGAAAGAGGTAGTCACAGTTGAGCTGGAGACATTTGTAGGGGGCTACAGACTAGGAGTTAGGGGGATATCAGCCTGGGAGCCAGTCTATCCTGCCTCTTACACTTGAATAGTCACATACACTTTCGGCAAGTCCTAAGTCCTTATCAGCAGAAGTTTAGTAACAAATGAGTTTTAGAACTACTGTCTTATTCTACATTTTATAGTTAGTTTTACTATAAAACTAACTATAAAACAGAAGAGGTAAGCATTACATCAAACCTTACGGAATTTAGGATTTTGTCATGAGGATGAAGGTGCGGGACTTCCAGGAGCTGGATTAGGAAATGGATGAGCCAAGGTGTGTGGAACCCAACAGCTTGACGTTCCTGTTTCCTGTTTGCATATGCAGAGCGGTTTGTTCTAAATACCACAAATAAAATATCAGTAGACAGGTATTTGGAATTGTAAGTAAGCAATACTCCATTGCCTAGGGAAGGGACAATGTAGTTGAACTTGGTTTCCTGGTGAAAGGTATGGATTTCGATCTCTACTTTCCTAACTGTAGTTCACTTGAGCCTTTGAAGTTTCTTATTCTGGCCTTTGGTCAGTATCCTTCCTCAAACTCTACCAAAAAAAAAAAAAAAAAAAAAAAAAAAAAAAAAAACCCACACCCAAACAAAAAATCACACACAGTAAAGAATCATTCTGTATTTCCGTATTTTTAACATTAAAGGGAATGTAGTTACATCACTGGTTACTTTAAGAAGGTTTCTTGCCCTGGAGACCCATGGTCTATAAAGAAGGCATCACCACCATCACCATCTGTCCCACAGAAACTTGTGCCAATGAAGTGCATGGGTCTACATGTGAGTTTTTTGAGACAATACAGTTAGAGAAAAGTGAATCCTCATTAACTGCAACGTCTAGCTGAATCTTCTGATTACCATGTCTTATACAATAGGCCCATTGTATTTCCAATTGCCAGAGTGCCATGGTTTGGCTATAGAAGTAGGTGTTGAGGTTTAGGTCAAGAACAGTGTTTCTGGAACAGAGAAGTTCAAGGAATGAAGAACCAGGGTATTATTAGTTACCTCATAGACTAAAATCACCAAAAATTTATGACAGGGAGGGTGTTGGAAAGACTGAACCAAGAGTTACCTTTTTTGAGGAATAAGGGACATGATCCAAGGGGTCTGTAGATGATGCAATATTTAAATAAGTATAAATCATTTACCACTTAGGAGGTGGATGATCATGTCTGATCCCTCTTCCCTGACCAAAAGGCTGAGGAATAGTCCCAGTTTGCATTGGTCCAGGGAGAGTGTTCTTCATCTGGAATTTCAGGTAGTTGAAAACCAAAGGGCATACAGAATTGATAGTTGAATGGGATCAGCTCAATCAACCAACTGGAGAAATAGGTGCAATTGAGTCATCAAACCGAGACAGCTCTGAGGCAACATGGGGCAAATAGTCAGGAGATCTGAGGACCAGGAAGAGGAGCAAAGGAGACTGTGCCAGTCAGGGTAAATGGAAGGCCACTTGGAAATGGGAAGGGCCAAGCAGGGACGCTGGAAGGGTGGCTCTAGTGGGCTTGTGAGAGGCCCCCAAAGTGAGTGGGGCAGCTTGTCCAGCTTTATTTAGTTGAAAGGCCATGACCAGAGTAGACAACATCCAAGCGCCAAAGTACATTGTTTCCCCTATATAGTGATTTATTTACAACTACGAACACTCCAACAAGGTCAGAACCCCATCTCTCCATTCTGACCTTGCTTATAGAAACTTATCATTCCATCAACCTCTTTTATTTGGGCATATTGTACATGGAAGCTGAAAAGCATGTTGTTGGATTAAGAATGTTAAACCAATTTTTATTGGAAGGACCGAGGTTTCTCCTTGGAGATTGCCTCAATTGCAGGGCACTCAGAGTAGCAAGGCAGCATCTGCTTCCTACTTCAGGGTGGATCAGCATTAATTAGTATAAGTAGGGAAGGCCCTGTTTACCCCACAGTTGCTCTTGGGACCCCAGTGGCTGCTGCCATTTGCACTGGCATTTGAAATGCTCTGCTTTTTCCGTTGTGAGGCCTGCTTCCCTCATGGAGTCTCTTCACGTTCGCAGCCTGTGGAAAACATTCTGCCTGAAAGAGGTGCTCAAAATGCAGAACCTTGCCTCCCATCTCTTTTTGCTTCCTTCTGCTGTTCTGGAAAATAACTTAGGAAAGTAGTCAACCCACAGGACACGAGAATAGGTGGAACCTTTATAGATTCTATATTATAAATATAAGATTGCCATCTCTTCATTTTCACAAATGCCAAAGAGGAGGGTCTCTGCTTTCATTTCTTTCCTGTCAAAAGGACTAAATTTAGTCGGCTGATTTACTTTTTATCACCCAAACATTAATTTTGCAAAGCAAAGAAACTCTTCCAGATGGACTTTAAAAAGATAATATATCTGATTCCCAAAGCCCTAACTCAGAGAGAATACATTAGGGACTTTTTTTCTGGGAGTGAGTTTTTTTTTTTTTTTTCTCCTACACTCCCATTTACCATTTAGTAGATTTCCTCTTTATATGCAGAAATAAAGTGTGAGGGTCTGCGATCATTTGTATTTGCTATTAAAGTAAAACAGGTGTATATCTTCAGTGCTCTACCATACTGTGTAGACTATTAATTAACTCCTACAACTTTGACTCTTGATCTTGACGTAAAGGCCTTTTTAATTATTTTTCTTTGGCTGCATGATTGTGAGATAGATGAGTTGATGGGAAATGAGAACCCTTGCCAGTTGCATGTGTGGAGGTAGTAAAATAATTCTGAGATGGTGCATTGCAAAGCTCCTGGCGTAGCCCTGAAGCTATTGTAATTCATTTCCTTAACTCCCTGGTGAATTTTCAGTAGCTGTTCCAAATCTTTCTTATCCATACCTGGCTTTCATCCTCCCATTATCCCTTGGGTACCCTTGCCTCTTCTTTACTTGGGGAGATTTCGAAACCATTTAAATGCCTCAATTTTTTCTTACATTCATCTCCTTTTTAAAAATCTTCACCTGAGGACATGCTTATTAATTTTCGAGCAGGGAAAGGAGGAGGAGGAGAGGGAGAGAAACATGGATGTGAAAGAGAAACAATGATCAGTTGCCTCTCATATGCACCCTAACTGGGGACTGAACCTACAACCAACCTAGGCATGCACTCTAATATGGAACTGAAACCCAACATTTTGGTTTACAGGATTATCCTCCAACCAACTGAGCCACACCGGCCAGGGTCTACATTAAACTCCTTTTATCTTTCAAGGCAAATCACAGAATCATAACATGGTCACAGTTTTGAAATATCTCTAATTGTCTAAGCTGCTTTCAGGCCTCTTCAACTGCATGCAGTTGGTGCTTTTAAAGGATCAGTATGAGAAGAATCACTATAATAAAACATTTTAGTCTTGGTTCTATATTTATATTCAACCAATGCTTATTGTGAAGTATTTTGACACTTCTTCAAAAAGATTTTATTTATTATTTTTAGAGGGAGAGGTAGGGAGAGAAGCAGAGAGGCAGAGAGACATCAACATATGGTTGCCTTTCACCTGCCCCTGGCTACGGGCCTGGCTGGAGACCTGGCTTGCAACCTGGTTATATATCCTGCCTGGGAATCAAAACAGCAACCTTTGGGTTCTCAGGCCAGTGCCTCATCCACTGTGTCAACAGCCAGGGCTCTTCTTCTTTCAACATTTTTTCAGGGTTAGCTTTATCCACTTATTTAGGTAGGTTTTAAAGGAGTCATGGGTGATCACATTTGCTAGTATGCGTGGGGATGTGTGTTGTGTTGCAAATTAGAAGCATCTTGATGTCAAGACTTAAAATCAGTTTTAAAAATTCTTTTATGAATTCAGTATGTGTATACTGAATATGTATAATTGTAAAGATGACAAGTTAAAACTTCAGAAGTATAAGTGGAAATTTAATTTATAATTACCCTAGGAGTAAAATGCAGATTCATTTGTTCATTAACTTAACAAATACTTAATGAACACGACTATGTGACAAACATTATTTTAGGTGCCAGGGATATAGTAGTGAAAAAAAAAAAGGGACAAAAATCCTCGTCCTCAAGAAACTCATTCTGGACACTAAGCCATATAAATAAATAAATATGAGGTCATAAGTGCTAAGGAGGAAGAAGTAGAGGAAAAGAGATACAGGTGTTGGTTTAGAGACTGAGACTTTAGGTTGGCTGAGGAAGTACTCATTAGGTGGTGATTTTTGAGACCTGGTATATTCATTCAGAAGGTAAATACTTTGTTTATTACATAAAGTGAAGGCTAGTGAAGGAGCCACATTCCCAATGAACATGTAAGTAGAGCTGTACTCCAGTGTTTGCCGAGTTAGAGGTGGAAACTGAAGCAGGGTGAGACCTTCTTAGGAGGTCTTGAGCCAGTGGAGCAAGCTGTGTGCTCCAGGTTTGAGTGCTTCTTGTCTGGATTTCTGCGTAATCACATTTGGCTTAGGAAACTGGTGACCCAGATATTTATGTTAAAGTCAGAAGTGACCCTAGAAACGATCTGTTCAAACTTCTCACTGTATAATGAGGAAATGGAATGGCTTCCAAAATGTTTGTTAAGCTCACCTGACCAAACTAATATTTGGGAAGACCTATCCTAAACCCACGTACCATTTTTCTGATAGTGTTTAGTCCTAGTAACTTGCATCCACTCAGAATCACTAGTGTAATGGGGGCCAGCGAAGCACTCTCTTTGAGCTCAGCTAAGATATGACCAGGACATCTGGAAAATAAACCCCAAACCAACATTGGTCTTCTCTGTCATTCATACTCTTTCAAAGTAATGAACTCTGGTAATGTATTGATTTCTGAAGACACTGACAGTATATTAACACTCTATAATAAGTCTGGCTCTCCCATTTCTTTTCAAAAGACTTTAAGTTTTTATTTTCCTCTTGAAGTGGGCAGAGCAGCTGGCTCTCTCTGAACTACTGACTTGGATTTGGCGGCAGCGCCTGCTTAATTCTTTGCACATCATTCAGCTCTAGTCTGCTCTGCTCAATGGACCTTTGCGGGTGAATGTAGGTGGGAAGTTCTTCAGCAAGGGCCTGTTCAAACACAGTGCATCCTGAAAGCTCTTTAAATTTAATTGCATTGAATTATGGAATTATGAATGAATTTTTAGTCTCTTGTACACCTCATTTCATGGTTCCATAGACACTGGGGTTGGGATTTGTAACATTATGGTTTGGCGAGCAGGTTAATTGTGTATGAAGTAAGCCTTTATTAATGCATCAAGTGGCATCCTCTCTCATGAACATTGCATTATAAAGATGGTTTCTACAGTGTCTACTCATAGGACATCTTCAGTGACGATTTTCTGCCAGGGCTACTGAAAAGTTGTCAGGATGTTTGTGAGGTCACAGCCATGGTTATTTGAAGAAAACATACGCAGGTGATTCATGGAAATCTGTGCACACTTGTATGTGTCTGAAGAGTATATAATTACCTAGTATTTCTTTCTTTTCTTTCATTGTTTCTAGAACTGCCTATAATCTTCCATTGCTATCCTAGGGCTTTACTTCTTGGAGATAAAAAGAATACTTAGGGAAGCTAGGGAGTAGAGGGGTCCAGCAAAAAGGAGAAAGGACTCATGGACATGGACAGCAGAGTAGTGATTGTGTGGGCAGGTATAAGGGGGATAAATGGTAATGGGAAAAATACAATAAGGTACTTAAAATATAAATTCCCTTAAATGAATCATGATTTTAGAGATTGACCATTATTTTAACTACTTGACATAAATTTTTTCCTTGACTAATCTTAGGAAAACAATCTTTTAAATATTTAACCATGTTAACTATGGAAAATATCTAGTCCCACTATTCCCATAGAATCCTTTCTGTCTAGAGGAATAATCACTTAACACAGGGTCTGGATATTTTTTTCAGGCATATTTTCATTGAACCATTTAAGTCCCCTTTGCTCTCAATTTTTTGATCAGTTTAGATTGCATCTGCAGAAGGCCCCATTATGGCCACAAATTCTTTAATCAACTCAGTGACCTTCATCACATTATAGGCAAAGACAGAAGTGAATCCCTCATATGTGATTTGATGAAAGAATAAAAATTATTCAACCTAAGTGACCCTATTTGGACTCTTTAACAAAATCCTGGATTAGGTTAGATGGTCAGTGACCATGCTTGCATAAGATAAAATATAATTATAGGGCAATACTAACCTCTAGAAATTTGTTTTAGAGGTGAAAGAGATACAATTAGGTAAAATAAGTGAGAGAGGAAATGAGTAGGTTTTATTCTTAGCTTCTTTATGGCAGATGCTAAATTCAGAATTCTGAATGTGAATACAGTATGTCAGCCTGTTTTGTCATGGTGCAGAGTGCATTATTTATTCTATCGATGACTAAAGAGCAATACTGTCAGGTTGTATGACTGAATCAGAAATGCATTTCCTTTCTTGTAGATGCTGAAATAATATATACCACAAAGTCCTCTGATCAAATATTTTTTATATGGAAAAGAGGTATCATCTTGTAAAAGGATTAGTTGTTTTCATTTGTGTTTAAATACAGACGTATATTTTATTCTCTATTGTGTAAACAATTGGAACTGCTTTTTAACTGGTTTCAGTGCCCCCAGTTCCTTTATATTGCAATCATTTTTGCTTTTTTCTCTTAGATTACTCTTTGGGAAACCCTTCTATTCCACTCTTGCTCAAGATTTTAAATGGCCTCATGTTGTTTCAATAACAAGCATCAATCCTTTTATCCCAATATTCAAAAATATTCAATTGATTTAAAAAAAATAGGATTTACATGTATTTTCATTTATTGGTCTATTTCAATAAACTAGAACTACTATTATTTGCCCTATCCAATATAAACATTTCTGTTGCTAAACACTCTCTTTTAATGGTTTCTCTGTTTTCTTAAAATTCACTTTCTCTGATCTCCTTATACTTAAACATTTCTACACTTCAACATAAAAAGTCCTTTACTTACATAGTCATGCCAGAACCTCTAGTACCTAAGTCATCTCTTTTTGGCCTAAACTTCCAATATGCTTTATATGTGCATTTTGATCACAGAGCACTTTCTATCCTAAAATATATGTATTGGTATATTTATGTGCATATGTTTATACGCATATGGTTTATACATGTCTAATTTACGAGGCTAAATCTACTAAAGAAAATAATAGTATAAAATAATGGTATAATCTTCCTTCTTACACCTGTTTTATATACTGTCATTTGTACAGTAGCATCTAATAATCTTTCCTAATTTAGAATTTGGTGTGAGGTTTGTGTATATTAATCTATGGCCAAAGTTGTAGGATTATGAAAATGCAGAGTAAAAGGGCCCTCAGTATAAATAATTTTGCTATAGAGAATAACAAAATGACTCTATGCTATGGTGAAGCTATATGAGAGGGTATATGATAGTTATTGACTCATCCATATCCCTTACAATTTCTGTCACAGGAATAGAAGGAGCATGAAAATAGCTGGTGTAGTCAACTGGCAATCCTGCCAAACTGATTAAAATGTGACGCAACTGAAATACATTTAAAAGAGGGAAAGAGTAAAGGCATGCTATAGACTACAACATGTGGTCCTGGTATCAAACAGGAGGAAAACAACAGGGTCAACAGGTCAAAGGCTATACACAGTTCAGGCAGCTGGAAGTGACCTGAGTCAGGATGGTGACCTCACTTCTCATGGGCTTCAACTAAAGAGATAAGTTAGTGTACTCAATGTTCAAGATGCAGGATACATGTATTTGGTGACCGTGGAGAAGAAAAGCAAAAGTGGGACAGAATGAATGTTTATTTATTTATTTTAAGAATTAAAAAAATATATGTTTATTATTTTTAGAGAGAGGGGTAGGCAGAGAGGGAGAGAAACATCAATGTATGGTCACCTTCCACTGGCCTCCAGCTACAAATCTGGCTGGAGACCTGGCTTGCAACCTGGTTATGTGCCCTGGTTGGGGAACGAATGTTTTAAATCATATTAAAAAATATTGAAATAAGTGGAGATACGAATTTATGTATTATAAGAACGATCTTATACCTGCAAAAATGGACCCAAATAAATCTTTAAAACAGCAATGAAAGAAGACAATGTCATTTATAAAGAAAAGGAAGTAGTAGATTGACATAAAATTTCTTCATATATATTTAGTTATTAAAAATTAAAATATTTTATTAATCATTTTCAGAGAGAAGGGCAGGGAGGGAGGAAGAAAGGGAGAGAAGTATCAATATATATTGCCTTTCACCTGCCTCCAGCTACCAACCTGGCTGGAGACCTGGCTTGCAACCTGGTTATGTGCCCTGACTGGGGAATTGAACCAGCAACCTTGGGTTTACAGGCTGGTGCCAATCTACTGAGCCACACCAGCCAGGGATTCTTAATATATATTTAAAACAAGTAAAGGAATAACATCTTCAAGATAATCAGAAAAGGGGATGAAGGATGTTATTTCATTCCAGTTTTAAGTCTGAAGACTATAGCCTATAGTCAAACTGTGAAACACGAAAAAATGCAGGATACACTGTTCCTTGAAGCTCTTCCTAAGGCAATGGCTGTAAGATAAGCTTTATATATGAAAAAATAATGGGGGACACTGACAAGATCTGTGGTGTATTTTATATACTTAACTATAGATTGAAAATCTTAACATTATAGACAGGACTAAAGAGGAGTTGTTAGTGTTAAATGCAATACCAAGGTAAAAATAATACAACTTAAACACCAGGGAAGGTGGAAGGGAGGGAAATGAAATGATGTCTTCACATATTATTGAAAGCAGACAAATAACAGAAGCTTTAGTGATTTAAGGGTACAAAGATTTAGCATGAAGATGTTAGGTGGACTAAAAGCTCATGGTAGGGAAAAGGGTAGGAAAGGTAGTACAAATGGATTTTTATTATGACTCATAGTAGTGAAAAAATGTATATGACTGAAGAAAAAGGGGGCAACAGATATTATTAGTAAAACTGTAACCAACAAAACAAAATACCAACTCCCTTGATGCCAAAAGAGCACAAAACAACAAAACTTAGTGGCTTATATTCAAAGGGTGAAAATAACTGCAAGGAAATCTTAAGCACCATTTAGTAACATTGATATCAGCAATAGTATTTATATTATTTGTGGTTTTTATATATTGAAGAATAAGCCAATAAAATCAAATTTTTTCAGTGTATGAAAAGAATAGATTCAAGTATTGAATCAAAGTAATTAAATAAAAATCCCGTGAATACCAATCTGATTTGTGGTGATATAGGTCCTATTTCTGTCCAGCAGAAAGGCATAGGAGCAGTGGCATTCCATCTGGAATCGCAATTCTCCTGCCCAAATTTTGTTTCCTAAATACCATTTTTTCACAAAAAAATAATCAGGTTTCCTAGGAGAACTAGCTGATTTCAGACTTGAGGCAAGCAAAATACAATTCAGGGTGCATTTAGGATACTTGTTGTGCTAGAAAACAAGGAAACAAACTAATGTGTTGGGTCAAAGTGGCTTGGGGACAAGCATTAAGAAATTCTCATTGGCCAAATTTGGAACATTCTGAGCACCCAGAAGGATAATGACTATAACTGATTGAAGTACACAGAATACTTAAGCATCTAAGAGTCCATAAAGATAAAAAATAAGGGAAAGGTTTAAAAGTGAGGTGTTTGCCACCATTGAAGATGACTATTAAATCAACTCCTGAAAATTGGTAATTAAAGAGAAATTACTGTACATACATTTATCCTGAGTCATCAATAGAAATTACAGTTCTGACAAACCAAATAGTCTAAATCATGAGTGAAAGTTTTCTCTAAGGTGAACATTAGCTAGTAAGTAGAGAACAGATTATATACAATTTAAAAAACATACAGTCAACCCTGGCTGGTAGTACAGTGGTTAAGGCACCGGCCTGCGAACCCAAAGGTCGCAGGTTCGATTCCCCAGCCAGAGCACATAACCTGGTTGCAAATCAGGTCTCCAGTCAGGTCTGTGGCTGGAGGCAGGTAAAACGCAGCCATACGTTGATGTCTCTCTCCCTCTCTGCCTCTCTCCCTTCCCCTCTTTCTAAAAATAATGAAATAAAATCTTAAAAAAAAACAAACTTTATCTTAAAAAAAAAAACAAAAAAAAACCCATATAGTCAAAAATAATATTATATATTTATATATGTTTCATATATATATATATATATATATTTCTATGGAAACCTTTTATTTTATAGGAAAGTTTCCTGTTGTAAATATATCTATATTTTGCAAAGGAGCATCCATTTATTCAACAAGCATTTGAGGACCTAATGTGTGCCTTCAAAAAATGCTCAATGCTTACTACTTTTATATTATTTTCTCAAGCTAGGTCATGTAAAATAACAGTTATGAATGCCATTAAACTACAGTTTCAAGACAAGAAGGATCCAAAGAAGTCACTTGGTCACTCCCCTCTCCATGGCACTTCTCATTTTATAAATAGGAATCACAACATGAATACCTTTTTGGTCTATCAGTAACTGAAGAATGAACAAGATATTTACAGCTAAAAATCTAAAAAATCATTGCTACATACGAAGGCTCGGCTTTTATTTTAAAAGGATAAGCCCTTCTTTCACTTACTTGTTTTTCACCTTCTGAAAATTAAGACACACAGATGGCCAATCCACACCATTATGCATTCTTTTTTCTTTCTGTGACTGCATTGATATTTTCCTCCAGGCTGATATCAGAGCTGAGATGCATGGCTGAGGTGGTGTTTGGAAACCAGGGCATACAAGTGCCCTCTCCACTCAATAACCAGCAACCTAATTTGATGTTCCTATTGACTCGAACCTGTCTGCTTTATATCGGGAACCTAGGAGTGTGTGACCCTCTTCTGCAGAGGTCTGTTGCTTCTGGGCATTTTGTAAAGTACTGAAATTGTCTGGAAAACTACTCTCTCTGCACTTTGCAAAATAGTGGAAAGCTAGAGCTATTTGTATCTATTTTTTCCAGTGATTTTCCAATAATGAAATTGAAAATGTATGTTTTAATTTTATTTCCACGTAGTTTTGAGGACCTTCTTGAGATATTTAGGTTCCTAACCATTCCTCCTTACATCATTTTGTATGATTCATTGTTTCTCTCAGCTATAATTTCTTCTCCATGGTGCTCTATAAAAAAGCTCCATATTTTCCTGAGTCATTGTGTGTTTTTCTTTTTAATTTTTTGAAACAAAGTGAAAATACAAAGATAACATTTGGCCAGAAATTTCAATCTTGGCCATTTCCTAGTGTGTTTAGTGACTAGGCAATTAAGAACTGGCCTTTCTTTTCATCATCTCAGAAAATCAGAGATTTTCCTCATGGTTAAATTGTATTTCTGAAAACAATTAAGAAGGTTTTTTTGGTAATTTATGCAGATATTTTGTTTTCCTTGAGCTTTCACATAGATCTTAGTCATTTAAGAAAAAAGAACAATTTTCTCTTTTCCTTTCCTTTTCTAATTGTCCCTTTAAAATCTTACCAAGTAAGCTATTTTAGTGTATAGACAAATAAACTTTTGTTTTAGCCACTTAAAATAACAAAACATGCTTCTAAGGCCATGGAGCAATCTAGTAAAACTAACTCTTTACATAAATACATTTATTTTCCTAGGTCCAGGGAGAGACAGCAAGAAGTCTAAGATGGTTTAGCCAGGAAATAACCTTTGTCTTAGGATTTGGATGCATTTCATTGTCTGCTTCTTGCTAGGACTATTCTTTCTGATTCTTTGAACTCAGAGATCTTGGGGCTCACCTGTTTGGATGGACTTGATTCTGTAACATGTTGCTCTAATGGAACCCTCCTCTAGACCCTTCTGCTCACCCTACCTTTGTGCATCATATGAGTTGGGTTTTTTTTTTTTCTTCCTGTAAAACTATTACATTGTTGTAACATGGTGCTGTCTTCTTCACTCTTGTATCCTCTAACATAGAATCTGGCCCAATCTGACACTATTTGCCAAATGATAGTGTCAACTGTAGCATGCAATGAGTTTGTCAGTGCTGTATTGAAAATGCTGGGTGGTTCAGATTTTGTAAGGAATCCTCACGTGAGAAAGCCAAGAAGGATGGAGAGGGTGCCTGGGCTATGTTCCTGTACACTTCCTCTCCTCTTCCTCTTCTGCACTTACTCTCATTGAGCTTAAGTGTTAATCAGTGTAGGACTGGAAACAGATCATGCCTCTGAATAATATTTTCATTGGTTACCCCACTTTTCTCATTTCTACCCTTTATTACTCTTGTCAGAATATGAATTCCCTTTACCAGAATAACAGTGAATTGATTATCACTTGACTCATTTTATAGATATAGTAAAAAGCCTACATGACCCTGGTATAGAGGGAGAAATTGGGATCATGAGAGGTACAAAGCTCAATGAAGATGTATGAAACATTCAAATCTAAACTTTGACAAGGCAAAATGTTTTTAAGAGGATCTGAGACAACGAGCATAAATGGTCTCTTCTGTGAGTAAGGTCATCAGATCGGGGAAGTAAGGGACAAGGTAAGAGAAAGGCACTGGAGTTGGAGGTGCCTGGGTCACTGGGTGTCCGACCGCAGGCAGATGTGCTGTTGTCAGTGTGTCTACAGGAAAGCCAGGGGTTGGTGGGGGTTGGTTCTGTGAGGCTGGAGTAACTGGTAACCTTAGTAACCAGCTTGTGTGTCTGCTCTGCAATTGACACAAGACTCCTTATAAAAACATGTATCACTACTCAGATGATGGACATACTGTGCTTTCCTGTACCCACTGAGGATCCCTTCTGGGAGGCTCCGTCAGAAGCCAGGATACGAGTATCCCTTAAACCTTTCAACTGACATTCATTGTGTGGACTTGTGTGGCTAGGTTAAGATAGGGACTTGGTTTTGTGTTTTTAAAATTTTTTAATGTTTTTTTTCCCTGCACCTGATCTCGAGTTAGTTTTGGACTGGGAAAACAAAAACCCTGGGGGCACTTGGGAGCTTCTGCGACCCAGACAGACAGCAGGGGCCTGGAGACCTCTCTTCTCTCTGTGTACTTAGGTCCTTTCAAAATGTCAGTCAGCACCTTGAAAATAAAGTCCGCCATCAAAGACACACTCTTCTATATGTGCCTGGCGTGCCAAAGATAGACATTACTTGGCTTCAGTTCTCAGCTTCCTGTCATGCGTGGCAAAGATTCAATTGCCTCTCTTTTCAGCCTACTTTTTATTTGTTTCCTTAGTTTCAGTATCTCCTCTCAAGGAGAGTTTTTGAGGCAGGGGATGTAGACAAGCTTTACTTGTCTCTTCATGATTGGTTTCTTGGTATCTTTTAATGAAGCCTTTATGCCTAGCAACGAGGCCACAGGATTCAGGCAGTGTTGGTTTATTCAAGGGTGACAGGTCACCCAGGCAGCCAGGTTTACTCAGGTTTAACTCCGGTCTGTGTCTCGCTGCAGGCAGTCGCATTTCTTACCGCCTTCCGGTACATGTCCTACACTGCCTTTGCAAATTGGTTAAATAATAATGATAACCGCAACACTCCCTCTCAGCCAACGTTTTGTATTTCAAACTTACATTTCTTTTCTTTAGAGGCTCCTTGCCCTCCATCCTGATGGTTTTATACTAATTCTTTAAAACCTGGCTCGATGTCACGCAGAATTAATACTGCTTTTTTCTCTGTTGCCATAGCATTTTTCACCTATGTTGATTACAGTGCTGTTACACTCACTGCATGGAATGAATAACGGTCCATGCACCTAACATGGACTTAGCTTAGCTAAGCACACTCATGCCCTCCATCCAAAGCTGTGAGGTGTCTGACTTAGGAACGTGTCCCTTACCTTATTTATTCCCAAATCTCCAACATCTAGCCCAGGGTCTGATACATAGTTGTAACATAAAAGATTTCATGAAATGTATGAATAGATGTAGATGCTAATTTTGTACCTAGATCTCACAGTTTATAATACTGTCCTCAACTATTGTCCCAGACAGGAGCGTGAATTTAAAGGGAACTGATTGTGCAAATACTTACATGGGCCCAAAGGATAAAGAGAGAAGTAAGTGTTGAGAGCAAGTTAAAGGGTGGTAACTAACTCTCTTTTGGAGTTTGATGAAAGACGTCAGAATCTCTAGAGATTAATAAACGATGGGAATGCCAAGGCTTTACAACTGATGAAACAAGAGAGAATATACTCAGAAGGATAATAAGATACTCCAATGTGAACAGGAAGACCCCTTTTCTGGTGAAGGGCTTTGAAGCAGAGATGAGGACATGGATATGGGTCTTTAATAGAAAGGCAGAGTGACCCCAAGTGTAGGAGATTACTTAGGGGGAAACTATCTGGAGAGGCTGCAACTAGAACCAGGGACACTGATGCCTCAAAAGGAAAATGTGTTGGAAATCCAATTGAGAGGTGAACTATGCAGGGACAATGTTGTTACCGCTGTCCCAGGTAAGTCAACAGGAAGAGCATCTCCAAATTCACAACACTGCTATTGCTTTCACTGTTACCAATCAGGCGCAACATGTTGTAGCAGGAGAAGCTCTTACTTGGGCAGGCAGGCAGGCAGGTGAGCTGTAAATCTTTTCTTCTCACACACTAGCTCTATGACCTAGGGGAAGTCACTACCCTGATGGGTCTCCCTTGATTTATTTATAATATGGTAATAATGACATTTTATCTACCTGAAGGGAAAGGATTGCACTGAATGATTTATTGAGCTCTTGTGCTACTATAAAATACATTATATCTCCCTGAAAATTCTACATTTTGTCAATTAACATGGGTTTTCTTAAGAGTTTATTGTTTCAATTACCTCATTAGGGAGATTCATGATAGATAGAGGTCACATATCACAAACAGGGCATGTGACCCTGAGCATGGCCACCTTGGAAAGGACTTTCTTATCTGTAGTATTGAAAGTTTACATTTAAGCCAGGTGAGCTTTATATTTTAATAAGAGAATGTTAAAAGTTGATACTGCTTCAAAATCTGAAATGTATTTGGCTGAAATGATATTTGAATATTACATTGTGGTAGAACTCTCAGATAAATATAATTTTCTTTTAACTTGAAAAGATCTTGGCATGTTCTAGAAGGTTAAATAAGACTATTTCATAAAATCTCCTTTACTTTTTTAACAGAAGCAATTCCTTTTAATCAGGTGAATCATCTCTCTTCATTTCTACCCCTTTCAAGTGCTATACAAGCACAACCACATTGTTCAAAAACATGTTTGTAATGACAAGATGATGTACATATTTGTTGGAAGAAAAACAAAAATGAAGAAGAGCCTAAAAGATTAAATCTAGAAATAAATATAGAAAGCATTAACATTTTTCTTTCAACATATCTATATAAGATGGGTCAAAAGTAGGTTTTATAACTTGCTATATCACTTAATAATTTATATTTTAAAGTAATTTAAATTATTTTGAATCTTGAGAAAAAAATCAAGACAAAGAAAAGAATCATATAAAAAAGTTAAAATTTTTCTTTGCTCTCTTTCTCTTTTAATGTTCTACCTACTTTCTATAGATAACTGTTTTCAACTATTTCAGTTTTAGGTTTTCTAAATAATATTCTTGAGTATCTTTTTCTTAATGTTATTGTAATATCTTAGTTTTTGTTAAATAGAAGGTGAGAAATCAGGACTAAATTCCTACCTTTCATTTTATTTTTCTTCCTCATTTTAAAATTACTACTCTTTTGTCTTTTTATAGGTTCATAATAACTGCAATTCATATACTGAAAAGTACATGTTGAGATAAATAAACTTTAGAGAATATGCAATATCTCTGTTCTATGTAAGATGAGGGAAAAGCACACGTATTTTTCTTTAATCTTTTCCTCATTCTGTTAAATTTTATAACATCCAAGTGTGTAACATTGATTTTATGACCTGTAATTATAACTCTTTTGTGTATTTTATCTTTAATTTGGCAATAAAAAAATTAAAAACCAATCACATAATATAGTTGGTAAAAGCACAGGCCCCCCTTTTTTTTTTTTTAATTTTATTGTTGTTGTATTATTACATCCATCCCCTTTTTGCTCCCCTCTGTCCCCCCACCCACCCACTCATTCCCCCCAAAGTCAATCCCACCTGTTGTCCATGTCCATGGTTCCTTTATACTAGGTTCTTGTCTAAGCTGCTCCCCTTCTTTGCCTCTACCTCTCCCTCCCCCCTCCCCCGTTCCCCTGACCACTGAAGGCCTATTCCTTGTATTCATATACTTGGTTCTGTTTTGCTTGTTGTTAGTTTTGTTCATTATTGTCCC
>PVIW01002350.1:44148-224823 GCA_004026585.1 Noctilio leporinus | reverse complement strand
GCAAAACAGAACCAAGTGTATGAATACAAGGAATAGGCCTGCAGTGGTCAGGAGGAAAGGGGGAGGGGGTAGGGGGAGGGGAGGCAGAGGCAAAGAAGGGGAGCAGCTTAGACAAGAACCTAGTATAAAGGAACCATGGACATGGACAACAGGTGGGATTGACTTTGGGGGGAAAGGGTGGGTGGGGAGGGAGACAGAGGGGAGAAAAAAAGGGATGGATGTAATACAACAACAATAAAATTAAAAGAAAAAAAAGAAAGAAAATCAAAACTGAACGTTAAAATGACAACAAACTCTGAACTATCAACAGTATCTAAATAATAAAAACAAACTAAGCAATCAACCAGAATAGGAACAGAATCATAGGTATGGGGATCATTAGGAGGGTTATCAACTAGGAGGGGGAAGGGAGCGAAATAGGGAAATGGTGCGGGGATTAGGAAACAACTGATGAGTACAAGATAGACAGGGGAAAGTTAAGCATAATATTGGAAGGGTGAAGCCGAAGAACTTGCATGCACGACCCATGGACGTGAACTAAGAGGGGGTGGGATTATGGGAGTGAAGGAGAGTACTGGGCAGAGGGGAGCAAAGGGGAGAGACACTGGAATAACTGTAACAGCATAATCAATAAAATATACTTAAAAATGAAAATTTTAAAAAAGTGGTATTAGTTTCAAGGATCTGGGACATAAAAGCCAGTATAAAGGCACAAGTGAGAGCTGGGCAGGATGTAGGAAGCATCTGCTTCTCTGGTCTTCTAACTGCTCTGTAGAGCCCAAGATACAGCTCAGGCTGTGTGACGGTGGGGGCCCGGTGGGGGCCCAGGGGAGGCCAGGCAACCCAGGCTCTCCCGCCTCCCCACCCCACCCCATCCCGTTCACTAGAGCTGTTCTGTGAAATCTGTGTTGGTCTCTTTCAGGATAGTGCCTTTCTTCAAATTTCTGGAGATTCCAGACTGTCTTCTAAGGAACTAGGTCCTAAAAAACTGGTTGGAAGCTTTTTGGTGTGGGATGGTTTATTGACCGGTGGACCTCCCTGTAGGGCAGTGGCTCTCAAACTTAGGGGTCATTAGAGTCTCCTGGTGGCCTGGTTCTCTGGTTGTTGGGCCTCACCTTGCATTTCTTTGTAGGTCTGGCATAGGCTTGGGAATTTGTGTCTCTGACAAATTCTTGGGTGATAGTACTCCTGGTCTGAGGCCACATTCTGAGAGCATCCACTGTGGGGTGATGACCTGTCCTTCTCAATGGAGTATGTTCAAAATCCATGGGTCGTCTTCAGGCCTCTGGCAAGGTGGAGTCAGCCGGGCTGTTATTCTGAGAGCCTTACAGTGGGAGGGAACTGGGGACTCTTGCTTCTGTATGCAGACTCTGCTTGTTCCCAGAGTGGTGCCACTCCCTTGTCTTCAGTGGTGCCCTGATTACCCAAGTCTGGAGTCTCTAATTGATCCTGTTCAGAGAATAAGCCTTCATCTTTCTGTTGGCACAGTGGTGGAGTAGTTACTCGCCTGGTGTGGGCCGTCGTCCTGCCTGTTTTCAGGTTTCCTTAATGCTCACACCTGGAGAGGACACCTGTGTCTCCAGCAGTTGAGTTTGGGGTGAGGGTCTGCAGTGGCTGGCTATCGGCAGCATTTAGTATTTTCCATCTAAGTCTGTTACTACTCCTTTGTCTGCTTTTCATCTTCCAAAATTTGGTGACATTTCTAATCCCTCTCTCGGTTTATTTTTCTTTGGGAGCTTTGCTCTTTCTTGATTGTTAGTCTGAGGGGTCGTATGCACAACACAGCCTCCATCCCGACTGCCTGGGTTTGAATCCTGGCTCTGCCACGTATAAGCTGTGAGAACTTGGGCAGGTTCCTTCAATGCTGGTGATGCAGTTCCTTCATCTGTCAAATGCGGATCATTACCAACCTGATAATGTGTTAAGGTTTCCATTAGTCAATACACATAATAAAACAATCATGTGGTAAATGCTCAGTAAGTGCAGGTATTTAAGAATAATAACATTGGGGTTTCTAGAGAATTGGAGATAAATGTGTATGTTCATCGTGCCATTTTGAATTTGGTTTAGCTTCTGATGAATTCGAGATGATTTTATCTAGAATTTATTTATGTTCATTGCCTTAAGAGTTTGTAAACCATGGTTGTATGTCAGTGACCTGCATTTTATAAATGAGGGCCCAAGCGCAGAAGGAGAGAGGACTTACCAAAAGTCACAGATTAAAAGTAGGCAGAGCACCCTGGCTCACTGGAGTAAGCACTGGCCTACAAACCAAGTGTTGCTGGTTCGTTTCCCAGTCAGGACACATGCCTGGGTTGCGGGCTGGGTTCCCAGTTGGAGGTGTGTAAGACGAAACCACACATGAACGTTTCTTCCCCTCTCTTTCTCCTTCCTTTCTCCTCTCTCTAAAAATAAATAAATAAAATCTTTAAAAAATCTTTTTAAATAAAAAAGGCAGAGGTAGGACTTGAGAGAAGACTCCTAGTTCCCATATTCCAGGTCAAGTGTTCTTTCAAGCTCTCCCACTGCATTTTCTATCGCTGACAGTAACCGAACTGATTTCTCATGTGAATTAATCTACAAGTAATTTGTGTAATCATTCTTTAAAAAAATACTTTTATATTAAATTTTTATTTATTTTAGAGGGGAAGAGAAACAATGATAGGTGACAGAAACACCTATCGGCTGCCTCTTGTGTGCCCCCAACTGAGGACCCGGCCCGAGCCAAGGCCCGTGCCCTGGCTGGGACTCCAACTGGTGACCCTTTGCTTTGCAGGCTAACACTCAACCCACTGACCCACACCAGCCAGGACTGTAAGCATTCCTAACATGTCGTCATTTCTGTCCTCCTGAGTGTTGAGGAGAGTATGAACGTCAGCATTCGCAGGCATGCCTCATTCTCAAACTTTAATACCAACTCTTGAACCTTGCTTAATTTCTCTTTGAAAATATTTGAAATTCAAATTCCTTGGGTGCCTGTGGAGTGACTAAGTAGAGACATAACAAAAAAGGGTAATATATTCGATTTTTAAAAAATCATTCTATGTCTATGGTGACTTGAAACTCTTTGAAAAATGAAAGCAATGAACCCCGAAAAAATACACATACTTACAGATGTGCCAAATTTCACATTCAGTCTTGAGAGCAGTTCCCCTGAAGCCTATCTTGAGATCTTGGGTTATGAATCCAGCTGGGTTGTATTGTACCATGGCCTTTCTCCTTGGCAATCCTTTTATCATAAAGGTTAGGAAGATAGTAGTGCAGAGCTTCTTGGCAACCTGTAGCATAAGGCTTGGTCTGGGCATCCACAGAGGCGTTCCTGCCCTCCTCCCAGCAGTGGGGTTCATCTCATTCCTCTGGGCCACCAGGGGCCCAGTGCCCAGGCCACTGTCAGGCCCATCTGCTTGGGCAGGTTGGACAGACTGCCCGGAGTCCAAGCGTATTCTCCACAACTCCTTATCATGAGATCAAGACCCACCAAATTCATTATTTTTATTCTCCCCTCACCTAGTCATTTCTTTCTTTTTCTTTATTTGTGAGGGCAGGACGGGGTCACCAAACTGCATACTATTTGCTGACGCATAAGCTTCAGAGAGAGGAGCCGCCTACACACACACACACACCCCCACACACACATCATACACGCTTTGTTTCACAACCGCTAATAAATGGCTCCTCAGACGTCTGCTGCTCTCAGTCTCACTAGCATTTCTCCAAAGCCCTTACTGAGGTTTTGAACCCAGATAGGAGAATATTTAGCCAAGGAAGAAATGCCTTTTTCGGGGGTGAAGGGCACAGTATTAGAATATTTCCTTGTGGCTCTGGCCAAGTAGCTCAATTGGCTAGAGTGGCATTCTTTTTTTCTTTTTCTTTTTTATGATTTAATTATTTTCAGAGAGAGGGGAAGGGAGAGAGGCAGAGAGGGAGAGAGACATCAATGTATGGTTGCCTTTCACCTGCCTCCAGCTATGGACCTGGCTGGCAACCTGGCTTGCAACCTGGTCATGTGCCCTGGCTGGGGGATTGAACTAGCGACCTTTGAGTTCGCAGGCCGGCACCTTTGGAATGACATTCTGATACGCTAGGATTGCAATTCATCTCCAATCTGGGCACTTACATAAGTACAGGAGGCAACCAATGGTTTCATGGATGAGTGGAGCAACAGATCGATGTCTCTTTCTCTCTCTTTTTCAAATCAGTTAAAAAGATACTTGAGAATATTGCCTTTTGACCCGCTAAATCCAGGTACACAATTTTCAGTGGAACTGGCTTCAAGAGCCACACTTTTCTGGACTGTTGCCTAGTTCATCACACGACTGATGAAAGAGTGAAAGAGTAGGTGGAGAAGGCTCTCAGGAAGTAAAGTAAGGACTTGTTGATACATGCCATTTTCATGTGATATGTAACGCAGGGAGCTACACAGGTGTAATTATGGAGAGGTATAATAAAAACATTAAATGGAGCCATGGAGGTCCTGTATCAAAGCCATTCATTTTACAGATGAAAAAACCGAGGCTTACAAAGATTAAGGGATTACCTGAGGCAGAAGCTATGTTATCTGAGCTCCAACAGAGCTGTTTGCTGGTGGAAGCGATGCTTTGACTTCCTGTCGGATTGATTACTCATCTGCCTGCTGATGGCATGAAGCAGAGCAGAGGACAAACACCATCTGCAGTGTTGTCCTTGAGCATGGAAGATGGTGATACATACGTCCAGATGCAACACCACTCTCACCGCAGGAGGAGAAAGATGCAGGCTTTTTCTGCTAGTCCCCGGACATAAGAATTCTTGATCCTTTTGATTTTGAAATGACGCTGTATTGGGAAACTTGTGCTCCTGAGTATTGTTCATTCAGGGTTTTCTACTGACTTTTTTCAGGTCATGGTGATCATTTTAGCCCTACCTCTTAACGAGCAGCTAGAACTGAGAGGAAGAACATGCTTTTTGAATGGACATGTGTGCTTGTGATACGAATCCTTTTGGTCAAGAAATCAGATTTGCTGTCTTTCTTCTTCAAGTTAGGTTGTGGGTAATGCTGTTGAATGTGGACATCAATTAGATGAACAAGGGCTTGATGTTGCCTGACGTGTGGGTGGGGAGAGAGAGTTGGAGCCATCTTGGGAAATCAGTTACCAACAAAGCAACCTTCGTGGGGTTCACCCTGAGACTTCTGGGGTTCGGCTGGCTGGCTGTGTAACTTAAGAAGCCTGTGTCTAGAGCTGGGTTTATTTTTTTAAGATCTTATTATTTTTAGAAAGAGGGGAAGAGAGAGAGGCAGAGGGGGAGAGAAACATCAATGAATGGTTGCCTTTCACCTGCCTCCAGCTACGGACCTGGCTGGAGACCTGGCTTGCAACCTGGTTATGTGCCCTGGCTGGGAATTGAACGAGCGACCTTTGGATTCACAGGCAGCGCCTTACCCACTGAGCCAGCAGCCAGAGCTTAGAGCTGCTTATTACTACACGCAGGCAGTTCCTTTATTATTTTGAGAGACCCCATTGTTTGCCCCTTGGCCACTCCTGGTTCATCTTGTAGGCTGATTGATGGAAAATGAGACCATGTTATTTTTCTAAAGGTGTTTTCTGAGCATCCCACTCCAGTACAAGCATGGCATCTACTTTCCGGCTTTTGATTTGTTGAATGTTGCCACTCCCATGGCCTCCTTGGTAGGGTAACAGCCAGCTTCCCCGGCAGTTAGTTTAGCAAGGCCTTTTCTACCCAAACAGCTGATCACATCACTACTTGTTTCCAGTTGGGGAGAATAAACCAATATGTGTGACCCAGCAGTTGGCAAGCATTTTCTGTAAAGAGCCAGATAGTAAATATTTTAGGATTTGTTGGTCATACAGTTTCAGTGGCAATTACTCAACTCTGGTGCTCGAGCACCAGAGCAGCTGCACACAACGTGTAAACAAATGGGTATGGCTGCGTTTCGATAAAACTTGATAAAACAGGCATGGGGCAAATCCATTGGTTGTAACTGGCTGACCCCTGGTGTACATGGCTTTTGTAAACTTTAAGGCTTTTGGAGTAGGTAACTCATGCATTATTGTCCAGCGTGTACTTCTTCAGTTTCAGCACAGTATCTAGAAAGTGGAAACATCTCTTGTTGAAGAGTACAGATGGCCACGGCTGATGTGGCTCAGTGGATTGAACGCCGAGGGCCTGCAAACCAAAGGGTCACCAGTTCGATTCCCAGCCAGGGCACATGCCTGGGTTGCAGGCCAGGTCCCCAGCTGGAGGCACATGAAAGGCAACCATACACATTGCTGTTTCTCTTCCTGACTTCCTCCACCACTTCCTGTCTCTCTAAAAATAATAAATAAAATCATAAAAAAAAAAAAAAAAAGAGTACAGATGAACCAGAAGTGAAGAATTTTTGGTTTTTCCAGCTCACTGCAGGTGATCGTGGGGCTGTCCTGGTTGGCAACTGAATAACTGACATAGGAGAAATTATTGTTAAAATTTTCATCTGATCTGTAACGTCTTGCAGCTCTGCTGGAGCTTGAAGCAAACTATCCCCAAAGCATTAAGTAAAGATACCGTGCTCCCTTTCTCAGCTAAAGCTGAGGATGCTTAGCTGTTTGCAGAAGGGCTGGCAGAGGAGACCGTGATGGCTCCTGTGTTCCGGTGGCCTGACTGGCTGTGTTCAGGGCTGTGAAGGTTAAGGGCCAGGCAGAGTTTGGGCTTTTGGCATACAAAGTAGATAGTTCAAATAAGGCCCAAGCCCTGACTGGTGTGGCTTAGTGGATTGAGCATTGACCTGCGAACCCGTGTTGCAGGTTCAATTCCCAGTCAGGGCACATGTCTGATTGCAGGCCAGGCCCCCAGTTGGGGGTTCAAGAAAGGCAACCACACACTGATGTTTCTCCCTTTCTTTCTCCCTTCCTTCCCCTCTCTATAAGTAAATAAATAAACAAATAAATAAAATATTTGGGGGGAAAATAAAGGAATGGACTTATAAGAGATATTTAAGTGATGCACTCAAGTCATAAACTTATTTTTCCCGTGTTGATTTGTAAAATCTAAACGTCAGGTAACCTTGACCGAGCTATCCTGAGAATCAGTGAATAACAACACTGTGCTCACATGTTTACAAGTAAAGCTTTGTTGGCATAGTTTACAAATTACAAATGGCTTTCAGATCTTCTGCTCCTTATTTTGCCCCTAAATACTAGACCTACATTTCCATTTGTCCCGTTGTCCCATCCTCATTTCGTCCGAAATGACACCTCTTTCCCTGCTAAGCCGTCTCTTCTGTTTGTTCTCTGCGTGTACGGATGGCACACCACACATCTCGTCATGTGAGACTGAAATTCTGGCCTTGGCTTCGGCTAGTTCTCTCTCCTTTATGTGTATTTTGTGGCATTTGTCACAATAGTAATTACATCCTTATGTACAATATTGTTACTCCGTAAGAGCAGGGGCTGTGACTGAATTATTTACTGAGGTGTTTACATAATAGGCGCTCAGTAAACCACTGTCCTAATTTAGACACTCTTCACCTTTCACCTAAGCCAGGGTTTGTTTGTTTTTCTTTTTCAAACTTTGTAACATCCTGCAAGAATTCCTACCCTTCAGGAACGAATGATCCTTGTGTGCAGCTAACGGATTGTTTTCCTTCTGTATCAGCTCTGATTGTGTGGTTCTGCTCGTGTGGCTTCCCATTTCCTCTCATCCAGTGTTCAGCAGACACTGTTAAGTGCCAGGGACGCCACAGTGAGCAGAAGCAAATCATTTCTGAGCAGCGTGAGCTTCCATTCTGGTTGGGGAGGGGTGGTCGGCAGGCAATAAAAAAATCGATATGAAGCACCCAGTGGTGATAAGTGCTATGAAGAAAAATAAAGGGGACCGAGACCCTTTCTGTTAGCGGGATGGGAGCTGGCCTCTCTGAGTAGATCAAGTGAAGGGAGAGAATGAGCCTAGTGCATATCTGAAGGAAGAGTGTTCCAGAGCCCTGAGGCAGGGGCACACCTGGTGTTTTGGGGCAAGCTGCTGGTGTACTGAGAATAGAGTGAGTGACCTAGGAGAAAAGTGGAAGGATCTAAGGTTGGAGAGGGTCCCCCAAGTCCAGCCCAGTCCCTGCACGGTACGGAATGACTCGGTAAGTACTAGTTGGAAGTGAATAAGTGAATGAAGGTAGATGGCAATGATTCCTTTGTTAATGAACGTAGATCAGGGTGGGGTGTGAGGGGTGCGCCTAAGAAAGGCAGGGTGCATTATCCATAGCTGGTGAGAGCACAGGATTTCACCCGCCCCCGCCCCTGCTTCTCCCATGTAGGTGAGGATGCCAGCTTGCAGAGCGAGGAAGACCAATTTTGGCTCATTCTTGAAGGAACTTCTGTTTTTCTGTATCACAGGGAAAAGTGGAGGTTGGAAACTTGTCAGGGGTCTGGAAGCAGAGCAGAGCTGGTCGGCTCTGGGTGGTTTGAAAGGGTGCTCCTGCCCAAGTTGGGTAAACTTGTCTTCATTCCCTGTGTCCGTACCATAGGATGTCACTTTAAGTCAGCAAAGCGCCCAGGGAGAGCCCGGGAGGGGCAGGGGTGCAGGAGCAGCAGGGGGTGGCTGGTTTTTAGGAGGATTAAGAGGACTGCTGGTTGAACTGAATCCCCGATTATTCTAAGCCGATCACAGAAATTTGCCACTGTCGTCTGTGAGACGTAAGAGGCAGAAGCCTAAGGATCCTTTGGGTGCTGACCACCACTCCTGGGTGACTCTTCAGGACCACCAGCTTCGTTCTTGATATTCTAGGTCATCCTCACGTGGCTGTGGCCCCCTCTCTGCCTGTCTGACTAGGTGCCCCCCGGCTCCTCCTGCAGGCTGCCTCCTCATGACCTACGTCCCGGCTTCTGGGCCTTTGCTCTAGTGCCTTTGGCTGGAGTACCCGCTCATGTCTGCCAGCAGAGTCCTGCCTGCACCCTAGGCGCCTTTCATATTTCTTTTTCTCAAGAGGAGAGAAAGGGCCAAACACTCCTTGCTCTGCCCTCCTGGGGCACTTGGCTTTTGTGTCTGTGGCTACCAGTTTTGACTCCTGTCTCCCTGCCAAGCTGTATGTTTCTGCTACGCAGGGGCCCATGCCATCTTTTTCTTTTGCCCTGCCCTGCCCTGCCGTCATGGGGTTTTATTGTGCAAAGTCCCTTCTCCCTGAAGACCATCTTCTCGTGTCCCTCCGGGTACAGTTACTCTCTCCCTTTTCTGTTGTACATTCACCCCTCATTGCTTAGAGTGTTGTCCTTGTACCAAAAGCGTCAGCATTGAGTGAGAGCCTGCTAGAAATGCAGACTCCCAGGCCCACCCCAGACCCGCAGAACTAGCATCTGGTGCGCAGGAAGGTTGGAGAAGTGTTGTCTGAACACTTGGCCCCCATGCCCCATACGCTACCGAACGGAGTGCACACGTGCTTGAGTGTTTTTCTCCTCTCTGTGTTGAATTCCTGAAGCATGTAAAATAATCTGTCTAGCACAGTTCTTGGCATGTGTCAGGTGCTGAGAAGTGTTTGCTGAATTACCCTAAGGGACCCTGGAGTTGTGCTTGAGATGCTCCTTCAGTCAGCATGTTCCTGAGGTGCATTTACCTGTGTCTGGTGCTTTGCTAGGTGCGTGAGGCACCTCCCATGACTGGGGGGGTCAACCCCTGTCTTTGGCATTTAAAGATTGTGCAGGGAGAGATACCCAGCAACTGCTTATGAGACAGGGCAGAGGGTGATAAATTCTGTAACTGCCCAGGTGTCACCAGAGGCTTTTGGGAACCCCAAAGGCACGGCGGTTATTTCCAGATCAGAGGGTTCATGGTGGTTTTGTCCTTACAGGTGTGAATAGGATGTTGGCAGACAGGTACTGTGGGAAGAGTATTCTAGGCTGGAGAGAGCCTGACCTAGGGCCCAGCACTGAAAGTTCACTCACAGGGTGTTTCCTGAGCGAGGGAACAGGTGGAGGAAGGTGGAGGGTGTGCTGGGGAGGTGGGGTAGGTGCAGGCTGGACTTCCGTTCCCATGATAAAGAGTCTGGACTGGTTGGAAACATCTGCAGATCACATGCCATTGGTGCAGTTATATTCAGTGGTGTCTATGGACTGCCCTCCTGCCTCCCTCTCCTCTCCCATTCTACCTGCTGGACATGGGTGGGAGGCAGGGGATGATTTAGAAGAGGTGGGAGAGGCCTGAAAATTTTAGCTGGCTCTTTATATGAGGTCACAGCCCCAGGTTTTGTTGGATCTTCAAGGACGAGGAGTAATTCACTGGGCAGAAACTAAGGGGTAAGGATCCAAGCAGAGAGAATAGGGCAATTTATGGGAAATCACCAGCCACTTAGAAGAGAGGCATGGCGAGGGACAAAACTGGGCTGGGTAGATGGAGGCCACTTTGGGATTTGGATCTGACTTGTGGGCAGTAGGGAGCCCAACAAAATGATGACTAATGTGACAGACTCAGGTACGTATTTAACTGTTTATTTCAGAAACTTCATTTGTTGAGCAGACACTCAGTGTTAACTGCTAAACTGTTCCAGGAAACAAAGCTTGCTCCGTTGGTGGAACTCGTGCAGCGCGGTAGGCAAGGTGGTTACATGAGGCCAGCACCATTTGCTCCTGTCAACAGTGCCAGTGACCTCCACACAGAGAATGGTCTCCACGACACAGACTCTTCCATGACCACACAGATCTTTGTGTACCCCCTTATAGTCAGACCCATCCCCCTTCCACCCACCACCCCTAATCTCTGGCAACCACTAATTTTTTCCACCTCTCATTTTAAGAATGTGTTGTATAAACAGAATCATAGAGTATGTGACCTTTTGAGATGGGCCTTTTTCACTCAGCAGAATCCCCACAAGGCCTGTCCAAGTTGTTGTGCTTGTCTGTAGTGTTTTCTTCACATTTCTGAGTAGCAATTCACAGTATGGATGTATCACATTTTGTTTAACCATTCATTCATTGAGGGACATTTAAGTTCTTTCCGGTTTGGGGATATTACAGATAAAGCTGCTATGAGCATTCATTTCCAGGATTTTGGATGAATGTAGGTTTTCATTTCTCTGGGATAAATACCCAAGAGTACAACTCCTGGGTCATGTGGTAAATTCATTTTTAGTTTTAGAAGAAATTGCCAAACTATATTCCAGAGTGGCTATACCATTTTATATTCCTCCCAACATGTATGGGTCCAGCAATTAAATGTACGTGTCAGTTTGACCAGCTTGTGGTGCCAGGTGTTAGGTCAAACACCAGTCTAGACGTGAAGGTATTTTTTTCAATGTGACTACACATTTAAGTTACTAGTCTTTGAATAAAGCAGATAACCTTCCATAATGTGGGTGGGCCTCATCCAATCAGTTGAAGACCTAAAGAGCAAAAACTGAGGTTTCCTGAAGAAGAAACAATTCTCCATGACTGCAACATAGAAACCCTACCTAAGTTCCCACATGCTGGCCTTCCCTGCAGGTTTTAGACTCCACACTGCAACATCAAATCTTACTGAATCTCCACCTTGCCAGCCTACTCTATAGGCTTCAAACGCACCAGCCCCATAATTGTGAGTCGGTTCCCTAAAATCAACCAGCATCTCTCTCTCCTATATGTATTTGTTCATATGGAAAATAATACAATATTAATAATAAAAGAATAAACTGTTTTGCATACTCGCAACTGTTACCCTACTTCTGCCCACCTGGTACACACACACACACACACACACGCACACACACACACACACACATATATACCCTATTAGCCGTATTTTTCTGGATAACCCTGGTTAATACAGCAACTGATGTCATTCTATAACCTCACCAGCATTTGGTATTATTATTTTTTAATTGTGGCCATTTTGTGAAATGGGTAGTGCTATCTCATTGTGATTTTAATTTGCATTTCCTTATAATGGGTAATGTCATTGATCTTTTCAGATATAACCTTTTAATATATCCTTTTTGATGAAATGTCTCTTTATGTCTTTTGCCCATTTTTCTCATTGGGTGGTTTTTTTACTGTCAGATTTTTAGTTCTTTACGTTTTGGTCAGGACTCTTATTTGACAAATATGTCAGAAACATTATTAAATAGTATTAAGTCCTATTATTCGGTAGTATTATTTGTAATACTTTTGTCGTTATTTCATCGCATCGCTGAGCGTGCACTGGGAGGACTCGTGCACTGGCCTGCTCTGCCACTTTGATGAAACTGGGGATCTCCTGCTAATTCCAATCTGGAGGAGCCCGTTCCCACCGACAGAAACACATTCATTGCTGACCCCTTTCCTTGGATTCCTGCAGAGCACGGACAGGAGACCCCTAAGGCCTGAGCCCTTAAGTGAGATCCTGCTGATTCTCTCTGATAATGAAACCCTTTCATTTCTTTTGTATCATTTAATTTGGGTGGGGGGAGGGGAGAGACTTTCTTAAGGTTAGTGTAAGTCTCCCCATTTTACAGCACGTCAAGTTGAGGCCGTAAGATATTTGGTCTTTATTTAATTTGCAAATGGAACTTATTTTTATTACAAGTTTGCAAATACTTTTCCAGTCTGTAGGTTATCTTTTAATTCTTAACATGGTCTTTCACAGAGCAAAAAACTGTGACTTAGTCTAATTTATCAACTCTTCTGTGGATTATATGTACTTTTGAGCTGTGCCTAAGAACTCTCTGTCAACCCCTACCTAAGTCCTGAAGATTTTCTCCTATTTTCTTCTAAAAGTTCTATAGTATGAAGTTGTTGTTTTTAAAAAATACTTTATTTTTAGAGAGAAGGGAAGAGAGAAAGAGAGGAGAGAAACATCAACATGTGGTTGCCTCTCACACACCCCCGACTGAGGACCTGGCCCGCAACCCAGGCATGAGCCTTGATCTGGAATCAAACCTGCAACCGTTTGGTTTGAAGGACAATGTCCAACCCACTGAGCTACACCAGCCAGGGCTGTTCCTAGTGTTTGGAGAGTGTTTATGATGAATTACTGTGAGTTTTATCAAATGCTTTTTCTACATCAACTGAGAGGATCATGTGATTTCTCTCGCTCGCTCTTTTTTTTTAGATTTTATTTATTATTTTTAGAGAGAGGGGAAGGGAGAGAGGCAGAGAGGGAGAGAGACATCAAACAATGTATGGTTGCTTCACCTGCCTCTAGCCACGGACCTGGCTGGAGACCTGGCTTGCAACCTGGTTTTGTGCCCTGGCTGGGAATCGAACCAGCGACCTTTGGGTTCACAGGCTGGCATCTTACCCACTGTGCCACCAGCGAGGGTCTGATTTCTCTTTTCTTTATTTAGCTTGTTAATATGGTAGAGTTTATTGATTGCTTTTTTTAATATTGAACCTGCCTTGGATCTCCATAATAAACTACATGGTCATGGTATATAACTATTTTTATATGTTGCTGATTTTTCTTCTTCATTAGAGACAGAGAGAGAGATATGTTGCTGAATTTTATTTGCTGGTATTTTGTTAAGGATTTCTACATCTATATTCATGAAAAGTACCAGTCTA
Source organism: Noctilio leporinus (assembly GCA_004026585.1). NCBI lineage: Eukaryota > Metazoa > Chordata > Mammalia > Chiroptera > Noctilionidae > Noctilio > Noctilio leporinus. Next base: position 211,354 of record PVIW01002350.1, on the reverse strand, counting down.
TAGTTTTCTTTGTGTATCTTTGTCTAGCTTTGTACTAGCCTAATACTGGCTTCAGAAAATGAACTGTCTGCCCTGACTGGTAGCACAGTGGGTAAGGTGCCAGCCTGTGAACCCAAAGGTTGCAGGTTCGATTCCCAGCTAGGGCAACATAATCAGGTTGCAAGCCAGGTCTCCAGTCAGGTCTGTGCCTGGAGGCAGGTGAAAAGCAACCATACGTTGATGTCTCTCTCCCTCTCTGCCTGTCTCTCTTCCCCTCTTTCTAGAAATAATAAAATCTTTAAAAAACAAAAAAAAAGAAAAAAGAAAATGAACTGTCTTCTATTTTCTGCAAGGGATCGTTTAGAATTGGTATTAGTGTAATCAGGATATAATTATGGTGGGAGAAAAGGAAGGTGGAGTTGTGGGGAAGGAGCGACATTTCTACTGTCCACACTTACAGAGGAGGAACTAAAAGGCCCTTGTTTCTATTTTTCTGACCTCAGCAGGTCACATACCTCAGAGTTATGGGGATTCAGATGATGATTTCATTATCTCTATCCAAAATAATAACTTTTCTAAGAAAGTAGCCTCTTTGGAATTCAGCATATGAGTTATCCATGCAGGAGCTACCTGTTGACCGTCTGTGTGTACCTCAGCACTCCCAGTCGGGAAAACACTGTTCTTGCCCCGTGTCTTTGATACCTGTAATGGGTACTGTCACCTCGTTTTTACAAATGAGATCCTTCAGCGCCTGACTGGTGAGCAGAATGGGGGCTTGAGGCACCATAAGGACCGACTCAGAGCTGAAAGAAGCCTTTAGCTTAAACCCATAGATTAAGGCCAAGACGGAAGATTCCCCTTTCCCGGACTCCCGCAGGGTTTGTCTGAAAGGCAGTACTCAGAGCTCTGGCTCCTAATGGCAGACCTGCCTCAGCAAGATGTCACTCATTGGCTCGTGTAGTCACATGGAGAAAACACAGGGCTGATGACGGGCCTGGGTGGCTGAAATGCTGCCAGGACTCTTCCCCTCCCACTGCAGGCTGGTGGTGCATCTGGTAGCCCCTGGGACCCTGGAGGGGTTGTCCTCTGTTCTTTCTCGTGTGAAAGATCCTGAGCAAGGGCCTGACTGGTAGGGCTGAGGTCACGTGTTGGATAGTGCGGTTGGAGTGAAGCTAGAAGTTCCCAGGGGAAGGTCAGGAGCACTGGGCAAAACTAACGTGAGACAGAGTCTACAGCTAGTCGTATGTTTTTGGGAGATTTTTAGTGGCATGTGTTGAAGCCACAGTGTTTTTCTGTTACTTTTATTTTTTTAAGATTTTACTTATTAGCCCTGGCTGGCGGCTCAGTGGATAAGTCACCAGCCTGCAAACCCAAAGGTAGCTGGTTCAATTCCCAGCCAGGGCACATAACCAGGTTGCAAGCCAGGTCTCCAGCCAGGTCCCCATCTGGAGGCAGGTGAAAGGCATACATTGATGTCTCTCTCCCTCTCTGCCTTTCTCCCTTCCCCTCTCTAAAAATAATAAATTGAGTCTTTAAAAATAATAATAAAGCCCTGGCTGGTGGCTCAGTGGAAGGGTGCTGGCCTGTGAACCCACAGGCCGCTGGTTCGATTCCCAGTCAGGGCACATAACTAGGTTGCAAACCAGATCTCCAGCCAAGTCTGTAGCTGGAAACAGGTGAAAGGCAACCATACATTGATATTTCTCTCCCTCTCTGCCTCCCTCCCCTCCTCTGTCTCTAAAAATGATAAATAAAATCCTTTTTAAATAAATAAACCTTTTTAGATGATGTGTTGTGGAATTATGCACCTGAAATCTATATAATTTTGTTAACCAATTTATCAGTGTCACCCTGATAAGTTCAATAAAAGGGGGGTAAAAAAGAAAAATAATAATTAATAAAAAGGAGAACCTAATTGGCTGGCCACCCTTGTTTTGTTTTTGTTTTTCTCTTTGATGAGGGTGCAAACATAGTTCAACAAAAAGGTCGGTAAATAGTCATATTTTCATTTTTGCTTTGCAAATTGTGGCAAAGGTTTTAATGAACCCAATTGTTCATTTTTTTAAAAATAGGATTTGTACAAATGTGATGTTACTGAAAGATTCTCTGAAAGATTTGAGTTAAACTCTTAATTTAAAACTTTTTTAGCAATTCTTTTTCTCAGCCTTGTGTCTCAACTATTATTTGTTTATTCATGAGGACTAATTTTTTTTTCCACCCCACCTCCTTTGAGGACTAATTTTTAAACTTAACCTTTTTTAACTTTTTAAAAAAGATTTTATTTATTATTTTTAGAGAGAGGGAAAGGGAGAGAGGCAGAGGGAGAGAGACATCCATGTATGGTTGCCTTTCACCTGCCTCCAGCCAGAGATCAGGCTGGAGACCTGGCTTGCAACCTGTTTATGTGCCCTGGCTGGGAATAGAACTAGTGACCTTCGGGTTCGCAGACCAGTGCCTTATCTACTGAGCCACCAGCCAGGGCTCTGTTTTCTGTTACTTTTAAATAACCTAAAATAGTTTACTAATATAGCATCATTATAATATAGGTAATTGATAATTAACATATTATAATATTAATATATGTATAGTTAATTGCTACATTTATATAATAATATAGACATATATCTAGTTACTAATTAGTAAATAATAATAGATTATTGTTGTAATAGCCCTCAAATGTTATGGATTTTTTTGAAGATTTACTGTACCTATTTATATGTGTAAGAAAAATTTTAAGAAAATAAGTAGAAAATTATAATGCCTCCTGTTCAGTATGACATTCTTTTCCAAACTTATTTTTCTCCTTTTCTAAATTTAACCAAGAGAACCTACAGTTCATTTTGACTATAATCTTTAGGGAAACTGCCACTTCTCTATGGGGTTAATTCATTTCACAGGAAATTACTGATTTATTAGGCTGCTATTGAGGATAGAGTTGACATTTTGATTTCAGTGAATATTTATTGAGCTATTTATGGGATATACAAGGTCCTGTTCCCCACAAGGAGTTTGAAGTGCGCTGGAGGCATCCCTAAAACTGAGGCATCGCATCTCAAACATGGACTAGCCTTACTCATCTGTGGTCAGTAAGGTTTTGGTTGGGGGTGGACCTCCGGGCTGCTTGGTGGTTGCTGAGTGAGGTGTAGACTGGCTGCCACCTGGGGCAGGAAGGTGGGTGCCTCCAGGCACCTCCGTGAAGCCCACCTCCTACGCGTCTGATGGACAAGGCTGCGTTATTATCTGAGGCTGATCAGTATTTAAACTTCATGGGGGGTTGGGAGGGACTGTAATTGTGTTGCTATGATTAAGTAACTGAGGTGTTTGTTTTTTTTTGAAGATTTTTATTATTTCCACAGAGAGAGGAAAGGAGAGAGGCAGAGAGGGAGAGAAACGATGTATAGTTTAGAGTTGCCTTTCACCTGCCTCCAGCCATGGACCTGACTGGAGACCTGGCTTGCAACCTCATTAAGTGCCCAGGCTGAAGAATTGAACTAGCCACCTTTGGCTTCACAGGCCGGACCTTTATCCACTGTGGTACCAGCCAGGGCCAAGTAACTGAGAGTTTTTTAAAAAGGCACATTGGTGGTGGCAGACCCATACAGGCCATTAAAGACTTCACCATGAATGCCCTGTTTCAGGCTTAGCTCATTTCCTGTTTAAAAAGGAGTAAGCATTTTGCAAAACAAAATTAAAAAAAACATCGTTTATGTCAGTGTTGAATTCCATAAGGGCTGGCAGTTCAGACTAGTTCAGCAGAGGGCGTCTGGGTGCCAGCAGAAAGGCAGGTATGCTTCGGGCTGGACTGGGTGGGGTGGGGGTCTTAAATAAGTGATTGGCATCCTCTATCTGGAGAATGTGCTCACGCTGCTCTGCATAATATTTGCTCCCTGGGACTCTAGGGCAGAGATCAGCAAATTTTTTCTATCAAAGCACAGATAGAAAGTATTTTTGTCTTTGTAGGTTATTGGTCACTGTTCCACTACTCAACTTTGCCACTGGAAATTCTAAATTTGAGGACATTTTATTTAACGAGCAGTTGATATCACTTAATACGTGCCATGCACTGTTTCAGACGAGATCAGGCGTGTTCAGGGTAGTATGGCCATAGATGCACTGTTTCAAATGCCTTACACATGTTAGCTAATTCATCCTATGAGAGAGGCACTGTTGACCTAATTTTGCAAAGGTGTAAATTGAGGCACACAGAGGTTAAGTAACTAACCCAGGGTCTCAGCCAGTAAATGGCAGAATCTAGGTCTGAATCCAAGTAATTTAGCTGCACAGTACCTGCTCTTACTACTTACTACCCATGATAAGCTTTTAAAAAATTTATAATTATTTTCATTCTAGCCTAAAGGAATTTTAGAGATTAGTTCATTTCTAATACATGTCCATTATAGACTCGTTTTTACACACCAGCTTCATAGCCTTCCTGATTCAAAGTTGTGCCCAGTAAAATTATGGATTACTACTTATTATGCACTTTCAGCATCTTCTTATGCCTAACAGCTTAGTCTTAACCCACACTGATCCCAAGGAAATCTTTCTGCACAGGCTGGGCACTTAACTGTTCACTTACTGTCTACTTATGATCATTGTGAGCTTTTTGAAAGTAGGAGCAATCGTTTCAAAGTGTTTTCCATCAAAAAAGAAACCTGCACATCTTTGCTTTCTTAGGGAACACCTGTCTCAGATTACTCCCAGCTCAGATTGTACCCAGCCGCTTTTCCTGCTTGAATAGGCAGCTGGTTGACTCTTGAGCCCCACCTGCCTGTGATAGGGACCAGAATTTGTGGTGTCATGCTGCACTGTTCCTGCTGATCCAAAGATAGCACCAGGGCAGGGCTAGGAATGGAAAGTTTCCCAGTCTTTCCAGGGAAGAATGGGAAGGGGGTGGTGTGTGTGTGTGAAAACAAATTAAAATTTAGATAGCTGATGAAGTGCTCAGGATTTCTGGTTCCTTTTGCTTCGTATAGTCTTAGACTGTTCTCTTCTAGTGCAGGGATCTGCACACCACAGGGATTCTGCATAGTTATTGCAAGGGGCCTGCAGATCCATGTGTGCACCAGCCTGTAGGCCAGATAAATGATATCTTTTACATGTGTGTACAGTTACTTTTCAAATGTATGTGGATACCATGATGATCAAAAGGCAAAGCTCCACTGAATTTATGTTAGGCTCCCATTATTAATATAAGTATTACCTGTTGAGAAACCACATTTGGTTCAAGCCCCTTATTTACAGATGAAACAATGGAGGCTCGGGGTAAAGGGAAAATTAGCCTGGGTCATGCGAAAGGGAACAGCTGGCCTGGAAACTGGCTCAGTTTGTATGTGCCATGTCTGTCCTGGTGCGGGCACAGATGAAACGTTGGCATGCGTTGTGACCTTTAATGCTGTGCCGTACTTTCTAATACTATAATAGAGTGGTTTGTCACAATAACACTTAACCAGTATTTATAATGTTTCTCTTGACATCTCAATTTTATTTATTTACTTGTTTATTTACTTATTTATTTCTACATTCCTTGCCCTGCTCCTGTATTCCAACCTGCAAACCGAGGCATGGTAAAATCGGGCAATTTGCTTCTTCTATCTATTAGAGCTGGCCCTAAAACTCTTGAGTTTTCGTCTCTGGACCAGGGTTCTGTTAGTCAGACTGAACTTGGGAGGATTTCAGTATTTATATCTTAGTCTTTTACGGCTGTTGCTCTCAGATGCATGCAAAAAAAAAAAATTTATTTATTTTTTTGGTTAAATCTCTGCCAGATGCCTATGCTGTGCTAGGTGTGTTCACGTGATTTACATATCACTGCATGTAATGAGGCCAACATGCCATCCTGAGGCCCTTCTCAGAAAAGGCCAAATAATCAGCCTGCTCCAAATCCCATCCTTTATTTTTCTGATTCCCGAAACAGGGTGCCGTCAGGTGTGCACATGTGCCCTTGTGATGACTTGCCCCGTTGGTGACCAGGCTGATAAATCAGCTCAGATCTATCCCTCCAAACAAGCCTGTCCAGAAAGTATCCAGCCACATACTATGAAAAGTGGAGACATTTATTGAAGGAGATACAAGAAACACTGTACATAGGACTATGACTCCTTAGTTCCCTTCAAAGTAGGCACCTTGAGACCTCACACAGTTCTCCGGATCGCCATCAGCTGTCCTGTCGTATTTTCCTAAATCTTACTGACAGTCTGAATGAAATCTCTTCCCTTTCAGGGGTGATTTTAGTTTTGGGAAAAGCCAGAAGTTGAAAAGTGCCAAATCTGGGCTATAGGGAGACTGAGTCTCCTGAGTGATTTGACATTTCACACAAAAAAACTCTGCATGAGATGTGATGCATGAGCGGGCATGTTGTTGTTTTGAAGCTGCCAGTTGCCTGTAGCTGCACATACACATTTACACACACACATATATATATAGAGAGAGAGACGCCAGTTTGCTGTTCCACTTATTGATGCTTTCATTGGTTACTTCTTATATGTGCCTTGACCAGAGTTCAAACCTGCAACTTTGGCATATCAGGACCATAGTTTAACCAACTGAGCTACCCAGCAGCTAGGGCCACTGTTTAACTTTTGGGCAAGTTACCTAACTTCTAAATCTTGGTTTACTTATCTATAAAAATCACAGTAGCTACTTAATTCAAAGGACTAAAATGAGAAAATATGTATAATGGGTACTTAGCAAAAGGAACTCAAAAAATCATATCTTTTTTTTTTTTTAAGATTTTATTTTATTATTTTTAGAGAGAGGGGAAGGGAGAGAGGCAGAGAGGGAGAGAGACATCAGTGTCTGGTTGCCTTTCACCTGCCTCCAGCCATGGATCTGGCTGGAGACCTGGCTGGAGACCTGGTTATGTGCTCTGGCTAGGGAATCGAACCAGCAACCTTTGGGTTCACAGGTTGGCGCCTTATCCATTGTGCCACCAACCAGGGCTTCAAATCATTTTTTTTAAGTGACATTTTAAAAACTGAGATTACAAATAAGAGTATTTGGGATTTTGTAAGCTTTTCACAAAAGTGTAGGATCCCAGGATTGTACAATTGGAAGGTCCCTTAATAGTTTTAGAACCAGTAAAGGACTCCCCTGAGCATTCTTATTCTTTAAAATTAAAAAATGTGCTCTTGGTGTGGGTCAGTGAATTGAGCGTCAGACTGCAAATAGGAAGGTCACTGGTTCAATTCCCGGTTAGGGCCTATGCCTAGGTTGTGGGCCAGGTCCCCAGTTGAGGGCCTGCAAGAGGCAACCAGGAAATGTTTCTCCCTTTCTTTCTTTCTTCCTTCCCCTCTCTCTAAAAATAAATAAAGTCTTTAAAAAACACATTCCTTCCCTGAAATAAATAAAGTCTTTTTAAAAAATTCCTTCCCTGTAACTTCTAAGTCTGCCCTCATCCATGCGATAGGCCTTCTAGGATTTGAGACAACTGTTGTGTGCCCCCCCTAAAAATGACCTTTTCCAATTGATTACTGTTAGCTATTCCTTATAAGATGAAAAGCATTCCCTTTCTCATCTTGGTCTTCCTCTTCTAGATAAAGACAAATTTGTTTTTGCCCTTAACTAAGTACAGAATTCGGATGTAATCTGCCTAGCCTGTCCCAAGTTAGGTCTGTCTGCTTCTGAACTGAGCTTCTTTTGGAAACCAGGTCACCCAGTGTGTGCACATACAGCTTGTTCTTTTGTCTTTTTTTTCTTTCTAAATGAAAAATAATTGCATAGCTTTTGAACACAACAAATTGAAACACATTTGTTTTAACATCCATTTCTTCTTATAATTTCATTTAAGTGATAGTAAGGGGGAGAAAAGATAACAAATGAACCATCTATTGACTGCTGAAGGCAAAAAGCGTGTGTGGTGAAGGCAGTAGGCAGAGGAACTGAAAGTATCTGCTGGGGAAGAGGCTAACAAGAAAGAGAATTTGAAATATGGAACCCTGGAATAGCTCCAGAATTCAAGACCAAATTCTGAAAACAGGAAGATTAGTTGAAAGTCTGTGTGGAAAACAATTAGATGCCTCCAGTCCCTCCCCCACTCTCTTGGGAGACAGGAGTTTTCATCTTAGTCATTGAATCAGAGGCACATAAAACATAGAAGAAGGGACAGAATATGGAGCAAATCTGAAAAGAAGCCTTTAAGACAAAGTTCTGAATAGTGAACTATAGGACCATTTCCCTGTCACCCAGTTTCCAGATTATCTGCATGCAGTCACTCCCTGGGAGGAGATCTGAAGATCCCTTTGATCAAATGAGCCCCAGAGAGCACATCCTAAAGGCACCAGCTACTTTTAGGAGCCCTCAAAAACAGGTGCAGATTCTTGCCTGATCGTACCCTAATGTAAAGTCCACAAGTTGGCAAGCCTAGGCCCACACAAAGAGCTTTCAAACAGCTTCTAAAAGGATGAGCAGAGAGCTAAGCTTTACAAGACATTTAAAGAAAGCCCTTAAAATAAAAGACAGAGGCCAAAATAAATGGAGGAGGAAAGAACTATGAGGAAACAGTAAAAACCAGGAGGAGGAGAAAACTTAACTATAATATCTTGAGAGAGATTAGAGAAATCACATTCATGAAATATGAACAAGATATTTTTATTTTTTTCAAGATTTTTTATTTATTATTTTTAGAGAGGTGGGGGGAGAGGGAGAGAGACATCAGTGTATGGCTGCCTTTCACCTGCCTCCAGCTACGGACCTGGCTGGAGACGTGGCTTGCAACCTGGTTATGTGCCCTGGCTGAGAATCAAACCGTCAACCCTTGGGTTCACATGAGTCACACAATCCAGAGCTGAACAAGATATTGTTAAAGATTTTATTTATTTATTTTTAGAGAGGGGGAAGGAAGGGAGAAAGAGAGGGAGAGGAACATTGATGTGAGAGAGAAACTTAGGTCAGTTGCCTCTCACATATGCCCCGACTAGGAACTGAACCCATAACCCAGGCATGTGCCCCAACCAAGATACTTAACCAACTGAGCCACACCTGTCAGAGATGAACAAGATTACTTTTTATTAAAGGAAAGGGAACCTTCAGAAAATAAGAAATACCTCTTAGAAATTAAAACTATGATAGCCAGTATAAAAAGCTACAGCACAGAAATATTGGAAGATAAATTTGAAAAACATTCCCAGAACATAGACTGAATGAAAAAAAAAAAAAAAACAGGGAAAAACTGACTCAGGAAATATTAGAGAATCTTCCCAAGAGGTCTAACATCTGACTCATAGAAATTTAGGAATAGAAAAAATAGACTAGAGAGAGGAAAAAATTAACAAAGACATGGTATGAAAAGATATTTACAGAACTAAAATAATATTTATAGATTGATGTAGTAAATAAATGGTAGAGCCCTTGTGAGCTTTCAGAACTCGAAAAATGAAAGAGAAAGTCCTCAAAGCTTCTAGAAAGAACAGTCACATATTTAGTTTTAAAAAGGGCATTCATTATGTATTTCTAAAGAACAGCAAGAAGACAATGGAACAATACTCTCAAAATAAATTTAAAATAATTATTCCCAATTTAGAATTTTGTAGACAGTTAAACTGTCACCTGGGTTTAAGGACAATAAAGACATTTTCAGCTGTATTGCGTGTATGCCCTGTGATATGATAAATATATATCTGGTCCCTGGTTCCTGGCACAGGGCTCCGAAAACTCTTGTAATTTCCTGAGCGGCAGGGTTAATAAGAGCATCTTTTGTTGTAATATTTGGGTTTTGTTCCTAGTTCCTGGCACAAGAACTTCTGAAGCCCTTGGAGCTTTCTGAGTGACTGGGGTGAGAGGGACTGAGGCAGCTGCGGCACCGGGAGAGCCTCGGGTGCGTGGGGCTGGCTGCCAGGGACCCAGCCACGTGGTTAGGGGGTTGAAACTTGGAGCCCAGCCCCTCTGCCTCTTGGGGACTAGAGGGGCGCTGGAGCGTGACTACTCACCAGTGACCAGTGACTTAATCAGCCATGCCTACATAATGCAACTTCCATAAACGTTTTAAACACAGGGGTTCAGAGGGTGTCTAGGCTGGTGAACATACCACATGCGAGGAGGGTGGCTCATCCCAATTCCATGGAGACAGAAGCTCCTGTGCTCAGGGCCATTCTAGACCTTGCCCTGTATACCTCTTCATCCGGTTGTTCTTTTGTATCCATTAGAGTATCCTTTATAATCAACCAGTCCTAGTCAGCAAACTGCTTTCCCTGAGTTCCTTGAACCAGTTCTAGCAAATGATTAAAACCTGGGGAGTGGGTTGCCCAACCCACCACCAACTTTGTAGCTGATCTGTCAGAAGGATGAATGGCCCAGACTTGCAATTGGTATCTGAAGCAAAGACATTCTTGGGACAGAGCCCTTGTGGAGTGTGCACTCACACTAGGGCATCGGTGTCAGATTTTAAACTGTAGGCTACCAGTCAGTGTCTGGAGAGTTTGCGAATTAGTTTGTGTGACACACACACACGATTCCAGAAGTGCTGTGAGTGAAACGTTTCTAGTGCACTCTTTCTAAGAAGGTCCTACCAGAAGGCTCTTCCAGCCAGGACAAGGGGACAACTGAGGAGGACAAAAGGGATCCAGGAAACGGGTTCCAGTATAGTGAGAGGAAAGGATTCCCAGAAGGACAGAGTTCCCGTAGGGATTTCTCAAGAGCAAAGAGGGCACCTGATTAAATACATTAAAGGGAGTTTTACACTTTTTAAAATCTCCAGGGAAAATAAAAATTATACAAGAAATGAAATGTCATTGTAGCAGACATCATGGCTTGGCTACAAATAATATTTACATAAACCTAATAATGTAGCTTTTAATTTTAACCAAAATTTGACATAATAATATTGAAAGATAAAGTGGAATAGTACCAAGAGAGTGTCAGAACAAAATTCCGACCTTCCGTTGTAAGAACTATATAAGTAATGTAATAGTTATTTTATCTTTTGTTCCATAACAAATTACCCCAAAACTTAGTGACTTAAAATAAATATTTATTTCTTATCTCCGTTGGTGTGTCTCAGGAATTTGGGGACGGCTTAGAAATCTCTCAGGCAGTTGCAGCCCACAGTGCAGATCTTGGGCTGCTGACCGGGCCTGAGCTCCCCAGGCTCCCTTGGCGGCTGTGGGAGGCCTCAGTTTCCCTTCACATGACCCCTCTGCACCAAGGTGTTCTCTCCAGCTTTCCCGGGAGAGAAAATAAGAGGAATTGGCAGTACTTTGTAGGACCTGCCCTTGACTGTGACCCACCATTGTCAGTGCTATGTTCTGTCAGTCACACCAACCAACCTTGAGACATTGTGGGAGGAGGATGTCCAAGGGGAGGAATCATTGGGGGCTATTTGGAAACCAACTACCACAAGGAATAACTAAAAGTGGAAATTGAAGAAGTAGCCCCAGATGGTGTGGTTCAGTGGACTTGAGCACAAAGGGTACCTGGGTTGAGAGTGCATGGGAGGCAACCGTACATTGATGTCTCTCCCTCTCTTTCTCCCTCCCTGACCCTCTCTCTAAAAATAAATGAAATCTTTTTTTAAAAGAAATAATATTATAGGCGCATTACTTAAAAAGGTAGAAGTAAACACCAGAATAAAGAGGTTCCTTCTGGAAGCAGGAAACAGAATGAGAAACTGCTGGTTTTCATTATAAGCATATGGAACAACTTTCAGAAATACTTGTATGTGCTACTGTGATTTTTTTTTAATCATGGAAAACACCAGCGCACCCATTTAATGTCCTGGGCACCAGTAGTAGAGGAGCACCTGGATTATAGGTTATTTGAGGTGCTCATACTCTGGATAAGGATCCTTTGGTATTTGTGTGTGTGATCTTGAGGGGAGCAACAGGTAGTAAGATGGTGAAATTTGGAGAAAGGGGAAAAAAGACTTTCTAGACCTCCCTAGGCTAACGATGTGGAGGTGAGGATTTGGTACAAATTGGAGAGTTTACCTCTGTCCCTGTGAGAGCTGTGGGCCTGAGCCCAGCAGCTGCTACTGCCAGGGTCATTGTCCTAAGGGGAACTCTGGGCTTTGGGGGTCTGGGCTCCTTGGGGTCTGCCAGAGCCCGGTTGATACCCAAGGACTGTCCAACTTTTGTGCCCAGTGAGCTTGCTCTGCCCTTGATCCCACGTGTGCCCCCTAGTCAAGTTTGGTCTCATTTCTCATCTTTTCCAATCACTATGTGTTTATTTACTCTTCTTGGGGAACCTACTGTTAGGGGTCAGTTTGTTTCATTTGCCTTCTAATAAAACTGGGATCAGGATTAAGGTTCATAGAAATCAGGTTCTGGAGTTCATGGGGGAGCTGGGAGAGATGCAGTGAAGACTGCCATACAAGTAAAAACTGCCACTTGAAACAGTCAGGCTTCCATTTTTTAACCATTTTAAAATGTGTTGTTTACATTGTACTGTAACTGAGTACACTGGGTCAGAAACACTTGAGGGGCTTCCTGGTAAGCCTCAGCTGTCACATGGTGGGATGTCTTTGGCACCATTCCAGCGGGGGGTGGTTATGCAGTGGAAGGGAAAGGGCAGGGGGATCTTCGTGTTTGCATTTCTCAGTATTTCTCTTTGTATCTTACTTTGCCCACAGATCGGGGACCATAAATTCAGTGCTCACCGGATCGTCCTAGCAGCCTCCATCCCGTACTTCCACGCGATGTTTACAAATGACATGCTGGAGTGCAAGCAGGATGAGATTGTAATGCAAGGAATGGACCCAAGGTACTCAGCTCTCCGTTAGGTTTCACAGGCTGCTTCCAGGCCCGGCTGCTTCCAGGCCCAGCTGCTGGCTTGTGCCTCCTGCCACGGGGGCCTGCAGCAGGGACAGTACCTATAGCACAGCCCCACGCACATAGTGATTAGTGAACAGGCCAGAACCCCACCTAGGGGATAGTGGAAGGTGATAAGGTCAGAGAGCTGGAGAGGAGGCGGACTCCATACAGCCGATGGGTGGAATTTGGATTTTATTCTCAGTGAATTAAAAGGGAGAAAACATGTTGGAAATCTCATTCTGGAAATTTATCCCAAAGAAATAGTAACCTAAAATCATTATTTATAATGGCAATAAGAAGGTAATAGCTATTATGCCTAGAAAGGAAATAAATTATGGCATATTTACATGCTGAAATATTACATATATATAGTAGCCACTAAAAACAATAAACATGAGGGCATTGTAGCAACATAGTAGAGGGCTTCATAAGTATTGTGTATATTTATCCAGTTTATGCATGGAGGCAAATAGGGACTGAAAATGAACCTAGATAAATGGCCACTTTTTACCTGCTCAGCTGCGATATTGTGGGTAGTTGCTTTTTCTTTTTAGAATTTTCTATTATGAAAATATTTGGGCAATAAAGACAAGTAGAATGAGTCCGGCTATGGTGAAATAATTGTTCCATTCAGATAGGTCTGAAACGGCAAGGGTGTCGGAAACAGATTTTAGAGTAGGGCCTAGCCATTTCCCCCGTAGTTATGTCAGCTCACTTAGGGCCAACACCCATCTCTAAAGAGCATCTTCCCTTTCATCCAGTGCCCTGGAGGCTCTGATCAACTTTGCCTACAATGGACACCTTGCCATTGACCAGCAGAACGTCCAGTCGTTGCTGATGGGGGCGAGCTTCCTGCAGCTACAGAGCATCAAAGACGCCTGCTGCTCATTCCTCCGAGAACGGTGAGGTGCTGCGGTGGGCCCGGTCTGTGAGGGGGCAAGACCATTTCATTTCCAGAGTCCTTGCCAGTTTGCTGAAGCCTTGGGGCACAGAGTTTTCCGAAGGAGCTGAGCTGGAAGGCACTCTGCAGAAGTGGCCTTTCTTGTCATCAGTGCCAGGCAGTGCTCAGTTCTTTGGGTTGAACCTTGGAGAAACATGACTGATGAAGCCCTGCCTGCCTGCCCCTCTTCTTCTGGTCCACTGTCTCCAATCTGACCCGCTGCTGATCAGCTATTCTTGCTGAACTGATTAATTCCGGGCTTCCTCACTGCTCCATAGACATCTCTTCATTGTTTAGATCCTTCTCTCTCCTTGAGTTTTGTGATCCTTATTTTCCCTTCGACTCTTCTTTTTTTTTTTTTTTTTAAGATTTTAAATTTCATTATTTTTAGAAAGAGGGGAAGGGGGAGAGGCAGAGAGGGAGAGAGACATCAATGTATGGTTGCGTTTCACCTGCCTCCAGCCACAGACCTGACTGGAGACCTGGTTTGCAACCTGGTTATGTGCCCTGGCTGGGGAATCGAACCCGCGACCTTTGGGTTCGCAGGCTGGCGCCTTAACCACTGTGCTACCAGCCAGGGCTTCCCTTCAACTCTTTTAAGAGTCCACCCAAATTTCACCTCCTGGAATTCTCTGTCTCCCTGAGTCCCTTGGGAGCAGTCATCCCGTTCTTCTAGGGTAAGGACCATGGAATTACCCCTACCTGTGTCCAGCACTTGACAATGAACTTTTGAGGACTAAGCAGATAAGAAGGTTCTTCCTCCCCTTCAAGAGGCAGGCAGAGTTCTCAGTCCTAAGGTAAAAGCTGCCTTTCAGCCACTAGAGGCTTGGACATGAGGCCTCGTGCTGGACTACGCACAGGCAGGGAGAAGCCGAACAGCGAGCCCCTCAGGAGTGCCCTCCTCAGCCTGGCCTCTACCCGAGTGCTCTGACCACCAGGTCTCTGGCCTGAAGACCAGCCTCCCTGTCGCCTCTGATCTGCCCTTCTGAACCTCATCCCCTCTTGGAGTGGACCTCTCCCTCTCCCGCTTCACCAACCCAGTGTGCTTAGCCGCTCTGTGAACCCTGCCTGCCATCCACATCCTGCCCATGTGGTGCTCAAGGACGTCACTGAGCACTGCTTGTGTACACCTGGTCTTAGTAACATGGTAACGATGCCTAACTGGCAGGGGGGAGCTCTCCTGGGTGCGGGGTGCGTGGTTTCATCATGAGGTAGGTAGTCCTGTTCCAGGTTTTGCAGATGGAGAGCCTGTGGTCCCAGAGTCTGGCTTAACGCTGCCCTGGGATGCCTTCTGGTGCGGGCTAGGGGGCGACCCTGGAAGTGTGGGGTCCACACTCTTTCCTACTCATTTGTAAACTTTTTAAGGACGCAAACTGGACTCGTTCATCTCTAGTTCCCAAGAATTTGGAGAATGCTGAAGTCAGCATTCTGGAATGGATGAAGTTGGCCACTCTCACAGGGACGATAGCTCCACCTAGGGGCTTTGGAGGTCATTACTGTCAACCCTGGAGCCAGGCCCTGTTACGAAGCAGCATCACCTGAAAGATGCTTAGAAAAGGATTTTTAGACCAGTGCAGTTTTTTCATGCCCCAGTGATATATCCTTCTTAGTTTCTCTGAGCCTCAGTTTTCCATCTAAAAATGAGAGCAATTGCTACTTTGCAGTCTTGTTCAAGAGATTTTGGAGAATGTGTACAAAAGACCTGGCAAAGTACTCAACCCACTGATGGTACGAAGTGGATGTTGTTTTCGGATGTCTAAACAGTTAGACCCCCGGAGCCTCTTTCGGTGTAAAATAGAAAAAGTGTAAAGGTCCTAAGTTAGGGCAATCATCTGTCCTTCGGGAATAAGCTCCCATTCTACCACTTTAGTGCCTTCCTGGTGACCAGAGGTGGACACTCAACCGAGACTGTTGGCAGCCATGGGATGGCAAACAGGTTTCCCAGTACATGTTCTCCTTTTCTTCTGAGAGCTGCTCCACAGGGCCCCCCAAAGAGTGCATCCCACCCAGACGACAGAACACCAGCCCAAGAGGAAGAACCTTTGAGGACCATCTGTGTTTTTTTGTTTGTTTTAAAGATTTTATTTATTTACTTTTAGACAGATGAGAAGGGAGGGAGAAAGAGAGGGAGAGAAAGTGCAAGAGATACATCACCCAGTGGCCTCACACACCCTCAGCCGGAGACCTGGGCTGCAACCTAGGGCTGTGCCCTGACTGGGAACCAAGCCAGCAACCCTTTGGTTTGTAGACCAGTTCTCAGTCCACTGAGCCACACCAGCCAGGGCATCTCTCTTAATTTAAATAATACCTTTGCAAGTTGAGTCCAAAAGATGTACCTGACATTATACCAGGAGTTTCTCCCAAGTTGAGGACAAAGTTTGTGGGGTTTGTTATTGTTCTGTGGCTCTACCCAGAGCCAGCTTGAGACTGACTTGAAGGGAACGGTTTTAGTTTCTCTAAATTTTTTCTTTTCTTTTTAAAACTGAAGCTTTTTAAAATTAATTTTTAAAATATTTTATTTATTATTTTTAGGGAGAGGCAGAGAGGGAGAGACATCCATGTATGGTTGCCTTTCACCTGCCTCCAGTCACGGACCTGGCTGGAGGCCTGGCTTGCAACCTGGTTATGTTGCCCTGGCTGGGAATCGAACCAGCAACCTTTGGGTTCACAGGCTGGTGCCTTATCCACTGTGCCACCAGCCAGGGCCTTAAATTTTTTCTTTTCGTTGTTTTCATATGCAAAAGGCTTCACCCCAAAAATTGCCTGGGCGTACGCCAGTTTGCCGAGACAATGATGTGCGCTGTGCTGTACGACGCCACCAACAGTTTCATCCACCAGCACTTTGTGGAGGTGTCCATGTCAGAGGAGTTCCTGGCCCTGCCCTTGGAGGATGTGCTTGAGCTGGTGTCACGGGACGAGCTGAACGTCAAGTCTGAGGAGCAGGTCTGGAACACATGGGTGGTTCGCTGGTGACATGGGGCTTCTGTCCCTTCCCATTTTTGCTTTCTTTTCTTTTTCATTTATTTCTTTCAACCAAATGAAGAGCATGAAGTGAATGCGGCTGTTGTTTGCTATGGATTTCTTTTATTACATCATGCATTTTTCATGAAAACTTCTAGCTTCTATTCACATTCTCTTCTGATTTGTTTCAAGTGAAAATGAGGGCGAAGGAGAGTTAGAAACTCGAGGAGAGAGGAATAGGTGTGCACTGGGCCCCTAGGAGGGGCTGAGAGTAAATGGAAGATACTAGAAACTGGAGAGGGCTTGAGAGGAAGGCAGGCCAGCTGAGATTAGCAGTCACAGGTTTAAAACAAATGGGTGCACTTTCTGTCAGGCACATGGACCGGTGCAGGTGCAGAGTAGGGGTAATTGAACTTACAAGAGGTAGACTTCACTAGAGTAGAGACTTCTTTTCTCCCCCAGGTAAGCGTGGGAGTAAGGGAGATAAGTGCATAGCATGGAAGCTGAAGGCACCTGCATTATAACCCTTGGAGCCCATGGATGAGAGAGAGATGAGCACTTAGGCTAGGGGTCAAGGGTGACCTGAAAAGGAGGTTGGAGGCAGGGGAGCCATGTCAAAGGCTAACTGGCATCCATTACAGAGCTGCAAGGATTGGAGGTGGTGGTCAGGTACTAGTAAACTTAAAACTATGGAAGAGGAGAAGGTCAGCAGAGCAGGATGTGAGTAATCAATCACAGGTCCTCTGAGGACAAAGGAAACATCTTCATGGAGTGGTCAGGAAAAGCTTAGATGTAGCCTGAGAGGACCAAAGAGTGAGCCTACGTATTCAACAGAGATGTGGTGCAGGTTATCTTTAGAGAATGGCATATGAATGTTACTTGCAGCAGAGGGTGGCAAGATCGGGCAGTGAAGGGCGTTGGATGCAGGGGTGACATGTGGGCATGGCCCTGCAGGCACGGGCACCCCACTGTGCCAAGGCCTCTGCCCGTTGGCAGTTGGCAGTCTAACCAAGTCTGTGGCAGAACAGCTTGGGATATTTGGAGTCAACAGTCCTGGCCTGTCATGAAGCTGTGCTTCCGCCGGAGGAGCTCCAGGCCCAGCAGGCAGGCTGTTGGCATGTTAGTCCCAACTCAGCTCCTGCCCTGAGTGCCTGAAGAGCCTTCACCCCCGGATAGCAGTGAGCAGAGCAAAAGTGGATCGTGAGCTGAGCAGTGTGGGCACTCGCTCATCCTACGAGCATGGACCATGACCTGAGCAGTTATTGGAGTGATTCTTGTGGCTAAAGCCATTAAGGAAGTCTCCTTGGACACCACCATCTTGAGCCAGGCCTTAAAGAATGGGGAGTGGTTTAGATGAAGAGGGAAACGAGGGGACTTTCTAGGTGAAGCGGACAGTGGCCAGGGGAACCAGCCAGCCTGGTGACGGGGTGGGGGTGGGGGAGGGAGTGCAGGAGTAGGGCACGGGAGCAGCTGGAGGGCAGGCAAACAGGGACTGGGCTGCAAAGCAGGAAGGAATAAGGTACCATTGACAAGTTTGCATAATGCAACCCAGGAACTTATAGTAACCAACCTAGGCTCGTGTTTCAAGATTAGACCAAATGGGGCAGCTGGGGAAGTGGAGAGAAAACAGTGGGCTCAGGAGACAAGAAGGATTGAACGGCCCAGGGCCTGCCTCATGGAGGGAGTGGGGGGCTTTAGGGCGGGGCGCTCGGGGATGTGGCCTCTGACCCGGAGCTGCTGCCAGAGCCCCCACTCCTGTCGTGGCAGGTCTTTGAAGCCGTGTTGTCCTGGGTCAGATACGACCGCGAGCAGAGGAGTCCCTGCCTGCCTGAGCTGCTGTCCAACATTCGCCTGCCCCTCTGCCGGCCCCAGTTCCTGTCGGACCGAGTGCAGCAGGATGACCTGGTGCGCTGCTGCCACAAGTGCCGGTACGCAAGGGCGGGCCTCCCAGCGGCTGCCGAGGGCCTGGGCAGAGAAGGGAATGTGGCCGCTTAGTAACGGAAGGGTTGGGGTGGTCAGGCTTCGCTCCGATCACGGGTTGGTCTGCCTTCTGTCCAGAACCTGGAAGAGCCTGAGTCGCGTGCTTTGGGCAGAGAATTGTGCACTATGGGAGTATCAAGGCAAAAGGGGCTTTCTCCCCCAAGTTACCTGGGGATTTTTGTAGCATTTCCATCCATTGAGCTATTTATGAACCTACAGGTGTCTCTACTGGCTGCCTTGACCATCCACACCAGCTGCTGACTTAGCAGTTACTAAGGGCCCTGGGGCCCCTCACCCTCTCCCATAAGTGTTAGTCAGTGCTCTATTCACAGGTGGGTTTGGGCCTGCATCTGCAGCGATGGGCAGGCCGGGGGCCAGCGGGAGGGGTGCATGGATACCAGCCGTGAAACCTTCACCCGCCGTCAGTCCGTGCCGACGTGGCCGTCGGAGCTGCCGTAATTGCCCTGAAGATGGTAGCACTACCGGGGGATTACAGTAAAAGTAGAGCAGCAGAGAAAGTGTTTATCATCCTTCACGTTACCTGTCACACGCACAGCTGGTTCTGGAGGAAGTCAGGGGCTCGGTGCAGGCAGAATGAAGGTGTGCGTCAGGTAGGGTTGGAGGTGTGCCGGGAGTAGCTGGGACCGTGACACACTGCCTCATGCTGCTGAGGACTTTGAACTTCATTCTGTAGACAGTGGGTAGCCATCCAAGGCTCTTAGAAAAACAGCGTGGACTGCAGTATGGAAGGGGGAACAGAGGGCAGGCTAGAGGCAGGAAAATCCGATAGTAGCAGTGGGCTCAGTCCAGGTGGGAGATGGTTCATTCGGTGGGAGCCATGGGGCTGGAAAGGAAGAGTGGGGCCTGACTGGCTGCTTGTGGAGCCACCACCCTGTCTTCCTCCTGCCAGCCATGTGCCTGCTAAAGATACTCATTCTCATCAGATTAGCCAAGGTGGGCTCAGCTCGTCTTGCTCCCCTCATTTTGAGCGTATCTCAATAGGGTGTATGGTTTCTCCTGGATTCCGCTGGGCTCTTTGAGACTAAACCTTCCAGAAGGCTTTTTTCCCTAAGGATCCCCCTGCAGTTGGAGGTGGGGGAGCCAGGGTTAGAAATGCAAATGTGGGCCAGGTTGGGAAGATGCCTCCTGTCCTAGCATCTTGCACTTTATTCCAGGGACCTGGTGGATGAAGCAAAGGACTATCACCTCATGCCAGAGCGCCGGCCCCACCTGCCCGCCTTCCGAACCCGGCCTCGCTGCTGCACGTCCATCGCCGGGCTGATCTACGCTGTGGGAGGCCTCAACTCGGCAGGTATCTTGCAGCTCCCCCTTTGCCCTGTCTGGGACTCCGTGGATGAGGAAGCACCAACACCTAGCCTGGCCCTCTGGTTCCTCTCCTGGCGTGTTACTGCCCCGCCTTGCCCGTCTCAGTTTTATGTAATTGTTCTGCAGTTGGAGCATGTCAGGTACTAATACCATTGAATTGGAATATCAGAGCAAAAGAGGTCGGTAGAAATCCTTGAGCTCTAGCCTCCTTACCTCACAGATGAGGAAATTGAAGCCCAGGGAACCTCTGCCACCCTCACACAAGTTGGTTTGGGCAGAACAAGGACTGGAACTTGGGTCCCAACCCCTGAGCTGGCACTCTCCCTGATACCAACCACGTTGACTGTTGAATGGGCTCAGCCCTGCATAGGATATGGTCAGAGACCCAGTTCTGTGACCAGGCTGATCACATTTGGTCATGAGGATCCCTGGGGGCTAGACTGAGAGAACGTCACCATAAGGACAGTTCTCCACAGTGTCTGCCGCTATCAGCAATACTTGTTATTCTTTGCCACCTTGCTGCCGTGACACATACACGTTTTACAGTCTGTGGGCTGCAGGCAGCTTTTGTGTCATGCAGTCAAGTTTTCAGGATGGCTCCGTGGGACCCTGTGTCCTCCAGCCGCCAGGCTCCCCTGCCGGGCAGAGAGGGTGACATGGAGCCCTGAATCCTGGTGGGGCGGTGGTGCAGGGTGCTGCCATGTCCAGGGTGGAGGCCAGGCCCTCTCACAGGGTTAGTCCAGTTGGTGGGAGGTGGGTAGTTGTGTTGTTGCTTTCAGATTTTATTTATTTTTAGAGAGAAGGGAAAGGGGAAGAAAGAGAGAAACAGCGATCAGTTGCCCTTCGTACGGACCTGGACTGGGAACTGAACAGAGCCGGTGCACAGCCCCAGACCGGGGGTCCAATTGGCAACCTTTCGCCAACAACACCCAACGCACTGAGCCACACCAGTCAGGGCAGCAGCTTTATTTTTAGTTGAAAGCTAATGAGAGCTGGATGTTAGTCTCTGCTTCTCGTTAATTGTATGATGTCTAAGTCCTCACCTAGTAACCAGTAGTGTGGCAGGTGTTAAATGCCCCAGAGCAAAATAAAACAGGGAGGGGAAGTCTTTTACTTGATCCTCTGAAGAACCCGATGAAAAGATAGGGTTGAAATGATCATTCCTTGTTACTATGGCCACTGTCTACTGGACACTTGGTCTACTCTAGAACTCTGCTAGGTGATCTACATATTATGTCACTTAATCCTTGCGGCAACGCTGCCTAGAGATTATCTTCGTTACACCCCTAAGAGCAGAGCATGGGAATGCAAAGCAGCATGAGCAGGGTCAAGGGCTAGCAAATGGAGGTGGGCATTGGCACGCCCTCCCTTCCCCCTGGGCATGCCTTGTGCACTGGGAAGATAGTGTATCCATCTGCCTTGATCTTGGCTTTAAGCAGGTGGAGTACCTCACTGCAACTTAAATTGTCCTCTAGAAAGTAAAAGCTTCCCACCTGATTCTGATTCTCCTTAAAGAATTAGGTTTGAGCCCTGCCCATTGTGGCTCAGTTGGTTGGAGTGTCATCCAGTGACTGAAAGGTCGTGGGTTCGATTCCCAGTCAGGGCACATACCTAGGTTGCAGGTTCCATCCCCGGTCCAGGTGCAGGCAAGTGTGACCCCTTACCTGGACACGTACGATTCCTGGTCCTGAAGCATAGGGAAAGCAACCAATTGATGCATCTTTCTCGCTTCATTGATGTTTCTCTCTCTCCCTTCCTCCCTCTAAAAAAAAAGAAAAAAAATCAATGAAAAATAATGCCCCTGGGTTAGAAAAAAAAGAATTAGGTTTGAGGTCCATTATGGCCGAGACTTCCTAGTGGGCCCTTCCGGCTTGAGATCCTGTGGGAAGAGCTGATAGGATCTAGTTAAACAGTCCATGTAATCAGTACCCAGCAGCTGTGATCTAAACCAGTGGTCTCATTTGTTTAAATTTGAGTAGCAAATTTTTATGCAGGTGATTCCCTGAATGTGGTGGAAGTGTTCGACCCCATCGCCAACCGCTGGGAGAAGTGCTGTCCCATGGCAACAGCCCGCAGCCGGGTGGGTGTGGCCGTGGTGAACGGGCTTCTGTACGCCATCGGGGGCTACGACGGCCAGCTGCGGCTGAGCACCGTGGAGGTCTACAACCCGGAGGCGGACGCTTGGACCCGGGCGGGGAGCATGAACAGCAAGCGAAGGTACACGGAAGCCCTCCCTGCGGTCCGAACATGCACTCGGGTGTCGGGAGAGCCATCCTCCACCAGCCGGGCCCGGGATAAGGTGGAACCCAAGCCCTTGCCCGGGATTTCCTGCAGCCAGGCGAGTCCCCATCTGCTGAGAGTAAAACGCCCACCTTGTCCTTTGAGGACATGTGGAAGTTGTATTGTTATTTAAGCCCCAGGTTAGGCCTGAAAATGTGTGTGTGGAGGATTCAAGGAGGGGGAGAGAAGCTGGACTGCACCCGCTGGGAGACGTCAGATAGGAGGGGGTATTGAAGTTGAAGCTCAAGAGTCAGGCACGATAACAGGAAATCCAGGGTGTTTGTCTTTACACTTTCTTTCCCCCAGGATCCCTGCCAGGCACGTGCTTTCACTGCCAGGGGGCATGTGCACCACAGCAGTGGTCCTCACTCTGGGACACCACACACCCGGGGACACGAGCACTGGGGGTTGGTGAGGTAGACCAAGTGTGTGTCTCTCAACACATCTCCCCATCCCGGCTTGCCGGCCGCATCTCCTGAATAAGGAGTGGGGTCGCAGGACATCCAAATAGTGTCCCATTTAACCTTTTTAGCGCCCAAGTGACAGGCAGCACCTTTCCTGCCGTCAGGTGTGTGCGGAGCGTTGACGCGGGTGGGCAGTGGGAGCTTTGGGGTGAGAGGATGCAGCCGGACAGGTTCTTCACTTGTCCGACCTCGCCGGGCCGAGCCAGGTCGCTGCTTTCAAATGCAGCCTGACGCTCCTCTTCTGGGACTGACAGGGAGAGGAAAGCAGCCCAAGGCCCCGACCCATTTAACCAGAACAGCTGTACGTTTGTTGCTGTTGCATGTTGCGCTTCCTTGACCTGAATGCCCGACCTTAGGGGGGTAGTTTGGTGAACTTTTTTTCGAAAGGGGCAGTTTGAAAACCACTGGACCAGTGGCTCTATAAGGGCTTTGCTGGGTGTTTGCCTCACAGACCACTTTGTCTGGCCAGGCTTCGGCTTCTCTCCTTGTAAGACCACAGGACCACACAAAAAGATCAGGTGACTGCGTGAGTAGCGAGAAAGAAGAGTTGGTGTGGAAGGCCTTTGCCACATGAAAGTGTCATGGCCATGATACACATGTTCCACCTTCCTCAGTGTTAGACATGGCCTACAGCCAGGAGGCATCTGCCTTCGTACCGGTAAAGTGAGATTCACAAAGGGTCGGAGCTGGTTTGTTTTGGAAGGCAGCAAGCTAATGCTCCCCTGGTTCTGTCCCTGACCGTCGGCCACCTCACGGCTTCCCCTCTGCCCTCCTTGGACACGTGGCAGCTTTCTGTGGCCTCAAGTGACTCATTGCTCCATAGACCCGACCATGGCTGCTTTTCCTGGTTTGACTGCAGTGGGTTCTTTGTTCGCCTGCTTTGGGGTTCCTCCTAGCCTCCAGCATCACGGTTTGGAGAGTCATCTGAGCAGAAAGCCCTCTGGGTGCTCGTTTCCCTCATTGTGGTTAATGCCCTGTTATTAGTAGCATGGGTCCAGCTCCACTCCATCCCCTTTAAATTACAGGCTACCTTAAAATGTTCTCAGTCCCTTCCCTGCTGGCATCCCACATGGCTGTCTGTCCTGCCAATTGGTGACAGGCTCCTTTCTGCCGTCATTTCTCCCCCTCTCCCGTAGTGTCCCAGCTGCTTCCAGGGAGCTTTCTCTCCAGGACGATTCTGTCCGCACAGACCGTCACGTCCCCTTGTTTCTTTACTCTTGTCTTTACCGCCGAGTTGGTAGTTAACCTCATGTAGCTTTCGGCACCTCTTAGTTCTTTCTCACATTTTTGTTAAACTTCTGTGTTGTTACTGTGTCTGATTCTAAAAGGATAGTCACAGGTCTGGTGACCTGGTGGTCTTCCCACCATCCTTGCCTGAGGCCAGTGCTTTTCCTCGCTCACACTGGTTCAGGGGGTCCGTTATCACATTCCTTAAAGGGACATTGTGGGGATCATTTTGATTGGCTGCATACATTTGAAAGGTGGCAATAGGCCTGGTACATTTTGTTTTCCTGTTTGTTAGACACCCAGAGTTATTATAATCTGCTCCAGCATGAGGTCTGAAAACTGAATCGGGCAGCTTGGCATTGGCATTCATGTTTAATTTTTCCTGAGGCTTTACATAGAGCAGAAGATTATAGGTTACGCCAGACCCCTGGGTCTTGTTATTAGGAGGGCTTGGCAGGTACACGAGGGCTCGTCTCGTGGGAGCCTGGGCGGCCGGGGAGAGGAGCCCGGCCCCACTGGGCACGGTGGCCCAGCGGCACACTGCCGAGGGTGGCCCTCAGCAGCGCAGAGTCCTGGCGCGTGCAGTTGGGGCGCAGCAGGAGCTGTCACAGCACCCCCTGTGACATGTGACAGACTGGGGCTATGCAGGGCCACGTGTACAATAACCAGACATTTGTTGAACTTGATAGCAAATTGAATGGGAAAATCTCAGTAGCACAACAAACTGTGTTGAGGGCCCACATGTACAAAGCACCACCCAGCACTGTCAGGGCCACACCGAGCAAGTGTGGGGCTGGGGGAGGCTCACTTTTGCTGGAGGAGCGAGGTGGCTTTTTGAGGAGAAAGGGGGACTTGACCAGGGCCTTCTAGGTAAGTTAGGCCAAGAACACAGCAAGGTAGAGCAGAAGCGCACGGGACAAATCAGGGCCGAGGAGAGTGGGGAGAGGAGGGAACAAACTCCAGGTGAGTGGGTAGGAGAGAAGAGGGACCCGGGGCCACTTCTTCTTTTTTTTTTTTTTTTTTAATTTTTATCTTTATTGATTGATTTTAGAGAGAGAGGAAAGGAGAGAAAGATAAATTTGTTGTTCCACTTACGTATGCAGTCGTTGGCCGGGTCTTGCCTGTGCCCTGACCGGGTATTGAACCTGCGGCCTTGGTACATCTGGGCAACACTCGAACCCACAGGGCCGCTTCTTTGCCTCCGTTTTACTCTGTTGCCCAGCCATATACCTGGGATTTAGGTCGGTTCTAGAAAGATGCAGTTGCGGGCAGGCTTACTGCTCAGGGAGCACGAAGGTGGCCTCAGGAAGCCTGAGTCCTCCTGGGGTGACAGCTCTGTCTGTTTCAGTGCCATGGGGACCGTCGTGCTAGATGGGCAGATCTACGTCTGCGGGGGCTACGATGGCAGCTCTTCTCTCAGCTCTGTGGAGACCTACTCGCCTGAGACGGACAAGTAAGGACTCCTCTCCCTCGCGCCCTGGGGCTGCTAAGCACCGGGATAAAAAATGAGAACTGCAGCTTTTAAATCAGGCTTCTGGATCCGGGATAGTACGTGTCTTACCTTTTCAGCCCCCGTAGTACTTTGCATATAATAGGCAGTCATTGAGTAACCTTTAGTTACATGAGTGAATGATTAAGGACATTCTAAAAACAAATAGTCCGCATAGACGCAGGAAATATTTACTCAGAGCTCTGTTTCCCTGGGCCAAAGCAGCCCAGTGTCATGGAAATGCAGGTGAAAGAGGATAAGGAATAGACGAACAGCCCTTTCTAAAGTGGGTAGGATCTGATTTGAAAAAAAAAATGTTTAAAGTTTCATAGTCAAAAAAATTGGAAACATTGATGTCTGCACCACCAGAGTCCTTATCTTTCCATAATGCAAGACTGAAAATTCTGCAGTAAAGAGTCCTACTTAACCTCATCTTATCTAACACCTAGCACTAGCTTAAGGAATTATTTTGTGGACCACTCTTTGGAAAACACTAGTAGGGTTAGCCCAAATTTTTAATTTCAGTATTTGAAGTTTCTCATGTTATGTAACAAAGTATAAGCACATTTGTAGAGTGGATTCACTTTAAAGCCAATGTTCTATTCATTTGACCAATTTATTATGTATCAGGCAGCAAGCAGGGTGTCTCGGATTTGTTTAATAGCAAGCAGTCTGCTGGCCACATGTACGTCACTGTCACCCTACCCTGGGGCCTGTGCCTAGCAGTCTTGGGCGTAGCGTGATGAAAGCCTTCGTCTTCCCCTCGGGTAACGGGGAAGCAAAGTTAGACCCATCATGGACAGCAGGTGATGCTCATGTAGGCAGAGAGACAGCAAGAAGAGAGTCTTGAAGATAAGACAGCGCCTGTGTGACTGGGGGTGGGGGGCAGCAAGGGTGGTGCTTGACAGGGGGTGAAGCTGGCATGTTGACGGACCAAGTGGTAAAGAACCACGGTAGGGAACTCGGACTCTGCCTTAGAGGAAACAGTGAGGAGCTGCTGGAGGGACATACTGCTCAGGGTCCTAATGACAATTGTCCAGATGCCAGGCCACATGGAAGGGGGCTGCTGCAGCGGCCCAGATGAGAGGCCAGAGGCAGGGGTGGGGACAAGCTCTGACGAGAGCAAACCAGCAGGGAATTGGTGACCACGAGAACTTTGAGATTGAGGGAGAAGAAGCCCTAAAAATGCCGAGTTTACAAGTATGGCAACTGGGTAGCTGGTAGACCCAATGAATAAGACAGGAGTACAGGGGAGGAGAAGGTCTGTAAGAGAGGCATCGTTTGGGGCATGTTGGTGTGAGTGCCTCAGAGATGAGCAGAGAAGACCCGCAGCGGGTCTGAAGCCGAGCGAGAGGCTGCCACTAGAGAAGGCCACGTGCAGGGGCTGGGAGCGGGGCTGGGGGGTGGGGAGCGTGCCCAGGCGGCACAGCGCTCCCGGATCTCACGGCTCCCCTCCTGCTTTGCCTCTTTCTTGAAGGTGGACAGTGGTGACCCCGATGAGCTCGAATCGAAGTGCCGCTGGGGTCACAGTCTTTGAGGGCAGGATATACGTGTCAGGCGGCCACGACGGTCTGCAGATCTTCAGCAGTGTGAGTCCGGGCTGCTCCTGGGCCCACCCCTTCCATCTCTGAGAGCTAATTGGAAAGGTGGTTCTCTGGGGAAAACTTTAGCCTGCCCGTTGCTGGGTGAGGCGTCATCCACTGAGGTTTTGGGCCATCGACTATAAACTCAGAAATTCTGAGAATGGGAACCAGTGGGCACCGGGAGGTAGGTAAGTGCAGCAGCTCCACCCCCCTTTAGTTCTCCAGCAGATGCGTCAGGAGACTTGGTGAGAGTTCCACCCAAAGTAAGGTCAATTATAGACAGAGTGTGACTTTGCAGGCAGTATTCTGCATCATCGATTTGAAAGAAAACCGTAATAGCTGTTCACTGGCGGTTGGTTCGCTCTGGACAGGTTTCGGGAGACCTGCCCTCATCTGGCTCCTTCACGCACAGCAGAGCAGCCTGAGGCAAGTCCCTCACTTGGTTCCTTAGATGGAAATGGGAGGGGTCACAGTCAGCTCCTGTCACCTGTCCGTGAGCCCCAGAGCAGGTGGGAAACAGCGTCAGGGCCCCAGCGCGGGCTGGCAGACTCCACATGTGGCCGGAGCCTGACGCCACGGGGCCTGCTGTGCCCTGCGAGGCCGCCCGAGGACGGAGCCCGGCTCTGACTGGCTGTGTCCCTCTCCCCGCCTCAGGTGGAGCACTACAACCACCACACGGCCACCTGGCACCCCGCGGCGGGCATGCTCAACAAGCGCTGCCGGCACGGGGCCGCCTCCCTGGGGAGCAAGCTGTTCGTGTGCGGAGGCTACGACGGCTCCGGCTTCCTCAGTGTCGCAGAGATGTACAGCTCCGCGGCAGACCAGTGGTGCCTGATCGTCCCCATGCACACGCGCCGCAGCCGCGTCTCCCTGGTGGCCAGCTGCGGGCGCCTTTACGCGGTGGGGGGCTACGACGGACAGTCGAACCTCAGCTCGGTGGAGATGTACGACCCAGAGACGGACTGCTGGACATTCATGGCCCCCATGGCGTGCCATGAGGGAGGGGTCGGTGTGGGCTGCATCCCTCTCCTCACCATCTAAGCAGGGGATGGGATGTGGTAGGGTAGGGATCTGGTACAAACGCGGGCACTTCCTTCTGGGGACTGTCCTCTCCGGAGAGGCGGTGGACCAGAAGACGGGTGAAATGTGAGCGCGCCAGAGGTACAGATTTCCAGGTGCTTAAGTTCTCCCTCACTGTGCTGCCCTTGAGACCTTCAGGTCTAGGCCATCAAGATGTGCAGCATGAGACAGAGCTCACCTGGGTCCCACAGCTGGTGACATGTGACTACTTTGCTGGTCCGCACATACGCAGGCTCCATCCAAGCCCAGGCTCCACCTGGCACTGCCCTCAGGCAGAGGGCCTTCCATCTGACACGCCTCCTCCCCTGCTGTCTCCAGCCACACGGTGGCCAGCTTGTGACAGGGTGGTGGCCAGCTTGTGACAGGGTGGCTGCAGTGGCCAAGCCTGTTGGAAATTGGGGTGTGGCCTCCAAGTGTTCTCACTGCCAGCAATGACACAGCTTCAGCAAGCACTTGGCCACCCGCGGCACCTCCCTGGGTCCTCGGGCACAGAGGCTGTTGTCCTCTGTGTGGGTGAGCAGGGAGAAGAGAAGCTTTTCCTGTGTCTCGTGTTGGGATTTCAGTGAGGTCCTCTTCCTCTTATTCAGGAGAAACAGGAGAAAAAGATACTTGAAAGAAACTGGAAAGAAAAATACCTTTTCTAAAGCAAACATTTTTTGCAAGAAGAAAACTTAAAAAGACACTAAGTGGAAATATGGGTTTTAAATAGAAGAACCACCCAACCTGAAGAGGGTGGTGACCACTCCCACACTCGGTTCCCAGGGTCCTGCGGCCTCGTGGAGCACTCGGGGCTCCCTCGGAGCCCCCGTGTGTCTGAAATCAGCGCCCTCGACTGGTCCTGCAGAAGGTGCTCATGGGTTTGTCTCCACGCCCGTCTTTTTAATCGTAGGGTTAGTGAGTTGGCTGAGTTACTCTCACCATGTCAGGTGGGAGCTCCCAGCTGGTCACCGGCAGCTCTGGGTGCCCTGTGGGTGCCTCCCACTGCCACCATGACTCTCAGACTCCCCACCCCATTTCCATGTCTTTCTTACTTGACCAGCAGAAAAGAGCAGGTCTGGTCAGACTCTCGCTTGGCCTCGGCTGTCTTTCTTAGATAGCTGCCTCATTGTGATGCTTCTGGGGTGCGACTCTACGTACCTCTGGAAACTAACTAACCAAGGACTTGGTCCTTCCACCAGCCATGGGCCAGCTTGGCCCAGTAACCTTGTCTACCTACCAGTCCACTGCTTCTCTATCCGCTTGCCGACTCCAGGGGCCTGGCCTCCCTCCAGCCCTTGGCCAGCTGATCAGCAAGATGGACCTTTACACTCAAGCAAAGTTGGTTTTATGACATAAAGAAGTGAAGGTTGACGGAATCTCTTGCTGCTATGAAGAACCGGTTTCATTTCCTCCTCTCATCTTTGCAAACAACCTCTTGAAAACACTTCAAGCTCCTTCCTTCTCCTCCCTGGATGGGACCTTCATGTAGCACAGTGGGACCTAACAGGAGGACACTTTGTGTCCCCAGTGCATGGGGCAGTGGGGCTGTCCTTCAACTGCTGCTGCCAAAATCTGGTGTTCGGTCATGCTTCCAGGAAGACTAAACGAGGGTACAGTTATTTTAATGCCAGACTGGGTCTTAGGGTCCCTGCCTCCACCCGGGTGGTCTGTCCATTGCTGCCTGCCTGACTTGAGCTGGAAGCCTGTTCAGGAAGGAACCACGTGAAGCCTGACATGTCTTCCTCCCCAGGACCAGGAGGGTCTCCAGGGTGTGCCATCGCCATGTACCCAGAGGGAAGTACCTTTGCTACCTGCCACTTAGGCACTGGGCCTCTTGTTACAGGCACTTGAAAATGATGTCTTGTTTTTTTGTTTTAATGACGCGACTATCTGATCTAGTTTAGCCCGATCTCGGGGAGCTCTGACATTCCTTGCCCCTCTCAGTCTGCCGACGGAGGTCGGCTCAAAGGAGATGGGGTCTGCGTTCCCCAGTAGAGAGGTGTGTGTCAGTGCTCGTCTTATTATAATCAGCCTCCTTCTTTTGTGAATCTAAGCAGCACTGATGAGCCTGGATTGTGCGGGTGTTAGGAAGCAGTCAGTGGGCTGATGAGTGGGCCTCGCCCAGTCCTTAGGATGCTGGCCCAGATTCTGCCATCAGGGATGGTGGGTCATTTTCCCACGGCCCTGCAGTGGCCTTCCTGAGTCCACTCCAGCTCCGGGTAAAGAAGTCATGCGGCACCTGAGCGTTTCTGAGCGAGGCGAAGCCAATGCCTGGAGCTGGGCTCTGAGCACAGCTGCACAAGCGCCATTTCACACTCTCCACAGGCAGTTCCTCTGTCTGACGATGGGCATCGGTGAATGGCTGGTCTGGCCCTTTGGCACTGGAGCCTTTCCAATAGCACCATGCAAAGAAGACACATGATCCAAGGATATTGTGAAAGGGTATGACCAGAGGCAGGGCACATACTATGCTCAGTGGGCTTTGGGGCCTAGCCCAGCTCTGAGCAGAGGACTGTGACCTTGTCTGTCCTTGGGCATTGCCCCTTAGGCAACACATGGCTTTCACCTGACAGCAAAGCTAAGGTGGAGCTGAAGACCAGCCTTTTGACTGGGCCACAGAGATGTGAGTAGGTAGAAATTCTGCTCCTTCCCCCAATCATTTTCCAGAAAACCTTACTTCCTTTTATTTATAGGACGCATGTCTTTTGTTTTAAGAAACCAAAGAGAAATAAAGAGTGCACTTCTAATATCTTCTTGCCCTTTTCTGATTTATTTTTTAAGTTCACGTTAGAAGTAAATAATATTTTTATTGTAATTCGGTGAAAAAAATGTATTAGACAAAGTGAAAATATGCCAGTGAAAATCAGGGGAAAGCCAGATACAACAAAAGCAGTCTTTGGAGAGACACGTGTGTAATTTATAAGAATGGGTTCTGGTGGAAAATATGCAAAAGGCTTCCATGGCATATTGCGTATTTGCTGCTGTCAAGGTCAGCACTTCTCTTGGATTTCCCCTTCTTCACTCGCGGCCATCCAGCTCCAGGGTCCCCCAGCGGAATGTGGCTGGCCTGTGGGCGGCCCAGGAGCACAGCCTGGTCCAGCTCTTCTTTTATACTCTAGACCAGAGGTGCGTAACTTCTGTGCACATAAGTCACTGGAAAAATCTTTTTTTTTTTTTTTTTTAAGTGTAACAGTTAACTTTTTTTTAAAGATTTTATTTCATTATTTTTAGAAAGAGGGGAAGGGAGAGAGGCAGAGAGGGAGAGAGACATCCATGTATGGTTGTCTTTCACCTGCCTCCAGCCACAGACCTGACTGGAGACCTGGTTTGCAACCTGGTTATGTGCCCTGGCTGGGAAATCGAACCTGCGACCTTTGGGTTCGCAGGCCGGCGCCTTATCCACTGTGCTGCCAGCCAAGGTGAAAAATCTTTTCTTCATTTGATTTTTATTGAATTTTGGGGGTGATGTTGGTTAATAAAATGGCATCTGTATATTGTGTTCACCACCCCAAGTAAGTCTCCTTCCATCACCATGGGTCCCGTCTCTACAGTCTCCTACTTCACTGGAGAATTCTTAGACCACAGACTCCTTTGTAGGTTCCTCTGCAGAGCCAGCTCCCTAGGGCTAGGGGGTAAGTCTCCACGTGGGAACTAGACTCCTGTGTTTTGTTTCCCCTTCTCCAAATTCAGCCACATTTCGGGTCTGCCTTCCTGAGGTCACATGCTGGTTACTGGGTTTGGATATTAAGGAACTCTTCATTTACACTTTTCCAAAAGTTAGCTTATGGTCAGGTCAGGGTCATCCATTGGGTAATGATTGTACTCAGCTGGCAACTTTCTTTGATCAGTTTTTGGAAGGGTGTGACAATCCCCACCAGCACACGTTTGACACATAAACACTCACCTGCCCTTCTCCGGAGTCCCCACATGGTAGGTAGCATGACTCATGTTAGCATAAAGAAATTGCCTCCAAGAACTGAATAACTCACCTGGTAATACTGAGCGGAACTGAGACCAGATCTCCACACTCACAGTCAGGTTCCCCTGAGGGGAGCAGTCTTTGACCTTTGAAGCAGCTGACCATCCCGCCTCCACCCCTAGTGTGCGGAGGCCTGCTCCCCAGTTCTATGCTGGACTTCGGAGAAGCAGCCTCGGCAGCAAGGGAAAGAGACGAAATCACGTGTAGGTTATAGAAGCCGGCTCCTCGGTGCCAAAGCAGGCAGCCAGGTTATCTGGGCTCAGCTGTGGGTGAAAGAACAAATGCCTGCAAAGCAATAGCAGCCCTTTCCACGTAACCCACACCCCTCGCTCAGAGCCAAGGAGCCCGTGGCAAAGAGTGGGCTCCTGAGCTCTGGCAGCGGCACGTGCTTGACTTCCCATTTCCATTTCTGTTGTTTGGACTCCTTCCCTCACACCAGCGGAAGAGCCCAGTCCTCTGCACCCCAAAGGCAAACACGACTGGTTTTTACTGCCGCTCAGGAGAGCACAACATCGCACAACCGAAAAATGACCAGGAAATTGTACAGCTCTCTTAGACGGTAGCACAGACTGCTCCCAAATTTCATCTCACGAGAGGTTCTTCTCTTTAACGGAGCTCAGTTTCCTATTTATCTTTGTCTCCGTTCTCAGTTCAGGATAAAAACCCAGGCTCCATAGCATGGCCTCCAAGACCACCATGGCCTGACACTGCTTCCCACTCAGCCTCCCTGAAACAGCCCTGCAGGTGTCAATTTAGATGTTGCCCCTGCTGCAGAGTGTCTCTGGTGGGCTGGTGCCCCTCCTCTGTGCTTGTCCCTGACTGTCAATAGAGCAGCACCCACCACCAGGCACAAACGAGGCATGACAACTTTTTTTGAACTTGAGGACAGTCGGTTGCATCCACATTCTAAGTTGGCCTAGTCATGCTTCCCTAGCCTTCCTCTGTTTTGTGTTACTGATTCTTTTTTACAAGTTTTGCTGAGTTGTAGTTTACATCCCTTAACATTCACCCATTTTCACTGTGCAATGCAATGGTTTTTAATACATGTAGAGTTGTGCAACCGTTACCACATTCTGGAACGTTTTCCTCCTTCCACAATGTTCCCCTTTTCCCTCCTACCCGTGTGAAATGAGTCATCCACAGGCAACCTCTGTTTTGCTTTCTGGCTCAGATCGGCCCGTTCTGGAGATTCCATGTAAATGGAATCGGGTATTGCGTGCACTCTTGTGTCTGACTTCTATTTTTAGAATGTTTTTGAGTTTCATCCATGTTGTAGAACGTGTCGGTTGTTTGTTTCTTTTATCGTTCCTCAATAGTTCTTCACAGTGTGGATATACCTCATTTTGCATATCTACTTTTTCCCATTAATTAACGGATATTTAGATTGTTTCCAGTTGGGGGCTATTCTGAATAATACTGCTGTGATGTACAAGTTATTGTGGACATATATTTTCATTCCCCTTTGGTAGATTCCCAGGAGTCCCAGAATTGCTGGGTCAAATGGTGAGTTTATATTTAAATTTTTAAGAAACGTATCATCTTTTCCCAAGTGGCTGCACCATTTTCCATTCCCACCTGCAGTTGTATGAGGGTTAGGTTTCTTCACATCCTTGTCCCATCATGGAATTCTCTCTCTTTTTGGTTGTAGCTGGTCTAGTGGATGTGAAGTAGCATCTCATTGTGGGTTTACTTTTCCTTTCTCTAGAGACTCATAATTTTGAGTGTCTTGCCATGTGCTTATTAGCCACTTGCATATCTTTAGTGAAATACCTATTCAAATCTTGCCCATTTTAAAATTGGGTCACATGCCTTAGTAATGAGTTATATGAAGTCTTTATGTATTCTGGATACAAATCCTTTATCAGGTGTGTTATTTGCAATATTTTCTCCCAGTCTGTGGCTTATCTTTTCATCTTTTCATTTTCTTAATGGTGTCTTTTGAATTGTAGATGTTTTTAATTTTTGACATATAATTTATTAATGATCACTTTTATGGATCCTACTTTTAGTGTCATATCTTAAGATTTTTTTTTTAACGGATTTAGAAAGAGGAGGGGAGAGAGAGAGAAATGTCAATTTGTTGTTCCACTTATTGGCGCATTCATTGATTGTTTCTTTTGAGCCCCTGACCGGGGACCAAAGCTGCAATCTGGACGGCACTCTAACCAACTGAGCTACCCAGCCAGGCCTTTAAGAACTTTTTGCCCAGTGGCCCAAACAAAGGCCATTAGAAATTCTTCCAGAAGTTTTACAGTTTTAGTTCTTAAATAGGTGTGTGATCTACAGTATTTTGAGTTAATTTTTTTTTAATTCATCATTTTGGGAGTGGCTATCCATTTGTCTCATCACATTTGTTGCAAAGACTATCTCTTTGTCCACCGAATTGCTTTGGTACCTTTGTTGAAATCAGTTGACCATAAATATAAGTTTATTTCTAGACTCTAAAATCCCTTCCATTGATTTCCATGCCTGTCTTTGAGCCAGTACCTCACTGATTATATGGTATTGATTTTTCCAGCTCTGAAATAAGTCTTAAAGTTGGATTATGTAAGTCTATCAAACTTGGGGTTTTTTTTTTTCAAAATTGTTCTGACTATTTTAGGTACATTGCATTCCCATCAAACTTTAATGATATTGTGTTGAATTTATAGACCAATTTCGAGAGAACTATCATCTCAAAGATATGAAGTTGTCCAATCCATAGAATGTAATCTGTTTAGATATTCCTTGATTTCTCTCAGCAGTATTTTATTTTCAGTGTACAAGTCTTGCACTTCTCGTTAAAATGTGCCTAAATAATTTTTTAATGCTATTGTGGATAGAATTGCTTGCTTAATTTTGTTTTTGGAGATTTTTGGTGCTAGCATATAGAAATATCATTGATAATTTTTTTTGTACATTGATCTTATATCCTATGACATTGCTAAATTCATTTATTTTTATCTTTTTAAAAAGTTGTGTATATGTGTACCCCTTGGGATTTTCTACATACATGATATATCATCTTTGAATAAAAACAGTTGTACTCTTTCCTTTCCAATCTGGATGCCTTGAATTTTTTCCTGCCTGTTGCACTGGCTGGAACCTCCAATACAAAGTTGTATAGCAGTGGCAAGAACAAACAAACAACAAAAAAAAACAAAACAGACATTCTTGCTTGTTCCCAGTCTTAAGAAGGAAGACATTCAGTCCTTCATCAAATATATTAAACTGTGGGTTTTTCATCAGTGAACTTCTTTTAAATTGAAGTTTAATTCTATTGTGAGTTTTTTTTTTTTTTTAAGATTTTATTTCATTATTTTTTAGAAAGAGAGGAAGGGAGAGAGGCAGAGAGGGAGAGAAACATCAATGTATGGTTGCTTTTCACCTGCCTCCAGCCACAGACCTGACTGGAGACCTGGCTTGCAACCTGGTTATGTGCCCTGGCTGGGGAATCGAACCTGTGACCTTTGGGTTCACAGGCCGGCGCCTTAACCACTGTGCTACCAGCCAGGGCTACTATTGTGAGTTTTTAAAAAAGATCTTTAAAATTTATTTTCAGAGAGAGGGGAAAGGAGAGAGAAAGAGAGGGAGAGAAACATCAATGTGTGATTGCCTCTTGCTCGCCCCCAACTGGGAACCTGGCCCGCAACCCAGGCCTGTGCCCGGCCTGGGACTCGAACCCTTTGGTTTGCAGGCTGGTGCTCAATCCACTGAGCCACACCAGCCAGGGCAATTCTATTCCTTTTATTTTAATTTGTGCAACTTGTTTGATTTGATAAGATACCTTTCTCATATGAGTGCACATAGACCTGCTTTGTCTGTGGTATTTCATGGTGGTGATGGCCCTTTGGGTGTCTGGGTTTTGATGCTACAGCCACTGCTGCTGTGAACATTCCTGCATTGTTTTGGTTGCACCAGTGTTGTCACCTGGTTGTCAGATGAAGGATCCCTGAGGAAAAGGGCACATGCCCATTTAAAGTTTGATACAGGGCTTAAGTTCTGACCATTTCACAATGTCACCTAAGTCACCCTCTTTCTCTGCCAAACATTCCTATTTCAAACGTCAATCCGATTAGTGAAAAGACAGCATCGCACTTTCATGTATTTGCCGGCCATTTGTATTTTTCCTGTGACTTGTGTGTTTTGGATTGTTGATTGTTTTCTTAGATTTTTAAAAGCTTATTGAATATTTCCCTTGATGATATCTTCCCCGGTTTTTTTACTATGTGGGTGTTTTTCCTTTTTGTGCATTAAAACCCATATTTTTATGAGGTCAGATGTACCAGTGTTTTTTTTTTTTAAATGCTTTCTGGATTTCCCAGTTCCAAGATTATAGAAGTATTTACTCATGTTTTGTTTTAGTACTGAGAGTTTCATTTTATGTGTTCAATCTTTGTCCTTTTAGTATTTAATTTTATTTAGAGGGTTAGATGGGGCTCCATCTTTAATTTTTCCTTGTAAGTCACTTATTGAATAATCTAGTTTCCCCTCACTAATTAAAAAGCCACCTTTATTATATGATAAATAAGAATATGTACTATGCATTTATTTCTCAGCCCTATTCTCTGCCATTCATTTGACTGCTGTTACTAGGACCGCAGCTCTACTTACTTGATAATCTTTTTTTTGTTTTTTTAAAGATTTTTTATTTAATTTTTAGAAAGAGGGGAAGAGAGAGAGGCAGAGAGAAAGAGAAATATCAATGTATGGTTGCCTTTCACCTGCCTCCAGCCACAGACCTGACTGGAGACCTGTTTTGCAACCCTGTTATGTGCCCTGGCTGGGGAATTGAACCTGTGGTAATCTTTTTAAAGTAGCTGTTAAGGAGAGACCCTTCTTAAGTCCTCTCAGAGTTTTTCTGATGGCTCTCATTTGATTAAAACTTACTTAGCTCTCGTCAGGTAGAACGTCATTCCAATACACCAAGGTTATGGGTTTGATCCCCAGTCACCCAACGAATGCATCAATACGTGAAACAACAAATCAACATCTTTCTCTCTCTCCACCCCCTCCTCTCTCTCTAAAACCAATAAACAAAGTAAAAATAAAATTTACTTGATCTTTAACATAGGTAAAAGTACACAAATGGTAAGAATTACACTGGATGAATTACCACAAAGGGAACATCTCAATTGTGTACCGACCACCAAGATTAAAAGGTTGCTAATATTCCACAGCACCCCGACCTCCCATTTTCTGCCTGTATTGATTAATACAATACAGGCACTCCTCAGAAGTAACCTCTTCCCTTACCTTGGATACAACAGATTATTATTTTACCGATTTTGACCTTTGTGTGCAATCATACCCTGTAGTTCTGTCTATGCTTCTGTTCAGCATTGTGAGCTTCATTCATGTTGTGGGGAGCTGTAGTGTGTTCATTCTTCAGACTGCACAGCGTTCCATTGTGATATTGTATACTTTATCCTTTCTGCTGGTGAGGGTCATTTGGAATTTTTCCAGTACTTGGCTATAATGAATAAACAATATTCTTGTTTGTATCTTTGGTGCTACATTTTTTTTTAATTTATTGATTTTAGAGAGAAAGGAAGAGGGGAGAGAGAAAAAACATCAATTTGCTGTTTTACCCATCTATGCATTCATTGGTTGATTCCTCTAAATGTCATGATAGGGGATTGAACTCACAGCCTTGGGTCTCAGCACAACACTCCAACCAACGGAGCTGCCCAGCCAGGGCCAGGCAAACCTTTTTGATAAGAGGAATCTCTGGGTCATACATGTTCATTTAGCTTTCGTGGATAATGCCAAACCGTTTTTCAAAATTAGTGTACCATGTTCTGTTCTCATGAGCAGTATGTGGGAGCAGTATTTGTGACTTATCCTCACCATCAGTTGGTATAATCGTTTTAATTTTAGCCTTTTTATGATGTCTGTGTCATGAGACCTTATTGCGGGTTTTT
This sequence comes from Noctilio leporinus, assembly GCA_004026585.1. NCBI lineage: Eukaryota > Metazoa > Chordata > Mammalia > Chiroptera > Noctilionidae > Noctilio > Noctilio leporinus. The sequence continues at coordinate 173,441 of PVIW01002350.1, read as the reverse complement.
TTCCTGATGTCTTTTATTTTTTTTAATACTTTATTTTAGTTTCAGGTGTATAGCATAATGATTAGACAACCAAGTTTCATTCTATTCTTAGTTTGTGGCGTTTTTGTCAGAAGTGGTTGGTAGATATTGTCAACCAATTTTCCTTCATCTATTGAGATGATCATGTGGCTTTTGTCCCTTAACCTGTTAACATGGTATACAACCTAAATTGATGTTTGAGATGTTGAGTCAACATCTCAAATATCCTGGGGGTAAATCCCCCTCAGCCATGGCGCATTGATATCCTGTTTATGTTGCCGGGTGTGGTGTGCTAACATTTCATGAAGTATTTTTGCATCCATGTTCACTGGAGGTATTTTCTATAGTTTTCTTTTCTTGCAATACCTGTGGCCAGTTGTACTGGCCTCACAGAATGAGTGAAGTGTTTCTTGCTCCTATATTTCTGATTGATTTTTGCGAAGGATGGGTATTATTTTTGAAGTATTTGATAGAACTCACTAGTGAAGCCATCTGGTCCTTGGAGGAAGGATTTTACATTGCTAATTCAATTTCCTTACCTCAGGAGCCCTGAGGGTGGGCTCCTGCTTCTCTTAGGGGTAAGACTTTGAGGGTAAGGAAGCTCTTGCCCTGTCCGTCCATCCACAGGGGTTGAGGCTACTCAAGTGGGCCTGATCTGGTTCCTTCCTTCCAGGCCCCTCATTCTCCTTCACTCCCGTGTCTGGGGGTGCTCCCCTCTCCTTGTCTCAAAATTCATCCTCGTTCCTCTCGCACTGCCCCCCTGCACCTCTTCCTAACCTCCAAATGTAAGAGGCCTCGGCGCCCAGGGCTGAGCTCCGACTTCCTGCTGACCCTCCCCTTTGCGTGGGTGAGGAGGGCCTCTGGGTGCGGTCTCCTCGGCACAGCGCAGATTCACATATCACGTGTGCCCATATGACCAGGTCCCAAGTGGAACCTCCAACATGGTCACCCCCTGGTTTTCCCATCCTCACAGTGCATCTCTTTCTCTGTCTTCCCAGTTGCTCACTCCAGAACCCAGTGGGGAGTTTGGGAGGGGGGAAGGGATGAGAGTAATCATCACCTTCATCAGGCAAGCCATGACCTAGTTGTGTTGATTCTACTTCCAACCCAGTTCTGTCTGCTGCGTTCAGCCTGGGGCATGCCTTCAGCGGTCCCTGAGAAGCTCCATCCCTACAATGGCCTCCTAACTGATCTCCCTGCTTCCACCTGTGAGCCCCCTGAAGTCTGTAGTCAGCAGAGCAGCCAAAGTGAAACTGGAAAGCTGTGACTCAAATTGTTCCACTTCCCTGCTCAGAATACCCCAGTGACTCCTCAGGGTCTCAGGCCCTATTCTGTTGGGATACTTTAGGGGGCAGTTCAGACATGTGGCACCTACCCCTCCCTCCCAAGCAGAGCTCTCCTTCATTGTTTATAGAGCATTTGCACATCAAATCCACCCAGCCCAGCTCTATCACCCTTTATTCATTCACTCATTCACTTAATCATTTATTTCAGAAATATTTTATTGAGCCTGTCTCCAGTGGTTCTCAGCAGAAGATGGGTTGACCCCCTTTGGAAGTGCCTGCATATGTGAAGGGACATTTGCTGTCACAGTGACCGGGCAGGGAGCAGGGGTACTCAGGGACCAGCACAAAAGGAACTGTCCTCCCAGGAGCACCTTGTGGGTAAACTCCACTGTCACCTGCAGCTGGCTCTGAAGGACACAGCTGTGAGCACACACAGTGCCATCTGGCCACATGGTTGGAGGATTGTGAATGCTCTGATGAGGGGAGAACACTTTTGCTTTAGAGGAGAGCAGGGAGGCTTCCTGGAGGAGGTGACTTTGAGCTGTGCTTTGAAGAATGAGTAGGATTTACAGACATAGGATGAGCTGGAGTTACAGGCAGAGGGAAGCAGGTGTGCAAAAGCAGAGGCGTGTGGCAGGTTCCAACTTTGCAGGAAGAAGGGGTGCTGAGGGCAGCAGACGGAATAGACAGGTGGGACGAGGCAGGAGGTTGTGGTGGGGAGGCAGTGCCTTCTCCAGCTCTAGAAATTATTTAGGATTTTGCCGATGATGTCCTGCTTGGCTTTCTCATACATGTCCCTGACCTCAGGTGGCAACTTGGAGCTGTCAATCTGAGTGTCAGCAGACCGCTTCTTCCGGATGCCCTGTAGAAGTGATGCTGGGTGGTCACTCATCACCCCTTTCCTCTCCTGTCTGTGGCCCCTCTGTCCAGGCTGGCATGGAGAGACTGAGGCCCAGGCAGTGATGCTGGGGACGGGGCTGGTGATGCCCTGCCCCAGGGAGCCCAGAGGGTCCACGCAGGCCTGGGCTCTGGGATGCACTTCCACCCTGGCTATTCCTCTCACTGGCCAGGAAGCCCCCGACCTCTGGTTTCAGTTTTCCCAAATGTGGGAGGGGAGGAGGGTCAGTTCCCAAGGAGTGTCTTGGGCATGGAGCAGAGCCGGTGTCCTGCCTGAGAAGGCAGAGCAACCCTCCCAGCTCCCCTAGCCCCCCCGCCAGTCTTGCCTCCCATCGCCTCCTGCCGAACTGCCCACCATGCCTCAAGATCCCTCCTGACAACTTGTATTGAAGAGATCTTGATTGGCCCCTTTCCTCAGACGAGGAAACTGAGGCCCCATGTGCCTGGACCCACAGCTTACCTCTAGCTGGGGTCCCTGAGCCGCAGAGCAGTCAACCGCCAGAATACGGTAGCGCCTGAGCCTGGCGAAGGCCCCAGTGCAGTTCCTCTCCTCCTGTGGGGCAGTGAGCACAAGGGCTAGAAGGTCCTGGCTGACCCCACCTACCCCACAACCCACCAGGCATGTGCTGCATCCTCCCAAAGCAGAGCTGCAAGCTGAAGGAAACCCCAAGGCCAGGGAAAGGCCCCCACGGGGAAGGACGAGATGCGCAGTGTTCTTGCGAGCTACTCAGTGGGAACAAACACCCCTAGGTTAGCCTAATTGTTGGAAATGGATCTGTTAATTTGCTATTATTTTTCAAATTTTACAAAAGCAGTTATCTTAGATGCATATGGTCCTGCCTTGTTCTTTTTCTTTTTTTAAGGGTTTCTTGTGTCCACTTTTAAAAATTACATTTTGTTTATTTATTTTTAGAGAGGAAGGAAGGAAGGAAGGGAGAGAGAGAGGGAGAGAAACACCGATTGGTTGCCTCTCGCACTTCCCCCCTGGGGACCTGGCCCACAACTCAGGCGCGTGCCCTGATTGGGAATCCAAGAGGCCACCTTTTGGGTCCGCAGGCTGGCACTCAGTCCACTGAGCCACACCAGCCAGGGCTCTTTTTCTATTTAGTAGTTTCTCGCATATGTTGCTTTTATAGTATGGATTGAGACTATTTTATAGTAAAAGAAAGAAAAAAGGGAAAAGCCGATTTTCAGAAAGGCTTCCACAGTGAAACCTCTGGTGGCCAGATGAGGTGGGTAGAGGCCAACACACAGCAGCCTTGAAGCAGAGATAGGAGACGACCTGCCTCCAGGCTCGGAGACTCACCCCCCCATCCCTGAAGGCACAGTCTTGGGGCCTTCTGCCTGGTTCTGAGCGGCACACCGTCTCTCTGATCCTGAAGCTCAGCAGCCTGTTGGTGGTGGAGTTCTATGGAAGCAAGAGAAAATTCCTGATCATCTCCCTTTCACAGGGGGCAGAACAAAGGCAGAGAGGTCACAGTTACGCGTGGAAGGGGCTGAGCCCTGCACTTTCCACTCGAACCAGGCACCTCTTCAGCAGCCTCAACGGAGACTCGGAATGTATGGAGCTTTTAGTCACTAGCCAAAGGCTACCGCTCCATAGCTACCGACCTTGAGGGGTCACCTTCTGGTCCTTGCCCCTCAGTTTCCTCTTTGTGAAACAAGCACAGGAATACCAGCCGTGCATGGTCAGCTGGCTGCCAGAGAGGTGATGGGGCCGGGGGTGGGGGGCCACCCAAAGCCCCTGGGGACGCTCTGGTGAGACCAGTTCCCTTCTTGTCTGTCCTCCGTAACAGTTCCTGTTCCTCCCAGCCCCAGGCCTGCCCGCTGTCCCCAGCTTCCCTAGCCCTGGGGCTGTGGACACTCACCGAGCGAGGCGGTCGGGTGGCTTCCACCAGGCGGAAGAGGGGCTGTCCTGGCCGCCCGTAATTGAAGACCTGCACGGCCTGGGTGACAAGATCCTCATACTTCAGGCGGTGGCGTTGGGCTGCACAGGCTATTACTGCCACACCCAGCATCAGCACAAGTGCCTTCCAGGTCCCTGCCATTGTCCCTTCTCTGATCCACTGCCACTTGCTGTCCCTTTTAAGTGCTACTTGGGCTACCTTACCCAAGGGCTTCTGGCGACATTCAGGGTTGGTGCCTTCCTGAAAGGGGCCTCTCCTTTCCTTTGCTGGATGCAAACGGTTGGCCAATGTTCTGAAATACCATTGGCTAAAAAGCACGAAGGTTTGGGCAACAGGTCAGGGCCTAGGAGTGAGGTGAGAGCCCTGAGCTGGGGGCAGGAGACCCCGGGCGATACTGGTCAAGTCCCTCCGCTCAGGGCCTCAGTATCTGCACCTCTGCCACAAGGAGGCTGCCTCCAGCTCTGACAGTGCAGGCCCTGTACCACCTCTGCCTGGCAGCCTTCCAGAATATGACCTCTATGTCACAGTCCCTTCAGCTGAGGTCACAAGGAGGGTCCAGTCTGCGGCCTGTGTTTAGGTTGACATCCACAAGGTTACGAACATTCTAAACAGAGAGAGGAGAAGGGAGGGAGGAAGGGAGAGAGAGGAACTTCCATCAGTTGCCTCTTGCACACCCCCAAGTGGGGGTCTGGCCAGGAATTGAGCCAGTGACCGTTTGGTTCACAGGCAGGCACTCAATCCACCGAGCCACACCAGCCAGGGCATTGCATACATTTTAAAAAATTGGTGGTCAACCTTCAAACATCTGGATGCCTGACTGAAAAGTGTCACAAGAGCTGACAAGCCATGGCTCATTGTCCGTCATGGCTGTGAGAGCAGCCACCTCTCCTGGGAGAACCTCGCTGTCCTCCTGCCCCTGGCTGCTCCCTGCAGACAAGTCCAGGAGGCTGTCGGGACAGGACAGGGTTAGGGTCCCCAGCCGCTGGGACAGGCAGCCCCGCAGCAGCTTGGAGGGGTTCGGCAAGGACCCCACAGTCTGCCTGTGAACCTCCCAGCCCGCCCTTTGCTGTCAGGCTCCCGTTCTCTTGAAGACTCGGAAACCGGGGAAGAAAGCAACTACAGCGCGTTCCCACTGAAGCCCACCAGCGCGGGCCACCTCGAGTACGTTAAATTCTGGTGGGAACGCCAGGCGTTTTTGTTCCTGGAAACAACCAAAGGAAGCATGACCATATGACAAAGGAGACATCTTGGAATGCAAGACAGGCCCCTTAGATCACCGTGGAAGGTGGAGAGGAGAGAGAAACAGGTCCTTATGACATCACTCAAGTGCTGGGTCACCCCTTGCCTGAAGGTGGCGGGTGTCCGCAGCTTAGTGTTAAGCTAGTTTGAGCAGACTTTTCTGATAGTCGCAAATGACAGAACAGACATCCAGTGGAAACAGGTGGGGACAGACCATGTGGACTTTCTGATGGTAACAGACTATAAGACTGTGATGTGTCCAAGGTTTGAGATGGGAAGGGAGTAGTCAGGCCTGGGAACCCAAGTGTGGGGCTTTGAAGTTGAAGAAGGCGAGGTGGGTGTTTTGTTTTGTTTTGTTTGGACAGGTTGGCTTTACAAAGTAGGAGTTTAAAAGGTCAAGCTCTATTACAGCTACACAAAAATCCTTCAACAAATTTGTGCTTGATAATCGGCCCGAAGCAGCTTCGGGGTACATCGGTGGGAGCCCTGCCTCAGCTGAACGACCTGACCCGATAGACTGGGGTGCAAATCCCACCTCTGCCGCTTCCCCACCGGTTCTGAGCCTCTCTGGGGTGGGACTCAGTGTCCTCACCTATGAAGCAGAGATAACAACTCTTACCCTGTAACGGAGGGGAGGATTAAAGCTAATGCAGATGGGGGCCCTGGGCCCTCACCCAACTCAGAGCTCTTACCCCTGCAGGCGCTGAGCAGGGGCCGGCCATTAACCCAACTTGGCAGACGAGGACACTCAGGCACTAGGAGGTTAAGAACTGGGCCCAGGCACACAGCTGGAAGGTGCCCAGGGTAGAGGAGCCCCCCACGCATCTCTGCCCTCCATCGGGGGCTTCGGTGTGGTCACGGTCTGCAGGAGCCGCAGAGGGCCAGGCCAGGGCAGGGTTCCCGGTGTCCCGCAGGGGGTTTCTCTCCAGGGCACACCCTGCGTGGGACTTGACCCTGGGCCCTGTGGTGGGGGCTGGGATGGGGGGTCAGGGAGGCTCTGGGGGACAGCTGAAGGACACAGGGAGCAGGAAGTGGACATTGTGGGGCAAGAGCCGCCTTCAGGTGAGCAGTCCCACGCCACCGCGATTTCCTCAGCCAGCAGCGCAGGCCGTGGAGGTCTGCAGCTCCCTCTGCATGTCCCCACACCTCCCACGCCCCTGGAGGACACGTGTGAGGCAAAAAGCTTTCACAAGGGCCAGAGGATTGTGAAGAAAGGAGCCTGGTGGACCCTTGGGCAAACCTCTGCCCTTCTTGGCCCTCAGCTTACCACTTGCTCCAACAGAGTGGTCAGGAGGGCGGCAGTGATGCCAGGACCCTTAGCCCTTGCCCAAGTGGGGTACAGAAAGTGGTAGTGGCGCCATTGCTCCGGTGGGGACACACACCTAATGTTTCAGAACCAGCAATGTGACACAAGTTGCCCCATTACCCACAGGCATCGGCGTGTTGGCTAGGAAGGCCCTGACGTCTGAGAGGCCCACAGGCGACCCCAGCCCTGACCTTGCAGGTTGGACGCCCCCAGGGGGGCCACCAGGCTCTAGGCTGCCATTGCAGAAGCCAGGGTGTCTCCAAGTTGTGCCTCGTTTGGCTGTGCTCCTGCTCACCAACTGCGACCAGATAATCCCCACGGCCTCCCTGTCTGCAGCGGGAGCTGGTCCGTATGTTCCAGGCAGGGGAACACGGACTGCCGCTTCCTTTCTGTTCACAGACGCTGGGACAGGAGCGCCCCTCGCCCCAGAATTAAACCCGGTCCTGGACAATAACATTTCAAGTCAACTGGGCTTTTGTGCAGCCAGTGGCCCCCCAGGTTGCGGCTTTGGCAGCCTCTGCTGGCCAAGTGACCTCAGAGAGCAGGGGAGGGGCTCTGGTTTCTCACAGGGACCTCAGAGGCCCTGACCTTCTTGCATATTTGCAAACCTGTCCTGCTGGAGCTGTTCTAGGGAGAAAGGAACCAGTGCTCCCAGGGTTCTTAGAGGGCCGGGGCCACACTCGAGGGGAGAGAAGCACTGTGTCCCTGAGCAGCTGCTGCTTTGCTGCTCCGATGGAGCCTCTTCCTAAGCCAAAGGGCAGGGGGCTGCCTCAGAGTCCCCTCCCCAGGTTGCAGGTGGCTGGGAGGGAAAGGATACCATGGGGGCCCGTCTGCCAGGTGGGACCAGGACAGCTTGCCCCCTTCCCTCCCTCCGGTGCCTCCCCTCCCTTCCCCTCTTTCCCTCCCCCTCCTTCCTCTGCCTACACAGTGATTGGGGCAGCTTCTTTCCCTCTCCTTGCCTCAGTTTCCCCACCTGTAATGCGATGGTTCTGGGTTGTCACTTAAGGAAGGTGGTAGCAGAGGAGGCTCCAAGGTTGCTGTTTTGGGTGGCTCGTCCTGGACACACCTCCTGGCACTGTGAGCAGTCTTTGCTCCGCAGTGGCACTGTGCCCAGGAGTGGAGCGCAAGGGACATGTTGTGTCGACCTAACGAGGGGATGCCAAGCCATCTTCCAAAGTGGTGGCACCAGTTACAGTCCCATCTGTAGTAGGTGAGTGTTCCTCTCATTGGCTGGGTTCCACTCATTCACCTGATGAGAACAAAGCAGACTTTCATTGTAGCCTGGTTTGCGTTTTTCCCTACCGATCGGGGAGGCTGCACAGCTCTCCCTGTGTTTTTGGCTGTTCCTGTAAGTTCCTGTACGAGGCTTGTGCCCATTTTTTCTGTTGCTTGTGTGTGTGTGTGTGTGTGTGTGTGTTTCTCGAGAACTCAGAAGAGTTCTTTGCATATTCTAGATGGTAATCCTTTGCTGGTTATGTCTCACAAATATTTTCTCCCAATTTGACCTTGTCTTCCCACTTCCTCTATAATGCCCTGTTTTTCTTCTTTTCATTTTGACATTTCAGACTTAACCTGAAAAGTTGCAAAAGTAGTACAAAGAATTCTCTTCACCCAAATTCCCCAAGTGTTAACATGTCACCAGATTTGCATCCCGACCCCGTATGTATTTATATACATATGTACACACATAGAACAGTCACTCCTCCTCAGTCACCCTGGCCGCCTTGCTGGCCTTCAGGCTGCCAGGCAGCCTAGGTTCTGGGCCTCTGCATCTGCTGTTCTCTCTTTCTTGGACACTCCTCCCTGCACCATGACCCTGTTTTGCTCCTTCAAGTCCTTCAACTTTCTGCTTAAATGGTCTCTCTCTCTTTTTTTAATATTTTATTTATTATTTTTAGAGAGAGGAAGGGAGGAAGGCAGAGAGGGAGAGAAACATTAATGTATGGTTGCCTTTCACCTGCCTCCAGCCATGGACCTGGCTTGCAACCTGGTTATGTGCCCTGGCTGGGGAATCAAACCAGCCAGGGTTTGTAAATAGTCTCTTCTTAAGGAAGCCTTCCATGATCACCCAATATGAAAGACATAAAACTGCAAATATCCCCTTCCCCATATTCCCATCCCTGTTTTTCTTCTTACCAAAGACAGCAGTTATACCATCCACTTGACCGTATATCCTGTCTCCGCTCACTGACTGTGACTTCATGAGGGCAGAGGCTGTTGCCTGTTTCATTCGACAGACCCCTAGACCAGTGCCCAGCACGTAGCTGGGTATTTGTTGAATAAATGAACTGGGAGGGAGAAGACCCAGTCCTAACCCGGACCCTTCCATTCACTTGCTGGGAGACTTGAGTGGTCCACTCCCTAGTCCAGTCCTCAGTGTCCACATCGGTAAAATGGGGGAGGATGTCTTTCTGAGGACCTTGCAGCTCTGCTAAGTGTAACAGGGGAGCTTGTCTTCAGAAAGATGAGCTGACCAGGCTGAATAGGTGTCTGCTGCCACCTTGTGGTGGGGCCTATGCTTCTCCCAACTCCCAACGCTGCCCATCTCTGAGTAAATATGGGCACCCCTGACCCCAGACTCCTTTCTGCAGTGTCACCTCCACTGGCCCATCCCCACCCCATTGTCTCGGCATTTGAGGCCCTCTCCTCGAAGGGCCTGTCGCTCTTTGATGCCTCTCACACCAACTTGCCCTTCATGTCACTGTGACCTGTGTTATGGGATGAATTGTGTCCCCCTACCACCCCCCACCTGGCCACTCTCCTATTGGGTTGGCCAGGGTTCATCTCATTTTTTTCCCATAAAGTAAGACACATTTTTCATTTTCACCAATAACTTGATTGATTTGCACATTTTGAGTATGTCGGCTGTCTCCTGCTATTGGCTTCTAGTGGGTAGAAGGGGTGCTGCTAAGCATCTTCCAAGGCATAAGACAGTCCAACAGCAAAGAATCATTTGGTCAAAATGTCAGTACTACCAAGAAACGTCATAAACCACTTTTGACATGTTCCATCAGTCACAGCAACTTCTCCATATACTGTGCAAATCTTTTTCCCCCCCAGTTTCAGTTGCATTTTTATCTTTCTTGAAATAATAAAGCATAAGATACCAAAATGTTGTAGTTTCTTCAGTATTAAAATGTCTGCACAAAAATTCACCACTTTTGCTGTTATTTTTAATGTATGCTGATATGACAACTGTTACAATACAATCTAACATAATTGTTTCAAGTGAATTTAGACAACTAAGCACGACTAGAGCCATTGTACAGAAAAAAAGATAACGAACTTTTGGGCCAACCCAATGAATTCTCATGTAGAAAGAACCCCAGTTCGGTGGCATTAAGCACATTTACATTGTGCAGCCAGCACTACTGTCCGTCTCTAGAACTTTTTCATTAACCCACACTGAAATTCTAAACCCATTAAACCCTAACTCCCCATCTCCCCTGCCCCCGGCCTTGAAGAACCACTGGTCCACTTTCAGTCTCTCTGAATTTGACTATGCTGGGTCCCTTACATAAGTGGACTCATACGATACTTGTCCTTTTGTGTCTGGCTTATTTTACTGAGCATACTGTCAAGATTCATATACGCTCAACAAGTGTCAGAATGTCTTCCCTTCCCTTTTAAAGGTGGTGTAACAGTCCATCGTATGTGTATACCACGTTTTGTTTATCCATTCACCCGTTGAAGGACCTTTGGTTTGTTTTCGCTTTTTAGCTACAGTGAATGATTGTTGGCGTACCTGCATTTTCTTTTGCTCCTAATCTTGACCGAGTCTTGAAAGACTTTGGGGTCTTGTTGCAAAAGGGATCCGGGTTACAAGCCAGGTGGAGGGTGCCTGGGAGGTAACCATACATTGACGTTTCTCTCCCTCTCTTTCTCCCTCCCTTCCTCTCGCTCTAAAAAATAAATAAAACCTTTTTTAAAAGATGGACAATACAAACATGATTTTTAAATTCCTGCTCTACAGGTCACCTCCCCACAGGCAATAGCTAGGCAATCTGGGCATCCTAGGTGCTCAAGTGGCCGGCGGGGGGGGAGGGGGGGTTGTTCACCCCACTTGTCCACCCACGTGGCTCTGGGCCTCGTGTTTTTCACTTTCCCGTCTGACTAGGCGTTCTTTCCCAGTCATCACTAGCGGATGCCTCCAGCTTTTAGGTAGTGCTGGGCCTTCCATGCTGGACCAAGCCCGCCACACCAGTCTCCAACCAGCTACTCCCGCTTCCAAAACTCCACAACTGGGACAAAACCCCTTGCTCTAGCCAGCTCTCTCGGGGCTGTTTGTTTGTTTTTGAGGGGAGGCAAAGCCCTCACGATGCCCTCCATGTTCCTCAACATCTGTGAGTTTGAGTGACTCAGGGCTCATCAAGTCACCCATGGTGGGCGACCCGCCCGCCCCGGGGTCTCCACTGTACTACCTGCCCCTGTAAGCTATTCGGGGCTGCAACTTTATGGGTACGTTCCCTAAAGTCCTCCCTGGAGAGAGGAGCTCCAGGCCCACGGGAAGGAAGCCAGCCCACGCCCCGCTTCGCAGCTAAGTGAGGCAGACGACTAAGCCTCGAGCTTCCAGTTGGGGGAGGAGACTCACCCTCCACGCCCTCCCCGGGAGGAGCCTGAACTGCGCGTGCGCGAAAGGCGACTCGGGGGGCGGGGACTGCGTGTCCCAGAAGGCCTTGCGGGCACTTTCCTCCCCGCGTGACTGGCGCCTTCCGGCGCGGAGGGGCGGGGCGCGCGGCGGGGTCTGCAGCTGGAGCGGCCTGGGGAGCGGCCCGGCGGCGGGCGGGCGCTCGAGCCGCCATGGAGGCCGTGCCTCGCATGCCCATGATCTGGCTGGACCTGAAAGAGGCCGGCGACTTCCACTTCCAGCCGGCTGTGAAGAAGGTGAGTGCGCCCTGCCCTGCCCCCACCTCCGCCGCGCATCTCCGTCGTCTGCCAGCGCGTGACGCCCCCTGCGCGTCCGTCGGGGCTCCAGGCCCTGTGGGGTGGGGCCTTCGCGACTTTCCTCGGCCCGGGCGACCCCCGGTTCCTTCGCTCGCCAGCACACCGTTCTCTCCCTCCTCGGCCGCCCGCGCCCAGCACCGCAGCCTCGGCGGAGCCCGATTTTTAACTTCTGTCCGGGGCCATCGCGGTTCCACCGTGGCACCGCACTTCCTCGCTGTGATGCTCCGGACCTGGTTCTGCTCCGCCAGCCTCAAGCCGGCAGCGACAAGCGGGGCAGCGGGGGGGGGGGGGGGGGGGGGGGGGGGGGGGGGGGGGGGGCGACCACGGGTGGCTGAGGATGTGTCTTCTGGCGGGGCCCTGGTGACCCAGAAGATGGCCAGACCCTGTGACCCTTGGTGCAGTGTTGTCTGGTCTCCTCAGAGGAAGAACCCGATTTTTGGACCAAAAAGACAGGGTTCCGTGTCTTTTTGGGGAGGGTTGCTGCTTTTCAGAACCGCCCGGAGCGACCTGTGCGCTCCTTGCGCCCGCGGCAGGCGAAGGGGGGGGGCGGCGGGCGGGGCCTCTGGGCCTCGGGCGGGGGCAGGTGTGGCCGGAGTGAGCTGATGGGCGGCGGGGCCGCAGAGACCCCTTCTGCCTTGGGAGGGGCCCCTGGCTGCACTGGGGGTCAGGGCAGAAGGAACGGGGGGGCTGTTGCAGTGGGGCATCCTTCTCATCGCAACGCGCTTGGAAAAGCAGCTGGCAGAGTAAGTCCCAAATGCTCTGGGTGGTCCGGGGGCTTCGGGAGAGAACGAGGGGAAGGAAAATGGCTGTGGAAGTAGCTTCCTGAGAAGCCACCCCACTTCCTCTCCTGTCGCTGCCACTGCACTAGCTCCGTTGGGTTCTTGGCGCCCATCATCGAACCTCGTTGCCCCTCTTTTTCCTCCTTGATAAAATCAGGAAATTCGAGTAATTGACTTAAAAAACTCCAAGCTCTCCTTACCTTTTTCCCAGGCTTTGGTCGCTTCTCTCTCCGCACTTTCATGCAGCGACAGTTCTTTCCCTTCTCGGAATCCTTTGCCTGGTGACAGTCGTCTTGTCTGTGTTGTTACCTGGCCCCCCATCCAGCTGCAAGTGTCCTGAGCGGCTCCTGTACATAGTTGGCCCTCGGAAGAATGACTCAAATGAGGGAGTTTAGAGATGGTGGCCATCCAGTGGATAAAGTCTTGGCGAAGGAGCTCCTAGGAGATGGTTTTGTTGGAACTTCGCCTTGGGTGCCCGGGTAGCCGGTGGCTGTGTGAGCGGGGACTCCCTGGGGGGACCTGGGCAGCAGTGGCGGAGTTGCCACCTGCCTGAGGTGGTATTGGCTGCAGACACACCAATTTCCCAGGCATCAGCTGTTCCTTTTTGTTTGTTTACTCTTTTTGGAATTGGGGAAGGTACTGCCCTTTATCTAGTAAGGTTGGGGACGTTCGTGCAGGAGCCCGTGGAGCTCGGCGGTAGGCTGGGCGCTGGAACTGCTCCTGCGCCGGGGCCCCGAAAGCCCCCGCAGCCCAAGGACTCTCCTGGCCTGGACTCCCCTCCCCAGTCCCAGAGCCCCCATGCTGCCTCTGCCCCTGGAGACCCTTGCTCTTTTCCTTTCTGCCCTTGTCCGAGCTGCGGAACATTCACCAGTGACTGGGGCCTCAGGGGTAGAATTTAATTTGGGTTAGCAGGGTAAAAGTTCATTCTGTTAAGGTCAACTTGTCGTATACTATGCTGAACCATGATATAGATGAGTAAGAGATGGTACTTTGCCATGGAAAAAAAAATTCAGGCCCTGGCTGGTGGCAGCATGGATAAGGCGCTGGCCTGCAAACCCAAAAGTCGATGGTTCAGTTCCCAGCCAGGGCACATAACCGGGTGGCAAGCCGGGTCTCCAGCCAGGTCTCCAGCCAGGTCCATAGCTGGAGGCAGGTGAAAGGCAACCATACATTGGTGTTTCTCTCCCTACTTCCTCCCTCCCTTCCCCTCTCTCTAAAAATAAATAAAATCTTTAAAAATTTTTCAGTCTGGTAGAGGATGTTTTAAAAGTTAGATGGAGACTTGAGCGGAAGTGTACGCGATAAACAGAAGTACCTGACTAAGGAAGGTCCGCCAGGGAAGGCCTGCCGAGGAGGGTGGTGGTGATCGATGAAGTTGGTAAAGGGTTTCTTTTTTGTGAGGGTTGTACTTTTAAAAAACTTTCGTGTTGGGCATACCTTCAGTTACAGGGTAACGTGAAGTAAGTGCTAGGGGAAGAGCGAGCTGGTTTTGAACTGACGTGCCAAGCTTTAGGCAGGGCTCCCGGGCCTGCATCATTTCTTAGGGGGGAGTGCTGCTGGCCCTGCGCCTCCTTACCTGTGCCTGAGCTCTTCATCCGCCAGTGATTTGGTTGCAAGTGCTCATGTTTGCACGTTTTTCCCCTTCCGATCTCGAGCATCTGCCCTCCGCCTGTAACTACCTTAACTAGCTGCGCTTGAGCTCGGGTCAGGCTCACTTGGACTGCAGTGTTGCATTCATCGAACAGCAACCAGTTAGTGACTGTTATGTGGCAGCCAGTGGAATTCAGGACTGTATATGGTGACAAAAATGCCTGCCTTCGTGGAGCTTACCTTGCAGTGGTCCACATAGTAACTCGTGTGGCTCTGCTGTGCCCGAAGGTAGCCAGCAACTGGCTTCTTGGCCTTTTCCCTCCCACTCTGCTGGATTGATCTCTAAATCACCTTCCCACCAGGCTCTGGAGAGGAACTGCCTGCAGGTCAAGGCCTGCCACCAAGTCCCTCTTATAGGGACGTTCATATGATTATTGTTCTGTTCTAGTCGCTACCAGCATTCCTTTTCTCCTGTTGGTCAGGTTGAGCTGTACCTCCTCAGGGTGCTTTCAGCTGCCTGGCAACTGACCATCCCCCAGCTCTGGTGGTCTGCCTGCTTCTGCTGCTCAGTCGGCCTGCACCACAGCACACTCCCTCCTGCGGCCTCCTCTTACTGTTCATCTTACTCACATGTGGGGCATCCTGGTTTCAGGTTTACAGAATTGTTTTCCCCTCCAGGTTTCCCACGGGACAGCTGATTCTTTGGAAAAACTTGCAGCCCTCACAGAAAGGAAGCTGAAAAGACCAGAGGCCTGAAGGGCCCTGGCCTCTCAGCATTGAGTCACCTGTGGTGGTGATTTCTCTGTTTCTTGTCACAGGTTTGGAGTCACCAAGCCAGTCTGCCTGAGCCTGTCTGCACACGTGTTTAAAACAGGATGGCTTCAGGCGTAGGTGACTTGTATTGTCCAGGTCATTCTCTGACAATTTCATCCACCAAAGGTCTATATCCATTCACACTAGATTCTTTTCTTGGACAGTGATGCGTACTTGGGTGTGAAGAGTGCGTCGCGAGTGTTGGCTGAATGACGTAGTCTACTTCAGCACCCTCTAGGAGGTGTAACTTGAGTTGTGCTTTTTGGTGCTGTTCAGACGGGTTGAAGGACCATTCAGGAGAGATGTGGGACAGGGGACCTGAGTGTCAGTTGGGGGAGACCAGGTGAGGATGAAGGGCTGTTATCCTCAGTAGTCTTGGCCTGTGATTTGGGTTTAGGCTTGCTGACCCTAAGGGGCTAAGATTTACTATGGCAGTGAGGCCCCTTTCTCTGAATACAAATAAACTCGTTAAAATTCAACAGCAGAGCACATACTGTATTTATTAATGTGTGGGACTCAATTTTGTGTGTGTTTCTGTGGAACAGCTCAAGGAATGCCTCATCTGAGTCACCCCGCCAGTGGGGAACAAAAGTGTATGGTGAACAAAGGTGTAACACATGTGCGATGCCTTTTCTTCTTGGTTTATTGCGTTAATTAGCACTGGGAAGTTTTAAGATGTTCCATCAAATTCAGAGCAGACGCTAGATAAGCTACCTCTGCTGCGCAAATGTAAAGCGTTACACAAAAGAATGAGAACATGTTAGTCCAAGAGAAAGTGACAACCAAGGTGTGTCCCTGGGTCTGAGTGAATAGTTCCAGCACTGCCATGGCACGTCTCACACCCATTTTCCTAACTTGTAAAAGAAGATCAGGGCCCAAGATGGTTGATCCAGTGATCTCGGCTACCTACAGAATTTTGTGCTGTTGCTCAGTGAAAGGGCAGGGTAATGTCATGACGTTGGAACCAGACAGACTTGGGTGTAGGTCCAAGTTCCTCCCCTTGCTAGCTGGGTAACCTTCAGCTGCTAGCGATGATTACACCGCTAACCTGATCCTCACTTTTCTCACCTGTAACACGGAGTTGATAATATACTTCATAAGCTTGTTAAGGCGCAAGAGTTAATGCACATGAGTCCTTCATACAGGTGTTGGCATGTTGTAGACATTTTTAGCCGAGCATCTTTCTCGCTTAGGAAGTAGCTAGGGTCCTTCTGATAGCACTGAGTCAGACATAGCGGGTCGTGTTGTCCCCATTTTACAGATGAAAATGCCAAGCCCACATGTCATAGCAACCCAGGGGTGCAGCCAGGACTTAATACTCTCTTGGTATTTCTCTCAGGAAATGGCCTTTCCAAATTCTGTTACTGTTTTCACTTTTCACTCCCTTCTTTCCACCTCCACCAGTGGCTCTGATCCCTGAGCATGGTCAGTTAATGTATACCTGCCCATAGTGTCTTACTGTTCCTTCAGCAAAGGGTCCCCACTGCTCTAAAGCGTGGCTAGAGCTGGGAGACCTTCTGGTCCTCCCAGCCATGTTACGATGTACGTATTAAATGCATTACAATGGGTTTATCAGAACATAACCCTGCCATAAGTTGAGGAGCATCTTCTAATACATAAACATGTACGTGTGTGTGTAATGTAACCCATGAACCTTGGAAAGTAAGCTGTACGCATCTCAGTATATCCTAAAAATAAGGACATTCTCCTATATTACCACAATGTTATCATCACACCTAAGAAAATCCACAGAATATTTCTATTGTAATTTATATTTGCATTCTATCTGTTGTCCCTAAAATATTTTTATGACTTTTGCTTTTCCAAACTCCAGTCCAATCTGGAGTGCCATATTGTATTTAGCTGTTTCTTTTCTTCTACAGTAGAAGAGTCTCCTGCCTTCCTGCCTTCCTTCTTCCCTAATGACAATGATTTTTCAAAGCGAATGGGTTGTTGGGTAAAATCTCTCATCATCTGAATTTTTCTGAGTGTCTCTTTTCAATATTTTTCAGTTTGTTTGTCCTTTGTGTTTTCTGTAAAGAACTATTTGCTGAGAATACAACACTTCTAATAAGGCCCCTATCATTCTTGATGCACTCATTGTTGGGACAGGGTCACACCAATGACCCTGCCTTGAGGCCCACAGTCCGGTGGAGGAATGCGCAGAATGTGGGAGAGCAGCAGTTAGCATTCAAGGAAGGTCATTCCATTGAGTCTTAGTAGAGAAGGTGGGGACAGCATTGGACGAGCACTAATTACGGCAAGCAGTAATTCCACATTCCTGTTGGCAGGGTGTTCCTAGGAGGCGCAGATAAGTGAAGGGCCTTGAACTCTGTGCTGATGGGATTAGAGTTGGGCCTGGTGGCTTTGGAGAGCCACAGTTGCACGTTCTTTTCAGATTATAATTTTTCTTTTTAGATAACTCATTTCCCATAACCTCACTATCCTGAGAAAACATGTTTTGGTTTATTTTTTCCCCAGGGGTGTGTGTTTCAGAAGGATTTAGACAATTGTAGCTACTACCAATGGGATGGATTTGAAGGGGTGGGTTGTCCAGGCCAGAGGTTGCAGGAGGACAGAGAAGAAAGGTCACAGACACACAGAGGACTTTCAGGGGATAAAACAAGAGGGGTCAGGGTCAGAGGTCTGAGAACATGCAGGAATGGTTCTGTAATAAGCTCAGTAGAAGCTTCCCTGCTCCCTGGCAGGGCAGGTAGGAGCTGTCATCACACCGCCTTCCAGGTCCCCTTGTGGCTCATTTCTTAGACATGGGTCCTGGGAAGGGACCCCAGGAAAGAAGGGTGGGCCACAGGTAGGGTGTGAGTGTGCTACTGGACAGAGCAGGCCACCTCTTCTCACCTTCACAGGAGGCTTCTCTAACTCACAAACCATGGTTAAGGCATTAAAGGGCCTTGTGAGTTGGGCATTAGTGCCCTTAGTGTTTGTGGAATGATGGATGGCCCTCCAGCTGCCTCAGTCTGTTGATTTAGGTGAACAAAGGGTCTTTCGGTTCTGACCATGGCTCTAGGCTAGTGCGTGTACTCACTGTCCAAGACAGTTCTAGAAGTGGTGATTTGGGTGGGCATGCCCGTTTCCTCTCTGGTGTGGGCAGTGACCTTCCCTTTGTCAGAGAGAGGACTGTAGCCAGTGATGACTTGCCAGGAGTTCAGGTAGAGTCGACCAGTCTTGCTTTCCATTTTGCTCAAAAGGGGAGGCTCGGTGGTCAGCACCTAGGTGGTCTCCTGTTACTGAGTGTATGGTGGTCCAGGAGGTGAGCTTGTGGTCTGCACTCGACCCTGAGCCCTCGCTGGTGGTTGGGCGGACCTGGAGGGCAGAAGCGGAAGCAGAGGAGCCTTCTCTGTCCCTGATGTACATTTCTCTCTCCTCTCTTTCTAGTTTGTCCTGAAGAATTATGGAGAGAATCCAGAAGCCTACAATGAGGAACTGAAGAAGCTGGAGTTGCTCAGACAGGTAGGAGGGTAGTATTTTTATGTAGGTGTGAACAGGATTGATGGGTAAAGAAACCATCTGCAACTGCGTTTTTATTTTAATTTAGTATTTCCTCCACTGTAAAAATAAAAATAATGACAGAAAAACTGGAAAATACTAAAAAGCAAAAAGAAAATTTCTAATAATTTTCAAAATTTTTGTTTTAACTTTTTAAATGCATATTTAAAATATAATTCAAATGTTTAAAATATATACGTATTTAGTGTATATATATAATATACACTATATATACTATACAAAATCAACCACAGTAGGCTCTAGCTCCAACTATAATCATCTTCTGAGCTACTGGGGTTAGGACTTCAATATATGAATTTGTGGGGGGGGGGGGAATGCCTGTTATTTCTTTTTTAAATTTTATTTTATTTTTCAAAAAGATTTTATTATTTTTCAGAGAGAGGGGAAGGGAGAGAGTCAGAGAGAGAGAGAGAGACATCAATGTATGGTTGCTTTTCACCCGCCTCCAACCATGGACCTGGCTGGAGACCTGGTTATGTGCCCTGGCTAGGGAATCGAACCAGTGACCTTTGGGTTCACAGGCCTGCGCCTTATCCATTGAGGCACCAGCCAGGGCTTTTTTTTTTTTTTTTAAAGAAAATTAGGCATCCATATCTTTCTCTTGGTCTTGGAAAGCTTTCACTTTTTTACCATTTGGTATGTTAGCATAGGGCTTTTCGCGTATAGCCTTTATTATGTCAAAGTAAAGGAGCTGATCTATTTTTTTAAATATTTAATTGATTATACTATTACAGTTATCCCAATTTTTGACCCTTTGCCCCCCTCTGCCCGGTATCCCCATTCCCTCCAGCAGTCCCTACCCATAGTTCATGTGTGTTGGTCATGCATATTAAGTTCTTTGGCTATTCCATTTCCTATACTGTTCTTAATATCCCTCTTTCTGTTTCATACCTACATATTTGTGCTTCTTAATCCCTGCACCTTTTCTCCCTTTTCCCTCTTCTTCCTCCCACCTGATAACCACCCAAGTGATCTACATATCTGTGATTAGGTATTGTGTCTCTGTTCTCCCTGTTTGCTTAGTTTGTTTTTCAGATTCAGTTGTTGATAGTTGTGAATTTATTGCCATTTTAATGTTGATAATTTTGATCATCTTTTTCTTATGTAATTCTCTTTAATATTTCATATAATAGCAGCTTGGTGATGACGAACTCCTCTAGTTTTACCTTGTCTGGGAAGCACTTTATCTGCCCTTCCATTCTAAATGATAGCTTTGCTGGATAGAGGAATCTAGGTTATAGGTCCTTGCTTTTTATCACTTTGAATACTTTTTGCCAGTCCCTTCTTGCCTTCAAGGGTTCTTTTAAAAAATCAGCTGACAGTCTTATGGAAATTCCTTTGTAGGCAACTTGCTGCTTTTAAGATTCTTTATCTTTAACCTTTGACATTTTAATTATGATGTGTCTTGGTGTGGTCCTCTTTGGGTCCAACTTATTTGAGACTTTCTGTGCTTCCTGGAGTTTTAAGTCTCTTACCAAATTAGGGAAGTTTTCTTTCAAATAAGTTTTCCATTTCTTGCTTTTGATCTTCCTTTTCTCCTTCTGGCACCCATGCCTATGAGGCAAATGCTGGTACATCTGGAGATATCCCAGAGGCCCCTCAGTTTATTCTCATTTTCTTGAATTGTTTTCTCCCTGCCATTCTGAAGGAGTGCTCTTTTCTTCCTTATGTTCCAGTTGTTGGTTTGATTCTCAGCTTTATCCCCTCCACTGTTGCTTCCCTGTAGATTTTTATTTATTTCATTTAAGATAAGCTTTTTTTCTTCCTGTTTCTTTTTCTTTTTTTTTTTTTTTTTATGCTGTTGCAGTAAGGGACGACTTCTTTGAGCATCCTGATGACCAATGTTTTAAACTCTATGTCTGGTAGATTGCTTATCTCCAGTTTGTTTAGTTCTTTTGGAGTTTTGTTCTGTTCTTTCATTTGGGACATATTTCTTTGTCTTCTCAACTGGGCCACCTCCCGATGTTTGTTTCTGTGTATTAGGTAAAGCTGCTTTGACTCCCTGTCTTAGTAGTATGGCCTGTCTGGACGACTGTGACTTCTTTACATCTTGATTGTTAAGACTTCTGTATGGCTCCATTTTCTGACCAATGTGGGTGGTATTTGTCTTACAGGCTAGTTGTAGTTTTTGTTGTAGTTGTGCAAAGAGGCAAATTATGTTTACCTGTGCTTCCATCTTGAAGGCATAGAAAGAAAGTGATGCTGTTCTTAAAGGGAAAATTGTTGGAAAGATTTGTCATCTCACTTGCCACTCCTATTTTTTATTTTTTATTTTTTAAGATTTTATTATTTTTTAGAAAGAGGGGAAGGCAGAGAGGGAGAGAAATATCAATGTACAGTTGCCTTTCACCTGCCTCCAGCTACAGACCTGGCTGGAGACCTGGCGTGCAACCTGGTTATGTGCCCTGGCTGGGAATCGAACCAGCAACCTTTGGGTTCGCAAGGTGGCACCTTACCCACCAGTGACCCAAGTGCCGCCAGCCAGGGTCACTTGCCACTTTTTAAATAGTTAAACTTTCTACTTCGAAAAAGGTTTAAGTAAATCTATAATTTCAAATTGTAGGAGATTGCTTGCCTTTCTAACCCCCAGCAGGCATAATTAAATGGTTTGTATGTATAGAGATGTTCTTTAAAAACTGTAAATTGAATGTGTTTCCTCTTTAAAATGTTACTAGTCTCTTACATAGAAAACAAAAAGTGAAGCCATACATCATTGCTACAATAAAATTACTTTTATAATCATTCTTCAGATTGTTTTATTTTAAAATTTTTTTCAGAGAGAGGGGAAGGGAGGGAGAAAAAGAGGGAGAGAAACATGGACATGCAAGAGAAACATCAGTTGGTTGCCTGCAGCCCTGGGGACAAGCTCAGGCGCTTCAGATGGCAGTCATTCAACAAGGACGTGGACCTGTGCAGCAAATGGCGCTGGCCTTGTTCTTTTGTTCCCCCTCTGGTTTCAAAAATGTATTTATTCTTGACCTGGCCTGCTTCTGGTTTTGGGGGAGTAGGAGTGAAAAGCTCTTCTGTAACTACTTTAGGCGGGCGAGGGGTGTAGAGCTGTCCTTGCCTGAGGGTCATTAAGGAGAAGAGGGTGGAATTGGATGGCCTGAAGATGTTTTGTAATAGTTTCAGGTATACAGCATAGTGATTAACCATATATTTACACAGCATTTCCCCCGATAGCGCCAGTATTTGACACCACATATGGTTACTAGACTACTATTGACCATATTCCCTGTGTCATACTTTATATCCCTGTGACTGTTTCATAACTCCCAATTTGTTTGCCTTTTCAACCTCTCCTAACCAGAAACCATCAGCCTGTTCTCTGTGTCTAGAGTCTGTTTCAGTTTTGTTTGAACAACCCTCTTTAATGGACATTTTGGTGGTGTTCAGTATCTGACCCTGTTACTAATGCTGTGATAAATCTCTTGTATGCTCATTCAAGCAGTTGCTCTTCTTGGTATCTCTTACTGTGTATTTAGATACCGAACTGTGGGTCAGACTTAAGTATGTTCATTCTAATGCATGTTGTGAGCTGCCTTCAGAAAGGTGGGGCTGATCCCATCCACCAGCCCTGGCGGGGGCAGGGCCCATTGAACGACACAGATGCAGCAGTGGGCTTTCTTTGGGTCCCCTGGGATGGGTGGTGGTCCAACTCTGATGCATGTTGCCTGGCTTTTGGGGGCAGACAGACCTACCTGTCTTCTACCCAAGTTATGGCAGGCCTGCTTTTCTCCTCTGCCCTCCAGAATGCTGTCCGGGTCCCACGGGACTTTGAGGGCTGCAGTGTCCTCCGAAAGTACCTAGGCCAGCTCCACTACCTGCAGAGCCGGGTCCCCATGGGCTCAGACCAGGAGGCTGCAGTTCCTGTCACCTGGTGAGAGCTGGCAGGGGAGCCTGAAGGGTGCCTGGGTGTTGGGGATGTCCTCTCTTCTCCTCATGCTGGGTGGTGGCTCAGGGCCTCCATCCCTCCATCCCTGCACAGGGGTGGCTGGGCCTCTCATCTGGCCTCTGGGCCCTGGCCAGACCCTTCGCTCTTAATGACTGGTGTGGTGTTTCTGTAGGACTGAGATCTTCTCTGGCAAGTCTGTGGCCCATGAGGACATCAAGTACGAGCAGGCCTGCATTCTCTACAACCTTGGTGAGCAGCCCAAGTAAACGTTTCCCCATGGCCCTGCCTCCCAGGCCTGTAGCCCTGATTTTCGCTGAACACCAGGCCAGTGAGGGCAGTGGGCTGATGGAAGAGCCCCGGATTCTGCCCCTCTGCTGCCTTCCCCACATTTCTGCCAGAGCCTCTCTTCCGGGCCACCTTACTGGGAGAGGCGCTTCTGGGGCTGGCTGCCAGTGGTGGGCCAGTGTGTGTTTTAGTGGGAGAGGTGGCTGCATGGCCTCTCCTCCTTGACTGGATGGCGCCTGAGCCCCCTGTTGACTTTGGGCTGCTTCTAACAGTGGGAAACAAGGTTGCCCTTAACTGGTCCTGCTACCAACCTTGTGCCAGCCCTGTCCTGGCTCAAGGGAAAAGCTTAGGGAGCCAGCCCTAGTGTCCTGCATAGGTATTCCTGAAGCTTCCAGACTGGACCTCTAGGCTGGGGTCTGTGGACAGGAACCCCTCCTCTGTCCATTTGCACACCTGCTTGGAGACCGAGGGGCTTGCTTGGACTTCAGAGTTCCCCGTTTGCTCCAGCTCTGATGTGCCCTTGGGCCAGCTGCCCCAATTCTCAGACCCATTTTCCTGAATGCGGGTGACAACGACACTGTGTCTCTGCCTCCCCAGGTGCACTGCACTCCATGCTGGGGGCCATGGACAAGCGGGTGTCCGAAGAGGTGAGGAGGGCAAGGTGGTGGGTGGGATAGCAGACGTAACTGGGACAGGGTGCCAGGGTCTCAGGCTGCAGACCTGAACTGCTTTCTGCCCCATGGGAGGGGACACAGCAGTCATCTGGCGCTGTCCCTGGCCACCGTCCGTCTTCTCCCTTCCAGGGCATGAAGGTCTCCTGCACTCACTTCCAGTGCGCGGCGGGCGCCTTTGCCTACCTGCGCGAGCACTTCCCGCACTCCTACAGCGTGGACATGAGCCGGCAGATCCTCACTCTCAACGTCAACCTCATGCTGGTGAGGAGCTGCTCTTGTTGGGACCGAATAGAATTCAGGGAGGGGACAGTGAGGCTGAACCCTGGGCCAGGCCCTGTGCAGACAGTCGCACAGGATAAGCAGGGCTGGGCTCCTTCGAGTAGGAGAGGCTAGAGGAGAATATGTGGAGGAGGCCCCTGTGGTGTGCCTGTGGGAAAAGCAAGGCCTGTGGGTGACCGGGGGCACACCTGCCCCTGTCGTCCCAGGGTCAGGCTCAGGAGTGCCTTCTGGAGAAGTCGATGTTGGACAACAGAAAGAGCTTCCTGGTGGCCCGCATCAGCGCTCAGGTAGGGACGGGTAGACGGTGGCCCTCAAGGGCCCCAGGGCAGGCCTTTGGTTTACTGCTGCCACCCACTGACGACACCCTGGCTCCCAGGTGGTGGATTACTACAAGGAGGCCTGCCGGGCCCTGGAGAACCCTGACACCGCCTCGCTGCTGGGCCGCATCCAGAAGGACTGGAAGAAGCTGGTCCAGATGAAGATCTACTACTTTGCGGCTGTGGCTCATGTGAGGGCACTGTGGCCCCTGGCTCTGGGTTGGGCTGAGCTGCTGCCGTGTGGGAAGTAAGTAGTGATATCTCTTCGTCTTTCCCAGCTGCACATGGGGAAGCAGGCTGAAGAGCAGCAGAAGTTTGGGGAGCAGGTGAGTGAGTCATGGTGAGAAGAAGAGTCAGGACTTGGTTCCAGCCTTGTTAGTGAGATGCCTGTGTGGTCCCTTCCCACCTCCCACACCTGGGCAGCCCCCTGCTGCAAGCCTGTTGTGTCCCATCTTCCCTGGGGTCTGAGTGGCCACAGCTGACTCTGCAGAGGGCCAGGCTGGTTGCAGGTTAAGCTCTGGGTGGAGCATAGTGTGACCTGAGCGCAGTGTTGTGGACATGGCTGGCGCCTGGCTGCCTCCTCTGCTTCTTGCTTGTCATGGGTCCTCTGATGGTCAGGCAGGGCTCAGTGGGATGGCAGGAGGAGAGTCTAAGAAAGGTGGGGCTGACCAGGCTCTGCCCCCTGTTCCCTACAGGTCGCATACTTTCAGAGTGCCCTGGACAAGCTCAACGAAGCCATCAAGTTGGCCAAGGTAAAGCGGGGCAAGGGCCTAGCTGCCCCTTGGAGCCCTGAGTACAGGGAGCAGGCCTGGTGGTCTGAGCCCATTCCCCTGGCACTGGCCTTGGTGGATGCTGAGCCGCACCCCCCACCCTACCCTACAGGGCCAGCCAGACACTGTGCAAGATGCACTTCGCTTCACTATGGACGTCATTGGAGGAAAGTGAGTCTGTGGGGCTGGGGTGGCCCTGGTTCCTGCCCTTTGCCTACATCCTTGGGAGGAAGCCACCAGTGCCTGAGGGGAGTGGCCCACATGGGAGGCCAGCTCCCACATCCCTGCCGATTGTCCAAGACTCCCCACTCACTCCCCCTTCTCTGGACCTCCAGGTACAATTCTGCCAAGAAGGACAATGACTTTATCTACCACGAGGCTGTCCCAGCACTGGATACCCTTCAGGCTGTGAAAGGTCAGCAGCGGAGGGGAGGCTGAGGATTGGGTCCGGGGGGCAAAGGCAGGGGCACAGAGGCAGACTTGAGGTTTGCAGAGGCCTGAGCACCCACCATTTCCCTCCCTCCCAGGTGCCCCGCTGGTGAAGCCCTTGCCCGTAAACCCCACGGACCCGGCTGTTACAGGCCCCGACATCTTTGCCAAACTGGTACCTATGGCTGCCCACGAAGCCTCATCACTGTACAGGTGGGTGAGAGGGGCTGGCCTTGTCCTCTTCCCCGGTGAGGCTGGGACATCTCGAGACACAGGCAACTGCCCTGTCCCTTCTCTTGTAGTGAGGAGAAAGCCAAGCTGCTTCGAGAGATGATGGCCAAGATTGAGGACAAGAATGAGGTCCTAGAGTGAGTGTGGGGCCAGGGGCGGGAGGCCTGGGGCTTACAAACCAGACCTTGGTGGGTCCCTAGCGCAACCTGCAACAGGGAAGTAGTAGCGAAGTTTCCCAGCTCTGCCCTCCCCACCCAAGGTCTTGGGTGAGAGATTTATAGGGCTAGTGGGAGTCACAGGCCTTGGAAGGGTCTGTCCCTCTGTCCTAGTGTTTTCTGCAGTGTCTGGCATGTTCTGGGGGCCAGGCCTTAGGGCGGAGGTCAGGGTGCTAATCTTTCACGTGCTAGGACATTAGATCGATCTTCAGTTGTAAGGGCCTCACCCTAGTGCACTCCATGCGTATGTGAGGACTTGGGTCAGTACCCAGCACCCACCTGGTCCTGGTGCCCCCACAGCCAGTTCATGGATTCAATGCAGCTGGATCCTGAGACGGTGGACAATCTTGACACATACAGCCACATCCCGCCCCAACTCATGGAGAAGTGTGCGGCGCTCAGTGTTCGGCCCGACACTGTCAGGAACCTTGTCCAGTCTATGCAAGGTGTGTGTGTGCGGGGGTTGGGGGGCGGGGGGCAGGCAGGTGGAGGGTGGGAACGGTGAAGTCCTCTACTGTGGCCGCCTCCGTGTCCCCTGTTCACCCAGGATGGAGGCTGTACCCTTCCAAGCATCTGGCACAGGACCCTCGCCCACGCCACACCCTGTGTCTGCAACACTAAGGGAGCATTGGGCTGCACATGAGGCTTTTGGGGGACAGTCCAGAGTGTCTGATCTCCCTGCCTCAGAGGCTGTTCCCTCAACCCCATCCTCAGTGCTGTCTGGTGTGTTCACGGACGTGGAGGCCTCTCTGAAGGACATCAGAGACCTGCTGGAAGAGGATGAGCTGCTAGACCAGAAGCTGCAGGAGGCGGTAGGCCAGGCAGGGGCCAGCGTGGCCGTCTCGAAAGCTGAGCTGGCCGAGGTCAGGCGAGAATGGGCCAAGTACATGGAGGTCCACGAGAAGGCCTCCTTCACCAACAGTGAGTTGCACCGTGCCATGAACCTGCACGTCGGCAACCTCCGCCTGCTCAGCGGGCCCCTGGACCAGGTCCGGGCTGCGCTGCCCACGCCCGCTCTCACCCCAGGTGAGCGCTGCCCGTCCGGGGCCCCTGGGCTAAGGCATCTGGGGGCTTCTCCGTCCTCACTGACCACTGCTGCCCCCAGAGGACAAGGCGGTACTGCAGAACCTGAAGCGCATCTTGGCCAAGGTGCAGGAGATGCGGGACCAGCGTGTGTCTCTGGAGCAGCAGCTGCGGGAGCTTATCCAGAAGGACGACATCACTGCCTCACTGGTTACCACGGACCATTCGGAGATGAAGGTGGGGGTCATGGTGAGCAGGGTTGGGGGGCCCTGACTCGGCTCCACCTTTAGGTGGCAAAGCCTTGAGTCGCCTCCACCTGCCCATACTCCCTCAGAAGCTGTTTGAGGAGCAGCTAAAGAAGTACGACCAGCTGAGGGTGTACCTGGAGCAGAACCTGGCTGCCCAGGACAACGTCCTGCGGGCACTGACTGAGGCCAACGTGCAGTATGCGGCGGTGCGGCGGGTGCTCAGTGAGCTGGACCAGAAGTCAGTGCCTGGCCCCGTTCTCTCCCCAGAGTCCTGCCCAGAGCTCGGCTCCCCTGCTCACCTCCTGCTGGTTCTTCTGCCCGGCAGGTGGAACTCCACGCTGCAGACCCTGGTGGCCTCCTATGAAGCCTATGAGGACCTGATGAAGAAGTCCCAAGAAGGCAAGGACTTCTACGCGGACCTGGAGAGCAAGGTGGCCGCTCTCCTGGAACGGGCACAGTCCGTCTGCCAGGTCCGCGAGGCTGCCCGCCAACAGCTCCTGGACAGGTGGGTGTGGCCCTGGGACCATGGGCAGCTGCAGTCTGGGCTGATAGGGGGCTGGCTCCACTTCTTACCTTGTCCCGCAGGGAACTGAAGAAGAAGCCACCACCTCGGCCCACAGCCCCGAAGCCCTTGCTGCCCCGCAGGGAGGAGGGTGAAGCAGGGGAGACGGGAGACCCACCTGAAGAGCTGCGCAGCCTGCCCCCCGAAGCCTTCCTGGGAACTGCTGCCGCACTCCACTTTGCCCCTGGCCCTTTCCCCGGCTCCACGGGCCCTGGAGCCCACTACCTCTCAGGCCCCTTAGCCCCTGGCGGCTACTCAGGCCCCACACAAGTATTGCAGCCCAGAGTCCCTCAGGCCCCAGGGCCCCCTGCAGTGGCCGTGGCACCTGGACCTGCTGTTTATTCAGCCTCTGCCTACACGCCGGAGCTGGGCCTTGTGCCGCGGTCTTCCCCCCAGCACAGCGTGGTAAGCAGTCCCTATGGGGGGGTAGGGCCTCACCCCCCAGTTGCAGGTTTACCCTCGGCCCCACCTCCCCAGTTCTCGGGCCCAGAGTTGGCTATGGGGGTTCGGCCAGCCACCACCACTGTAGATAGTGTCCAGGCACCCATCTCTAGCCATCCAGCACCCCGGCCGAACCCCACCCCTGTCCCTCCCCAGCCCTGCTTCCCAGTACCCCTAGCCCAGTCACAGCTCATGCTCTACCCCTACCCTCTGGGGCCCAAGCAGCCCCTCCCAGCACCCCCAGCCCAGCACTTTCCTCCTGGGATCCCCACAGGTTTTCCAGCCCCAAGGATTGGGCCCCAGCCCCCTCTTCATCCCACACGAGTGGCATTTGGGCCGCAGCCCCCCCAGCAGCCCCTTCCACTCCAGCATCCCCACCTCTTCCCATCCCAATCTCCAGGCCTTTTAGCCCCCCAAGCTCCCTATCCCTTTGTTCCTCAGCCTGCTGTCCTGGGGCAGCCACCACCACCCCTGCACACTCAGCTCTATCCTGGTCCTTCTCAGGACCCTCTACCACCCCACTCAGGGGCTCTGCCTTTCTCCAGCCCTGGACCCCCCCAGCCTCCCCATCCCACCTTGGCATATGGTCCTGCCCCTTCCCCCAGGCCTCTGGGCCCCCAGGCAGCCCCTCTCTCCATTCAAAGTCCTTCACCTGCCAGCCAGGCAGCCCCTAGTCCCCACCTAGTGCCTTCACCTGCCCCGTCACCAGCACCTGGCCCAGTACCTCCTCGGCCCCCTGCAGCGGAGCCACCCGCAAGCCTGCGCCGGGGCGCTGCGGCTGCAGACCTGCTCTCCTCCAGCCCGGAGAGCCAGCACGGCGGCGCACAGCCTCCTGGTGGGGGGCAGCCCCTGCTGCAGCCTACCAAGGTGGACGCTGCTGAGGGCTGGCGGCCACAGGCCCTGCGGCTGATTGAGCGGGACCCCTATGAGCACCCTGAGAGGCTGCAGCAGTTGCAGCAGGAGCTGGAGGCCTTTCGGGGCCAGCTGGGCAGTGCTGGGGCTCTGGACGCTGTTTGGCGGGAGCTGCAGGAGGCCCAGGAGCACGACGCCCGGGGCCGCTCCATCGCTATTGCCCGCTGCTACTCCCTGAAGAACCGGCACCAGGACATCATGCCCTATGACAGTAACCGCGTGGTGCTGCGCTCGGGCAAGGATGATTACATCAACGCCAGCCGCGTAGAAGGGCTCTCGCCATACTGCCCACCTCTGGTGGCCACCCAGGCCCCTCTGCCTGGCACAGCTGCTGATTTCTGGCTCATGGTGCACGAGCAGAAAGTGTCCGTCATTGTCATGCTGGTGTCGGAGGCGGAGATGGAAAAGGTGAGAGGGCAAAGTTCGGTGGGTGTGCCCAGGAGGGATCTTGAAAAGTAGCCCTAACTGTCCTCTCACCCCTCAGCAAAAGGTGGTGCGCTACTTCCCCACAGAGAGAGGCCAGCCCATGGTGCACGGTGCCCTGAGCCTGGCACTGAGCAGCGTCCGCACCACCGAGACCCATGTGGAGCGGGTGCTGAGCCTGCAGTTCCGTGACCAGAGCCTCAAGCGCTCGCTTGTGCATCTCCACTTCCCCACCTGGCCCGAGCTGTGCGTCTGTGGCTCTGGGTGGCTTGGGAGCCTGGGGCCAGGGAAAGGCCCTTGATCTGGTCTGACTCCGATCCCACCCCTGCAGCGGCCTACCCGACAGCCCTGGCAACCTGCTGCGCTTCATCCAGGAGGTGCACGCGCATTACCTGCACCAGCGGCCCCTTCACACGCCCGTCGTGGTGCACTGCAGGTAGCTGGGGTACCAGGCTGCGGGGAAGGGGCGGGGTTCCTCTTGCAGAGGCCCTGGGCCTCAACACCCGCTTTCTGCTGCAGCTCTGGTGTGGGCCGCACGGGAGCCTTTGCGCTGCTCTACGCAGCCGTGCAGGAGGTGGAGGCGGGGAACAGGATCCCTGAGCTGCCGCAGCTGGTGCGGCGCATGCGGCAGCAGCGGAAACACATGCTGCAGGAGAAGGTGAGGGTCCCGGGTGCTGGGGCAGTACCAGCCCTGGGGCGGTGGGTCTCCTCCAGCTGACCACATGTGCCTCTGCAGCTGCACCTCAGGTTCTGCCACGAGGCGGTGGTGAGGCACGTGGAGCAGGTCCTTCAGCGCCACGGCGTGGCCCCACCGTGCAGACCCTTGGCTGGCACAAGCGTCAGCCAGAAGGTGAGGAAGGAAAGGGCTGCTGGGATAAGGCACGGCCTTGCAGACCCCTGTGTTTACCCCTTTTGGTCTTTCCAGAATCACCTTCCTCAGGACTCCCAGGATCTGGTCCTCGGTGGGGATGTGCCCATCAGCTCCATCCAGGCCACGATTGCCAAGCTCAGCATCCGGCCTGCCATGGGCTTGGATACCCCGGCTGCCTGCCAGCCAGGCCCTGTAGAGCCCCCAGGCCTGCTGCCAGCCAGCATCCCAGAGTCCACCCAGCTCCCATCCTCCTCCCCGCCCCCCATCTCTTCCCCCCTGCCTGAGGCACCCCAACCTGAAGAGGAGCAGCCACTTCCCGAGGCCCCCAGCCTGGGGCCGCCTTCCTCCTCCCTGGAGCTGCTGGCCTCTCTAACTCCTGAGGCCTTCTCCCTGGACAGCTCTTTGCGGGGAAAGCAGCGGATGAGCAAGCAGAACTTCCTGCAGGCCCACAACGGGCAGGGGCTGCGGGCCGCCCAGCCCAGTGACGATCCCCTCAGCCTCCTGGATCCGCTGTGGACACTCAACAAGACCTGATCAGGCTTTGCCCGCCCAACCCTTACACTACATCGCCTCGCCAGTCTGCCTGTGCCCAGCAGGGCCCCGAGGTGGGCCTGCTGTTTCTCCCGTTTCTGCTGCCTTCCCTGGTCTGGCCCACACACCCCTGTGGGTGGAGACGTATCACAGGCCTTGGGGTCAGGCTCTGCTCCTTTCTGGGACCTGACATTTTTTTTCAGCCCTTTTGCTGTTGAAATAATAAATCAACCTGTTCTATGGCCAGCGTCTGTCCCTTGCTGCCTCAGAGACGGAGCTGAGTGAGCCTGGGGCCACCCTTAGCTTCCACAGCTCTGAAAAGATGAAGGCGGCCTCCCCTGTCCCCGTACACTTGTGTGGCTCCTGCCTGGAGTGGAGAAGGGTCTAACCAGGAGCTGGAGGTTCAGGCAGAGGACGGCACTCTCGTGGGAGACGCAAGTGGCTCAAGGCCCCTGGTGGATGTGGTTTTTTAAAAAGTTTAATATTCTAGTCCTGAGGCAGGACAGGACAGTTGAGAGGCAGGTTCCAGAAGACACTGCTACCCACCCCCCAGGTCCAGTGCACGGGATTCACGGTGCCCCCTGCCTGCCCTCAGTCCAGCTTCTCCAGCACAGAGGGCACGTACACCAGGCTCAGCTCACTGCCGAAGTTGCAGACTACAGCCGCGTTGTCCAGCACCAGAATCTGGCGGGCGGGCTGGGCCTCGCTGTCCTTACCCAGGTAGACGGTCTGTAACAGGTCCCCATAGTTTAGGTCCCAAAAGGAGACGCAGCCCTGCCCACCGGTCACCAGCAGGTTGTCCGAGATGACACCCAAGCTTGCACCGCAGCCCAGGTCCTAGAGGCAAGGACATCACAGGCTCAGCATCTCAAGTCCTTCCGAGACAGCACCAGCACTCTGGCCCCCGACCGACCTACCTGCTGAATGGAGTAAAGCTTGATGCCTGTGCTGCGATCCCAGATGCTGATGAGGTCATCCAGGCCGCTGCTGATGACGCACGAAGCGGTACAGGTGAGGGAGGTGACATCCCCACGGTGAGCAAACATGTGGCTGACCCGGCTGCCAGTCAGCACATCCCACAGGCAGATGGCCCCATCTTGTCCTCCACTGGCCAACACCATGGTCTAGGGGAACAGGGTCAGGGGAGCTGTGATAGAAACCTGTGTCTGTCATGGTATCCTAGTTCCCTGGTCCTCACTAATTTCCCAGGAGTTGCACAAGGGCCATGGCCTGGCTGGGTTCCCCTGTCCACTCACCTGGTCGATATACACGGTCGTGATGGCTCCCGAGTGGCCCTGCAGGGTGAAGAGGCAGCACGAGTCCTCCAGACGGAACACCTGGGGCAGGAAGAGGCGTCAGGCTCTTGTCAGTTTTCCAAACCACACTTTGGCCAGGAGATCCCTTCCACAGCTCCTCTAGGACAGCGCCAGCCTCTCCCTGACCGACCCCAAGTCCCTGTTCCCCTTGCTACACCACCCCAGCCAGTGCCCAGGAAACGGAGCTGCCCTCACCCTCAGAGTGTGGTCTTGGCTCCCAGTCACGAGGCGCCCTGCGGCCGCCTTCAAGGCTGTGATGGGTTTCTGGTGCGCGCAGGGCACTGTGTGGGTCAGGCGGCAGGACACCTGGTCACTGCTGCTGTATACAGCAGAGGTGGGAGAGCCGCCCTGCCCTGGGGACAACAGGCCAGTGAGGGGTCTCCGAGAAGACACTGTGCGGAGAGCCCCTGCACTCCACCCACCAGACACAGGCACCTGCCAGGCCCAGACCCTCTGACCTCGGAATTGCAGGGGGCTGAAGGCCGTTTGGGTCTCCAAGGAGAAGAAGTCAAGGGACCCATTGAGCCGGGCAGCCACAATCCTGAAAGAAAAAAGCATGGCCAGAGGGTCACCGTCGGAGCCCCGCCACAGGACCGAGCGGCACACGCACTGGACAGGCTCAGCTCTGCTGGGAGACAGGAAGGGCCCAGGCTGCCACTCTGATCCTCAGCATGTTTCTTCATCTGTGAAATGGGGACAGCAGGGCCGGCCTTGCAGGGTGGTCAGGAGGAGGCAATGAGTTCATCTGGGTGAAGTGAAACCTGGGGGGCATCCTGTAAGGCTACAAAGAGCAACCATGGGAGGGTCCCCTCCACAGCCAGGGGCTGCAGCCTCCACTGGTAACAGCTGTGAAGACAGCATGACCCTTTCCACTCCCTGTTTCCACAAAAAGGGATTTTCATCACTGCCTGGGAATTCCCAGGCATAGACTGAGAAGAATGCAAAATCTTACTCCAGCCAAAGGCAATGCATGCTTCTAATTTCTACCCCTGAAACTGAGGGCCCACAGCAGAACTGGGGAAGATGTGGTACAGGAGAATGGGGAGGACAAGGCAGAGACCACAGTCACTAGGAACTGGGAAGGCTGGGCCAAGATACAGGATTTCCCTTAAACTAAAAATATGAAGAACTTTAATTAAAAAAACATTTTTTTATGTATTATTTCCAGAGAGGGAGAGAGGAAGGGAAAGAGGCAGAGAGGGAGAGAAACATCAATGTATGGTTGCCTTTCACCTGCCTCCAGCTACAGACCTGGCTGGAGACCTGGCTTGCAACCTGGTTATGTGCCCTGGCTGGGAATCAAACCAGCGACCTTTGGGTTCGCAGGCCGACGCCTTATCCACTGTGCCACCAGCCAGGGCAGAGTGAAGAACTTTCAACAGTGGGGGAAACTCATGCATTTGACCAGGCGGGGGGGGGTAGGATGTCAGCCAAGGCCTGTGCAAGAACCTGGTGGTGGCACAGGGCAAGAGGTCCCTCTCCCACACTAACAAAGGCTCCATCTCTAGGTCAGATGGTGCCCAACAGTCAGCCTCAGACAGGCAGGGGTGAGGGCTGGGTGTGGCAGCCTGGAGGTGGGAGTCCCCCTGGCGAGTGTGTAGAGGGAGCCCCGGGAACACCTGCAACCAAGAGTGTGAAGAAGAGGCAAGAACAGTGGCCAGCACCAACAGGAAAGAAAAGTTTCAACAAGAAAGTCTGAAAACATTTTTTTGTAACTGAAAATGCAGTCCGAGAAGTCAGAGAGGTCAGCATCAACAGGCTAACTGGAGAACTTGGACTTCACAAAGGAAAACAGTACTCACCCTGCCCTGGGGTCCCAGTGAGCAGCTAAGTGTCACAGCCTGAATCTGAGTGCCCCGCGCTTGCTAACCGCCCCTCCCGTTAAAAGAGTGGAACCCCTGCTCGCTCGTGGGGGGTGTGAAGTCCCACCCCAGTTGGGGGCAGCTAGGACTCAAACTCGGTGTGTGGCCCAGCCAGGAAGGGCTGGGAAGTCAGGCTGAGGCCGTCAGCCAGGCGCTCCCACCTTTTGTCCAGGAAGACAAGGGCCGTGACTCCAGAGGAGACCTCCTCGCTGCTGCAGCGAAGCGAACCCTCGATGGCGTCCCACACCTGCAAACCCGCCGGCCATGAGCACTGTGGCCTGGAGAGGCCTGCAGCCCCTGCCTGCCCCCCGGACCCCCTGCCCACCTCCAGCCGGCCACTGCTCCGGCCCACCACGATGAGGCTGCCCTGCAGCTCCAGGCTCCAGATGGAGCCGTCCACGCTGGGGGCCCAGGCGAGGGCCGGGGAGCCCTTCTCAGAACAGCCCCCGTCATCCTCAGGGGCCTGGGGCAGCGCAGGCCCAGGAGAGGGTGGGCGCAGGGCTGGCGCGCGGGTGGGGGCGAGCCCCTCCTGCTGGTACATGCGCTGCACCAGGCGGCCGAAGTCGTAGCCTGGGTTGTCCCGAGAGCGGCCACAGCCCACCCGGTGCCGGGGCCCAGGCTGCGTGGGCTCTGAGAGCCGCGGCCGAACAGAGAAGTTGGTGTCAATCAAGCAGGTGAGGTCCGGCTGGTCCCCAAAGAGGGACGGTGGAGTAAGGCCCTGGGGACAGTGCCGCAGTGGAGGGCTGTCACCAGGCTCCTCTGGACCGCTCTTGCCACCATCAGACAGCCGTTCCCAGCTCTCCTGAGCCTCAAACACACTGCCACTGCCACTGTCCCGGCGCTGCCTGTGGGTACAGGGGGGCGGGGGGGTCAGGACACAGCGAGAACAGCAGGCGGTGGGGGTCCGACAGGGTAGACACCTACCTGGGACGCGGTATGCGCGTGAGACAGTCCCCAGTCTGCGCATCCCACACACACACGTGGCCTGCCAGGCAACAGCTCACCAGCAGCATGCCGTCGCTGGCCAGACACTCGATGTCCTGTGGAGGGTGGCATGGCATGGGCACCGGCACACGGGTGCAGGTGCAGCCCGGGCCCGGGCATCCCCGCCGCACTGACCATGAGGTGCCCACGCAGCACCAGGGGCACGATCTCAGTCTCGGGTGGTGTGTAGCCGTAGTCGTCACAGGGCAAGTCTCCGCGGCGGCGGCGGCCAGGCCCACCGCCCGGCTGCCCGTAGTTGCGGGGGCAGAGCACCCGGTAGAGACAGAGCAGCAGCAACACCAGGACGATGCCCGAGGCCAGGCCGAGCGCCGCCACCCTGAGCCAGGAGGGACGCCGTCAGGTTCGCTCACCTAGGTGCCTCCCGCCGACCACCCCTCCCTCTCAGGCCTTACTTGTACAGGGTGACGTCGCCATGGGCTTGTGCCATGCCTGGCCCCTTAGGGCTGGCCTCCCAGAGCCCACCAGGCCCAGGCCGGGACGGAGGCCAGGCGCTTCGGCCATCCTGAGGGTGCCGCCCCTCCAGGGCCTCCCTTGGATTCAGGTGGAGCGTGACTGGGATGACGGGCAGCAGGCTGATGTACCTGGGCCAGGGCAGTGGGCAGCCTCACCCAGGATGCCCTTGGAAGGGTCCCTCCTGCTGCTGCCCACCCCCAGTCCCTTCCCTACTCTCCACACAGGCCCCAACCTGCCAGACTCCAAGACCACCCTCTGGGGCCAGTTCTCCGACGGTGGTGAGAGCACAGGGCCACCCCGAGCCAGCTCTGCCACCTCGGCCTTGCTCCATCACCCCGACAGCCACGACTGCAGGGCGGCGGGGAAACAGGATTCCACTGGGGCTTCCCCACCCCAGGGCGCCACCGGGGTGCTTGTGGCAGCAAGAGGGCGCAACTTGCCTCTTGGCCAGCGTGATGTTGTAGTAGCTGAAGAGTGTTGGCCAGTGACGGAAGGACAGTTTCCTCCAAAGTTCCTCATCCTCGGGCCCCCAGGTGACCTCTGGGACAGGGCTGTCGTGGACACCTTCTACTGGACCCCCAGACTCAGGCATCTCCCCTGGCATCGTATGGTTCTCGGGGAACTTCGGGGCGTCGGGTGGGAAGATGGAGAAGGCAGGGTCCGGGTGGCTGGCGGGCAGCACACCGCCAGGCACAGGCATGGGAGTCAGGGTGCCCTCGCCTAGGGGGCTCTGTTCCGTCACCTGGGCAGCGAGGTAGGTGCGCAGCCCTGCGGGGTCTGTGTACACCAGGATGCCGATCCAGACAACAGTGCCAGCCTGCAGGGGGCGGCGGGGCTCAGCAGGGACTCTGAGAGGAGGGGCAGCCCCAAGCCCCCCATGCTTGGCCTCCACGCCAGGAAGTGGCAGCACAGGGACCTCCAGCACGGGCAGAGGACATGAGCCCCAATCTGTCCTTCCTTCTGCCTATACCCTCTGCCCTACGCCACCTGGGGTTAACTGCCACTGGGTTCGGGTTCCCTGCCCTGGAAGCAGAAGCACCCTTAGCTGCAATAACCTCCCCACCACAGCCCCCGCCTCAGCTGGGACAAGATACTACCATGCCCACTGTCACCGTGGCAAGAAGGTAGGGCTGCCCGACCTGCTCCAGACGGGTCCTCACTCCTCCTTACTTCAATGGCTTGGAAAGCCACTGGTGGCCAGCAGCCAGCCCTGCTCCTCGCTCTGCCCAGCCCAGCAAGGGAATTATTCTGCCCAGCCTTCCCCAATGCCAACATCCCAGCAGCCAACAGGCTGGCCTGGGAACAAGGCTGTCCCAGGCCAGGGCACCATGTCTGGCAGGCTGCTGTCCTGAGTCAGTCTGGGGTGATGAGACCCCTCTGCCCGATGACCCTGGGCTGCTTCTGGAGGCAAGCTTACCACCTGGGAGTCTGGGCTGAAGAGGGGACCCCACCCCCCTGCTACCTCTAAGGCAAAGCGCAAAATTCAAGAGGGACTTGAGCGCTGGCCGCTGGAGGAGGGCGGGTTGGAGGTACCATGATGAGGCGCTGCGCCAGGCGGGTTCGGGCCAGGAAGTAGATGACTCGCAGCCTCTTGGGGAGCCGCAGGTTCCGGAAGGAGGATGGCTGCAGCGTGACGGTGTGGGGCGTGGACGGCCGCACCGCCAGCTGCCGCTCGAAGCGCACTGGACGCCCCCCTGGCTTAGTGGGGGGCAGGCAAGCTTCAGGGGGCGGCCGCTTATTCAGGTCCGCCAGCTGTTGGGGCACAGAGGTCAGGACCTGGGGCCACCGTCCAGAGGCTACCTACCCACAGGGGGCAGCGGCCCTGCGGCTCGGGGTCTGCGCCGCACCCAGAGGCCCAGAGGCCCAGAGGCCAGGGCAGAGGAGGGCGGGGCAGGGCTCAACTCACTCCTACCTCCATCCGGCGAATGTCGATGGACAGGACGGTGGTGAAAAACAGCATCTGCAGGAAGAAGTCAGACACCAGGCCCACAACGGCAAAGAGACAGAACTCCTGGAATCAGAACAGACACAGGGACACCCTCAGCCCACGGCCCACGGCCCAGAGCTCCTCAGGGAAGCCAGTGCCTGCGGGCACCTCCGCATCTGCTCAGAGCAGGCAGTTGGGAATCTGGGCGTGGCCGGGGGGCTTCCTCCTGCCCTCCAGGAGGCAGCAGAGGCCTCCCCAGTCTTCATCCAGGAAAGGCTGAAGGATGGGTGCTCCCCCTGAACTACCCGATCCCCACAGAGGAGTTCGATCCAGGCTGGAAAGCTGAGCCCCGCCAGCCTGCACCTGACCAGTCAGCACTGAGCCGCTGGGCTGCACCCCCTGGGGCCAGGCCTGAGCCCGTCAGGACTAGCAGAGAATTTCCTGGCCAACAGCTGCCCTGGGCCAGTGAAGGGACGGAGGGAGGCCGAAGGAACGGACTTCTGTCCTAAGATTGAACAAGGGCACTGTCTCTACTGCTCAAGCTGTGTGGAGGTGGAATTTTCTCAGGTTGACTTTTCCCCTGGCGCTCCTGGTTCAGACCTCTGGCTCATGCCAAGGCCTCGACTCAGGTCTGGGACAAGGTAAAGGATCCAGCTCGTGGTGGCGCGGTGGCCTTGCCAGCCTGCAGATGCCCTGGGGGAGGATGGGACAGGACGCGTCCCTTCCCTCCGGCCACTCCTCTGGCTCACTGCAGGGCTACCTCCCCCTCTGCCCACAGCCACACAGGAGGGAGGACACTGCTGAGAGCAGGGCCTCTCTGGGCGACAGGTGGTGGCCCCCACCCGGGGTGGGTAGGACATGTGCCTACAGCCTGCGGTGTGAGTCAGAAAGGCAGGAAAGGCCCAGTTTCAGATCTCAGAAGAGAAACGGGAGCCGGGTCTGACTGAAACTGCACGGCTGGCCACCAGCCTCTGCGGGGCCCACGGAGCACCCTCCTTCCCTTGTGGCCGAATGGCAGAGAGCAAGAGGACAGAGTCCAACGCAGAGCCGGCTGGGCTGGGAGCTCAGTCCCAGGACCCGGCAGGGCTCACTGAGGATGGCTCCCGACCCTGCCTGCGGCAGCACTGTGCACGCACAGCACCTCTGCCGACGAGGTCGGTCTCGTGGGCAAGGCACCTGTGTGGGAAGGGCCCCGCCACACAGCTGGGAGCCCGGCAGGACGTTCGGCCAAGCCCCGGCCTGCAGCCTCACCTGGATGGCAGGCACAAGGGTGAAGTAGCCAATGAGGATAATGCCCAGCTCCGTGGCCATGTTCTTCATGATGGACCAGCTCTCACAGCTTAGCCCTGCAGAGGACAACAGGGCAGGCGCCTGTCCTCAAGTCTGCCTGCTGCATGTCTGAGCGCAGCCACGTGTCCTCACAGGGAAGAGACGTGGGAGGAAACCCAGCTTTCCAAGGCAGCCATTCCCCCAAAGTGCTCCGACCTTGGAGTCTGCTGGCGCCCAGGCCCCAAGGTGCTGCTATCACCGCACAGCTGCTCGCAGTGCACAGGGGATAGATAGCTTGGACCCTCTGGGAAGCAGCAGCAAGCTGGGACAGCAAACAAAGGGCCACCCGCCCCAACCCAACACATCCAGCCTCCTCCACCAGCTGTTGTGTCTGGCGCGAGTGTGGGGTGAGGGCCTGCTGGCCGGTGGCACAATGGCTCGGGGATGGAAGAGCTAGTTCTGTTTTTCCCCCAGCCCCCGCCAGGGCGGGTTGAGGTGCAAGGCTCTGAGCGCCTGGTTGGCAGGGGCCACTGTCCCTGAATCTCCTGGAAGTGCCACCCCTGCACAGGGCCCGGCCTCTCACAGCAGCTCCCAAGGCTGGTGGACCGAACAGCTGCCCAGTGCTGTTCCCACAGACCAGGGCTGGCAAGAGGAGGGCCCCACCCAGACCGCCCGGCCTCGGCTCTCCTCCTGCTTCCCCAGGACCCAGATGCCCAGCTTCTGCCACCAAGGCCACAGCTGTGGGGACAGCACCTCTGAAGTCACCAGCCCCAGGCAACTGTGGAGCACAGTGGCAGGAAGAGAAATCACCACCTCAACAAGGGGCCACCAAACATGAGGGCCCTGCAGCCAAGTCTGGTTCGCTTTCTCACTGACACGGGAACCAGGATGAAGGGCAGGCTGGTGACACCACTGTCCCTCAGGACATGCGCTAACGCGCTGCCAGGACCTGGTGGCCCACCCCTTATTACAGTGGTGGCGGTTCAGAGCCAGGGGAGTATCATGGCTCCGTTTCCTCCACCCCCCACCCCGGGGCACCCCTACTCCCCACTGCATTACCTTGGGCGATGCGCAGTTTCACCTCGAGGTCCACAGGCGTCGAGACCACGGACTTGGTGAGCA
The DNA here is from genome assembly GCA_004026585.1 of Noctilio leporinus. Classification (NCBI taxonomy): domain Eukaryota; kingdom Metazoa; phylum Chordata; class Mammalia; order Chiroptera; family Noctilionidae; genus Noctilio; species Noctilio leporinus. Next base: position 134,074 of record PVIW01002350.1, on the reverse strand, counting down.
CCAGCACGTTCTCCAGCCCAATAACCACCACAAGGTATGGGAAAATCTCGCTGGGGACAGAGGGAGCAAAGGTTAGGACAGCAGTGAGGGCCCCCAGCATTGCCAGCTCAGCAGACTGGGGGGCTGGGGGACTTGAGGCCTATTGTGGGAGCTGTGGAATGACCCCCCACAAGCACAAGGCCCTGGGTCCATAGCGCTCACCTCTCAGGCAGGTGGCCAGCCCCGTCCCCCTCCCCCCCAGCACAGTGGAGCGGGGGCTGCCGTGCACACCTTGCCCTGTCCTTCCCCCACCAGCCTCTACCGGCCAGAGGACATGACCGTGGCCAAACCCCTGAGCAGCGCGCCAGACCACGCCGTGAAACCTGAACAAGGGTGAGAGCAGCCTGGAGCCCTGCTCAGCTCAGTGGAGAAGCTGTGCTTGGAGGGTGGCCCTAAAGAAAGCGACAGCTCTCCGAGCCCACAGCTCACACTGCGAGGGCTGGACAAGGTGAGGCAGCGGGCCCCCCAGAGCGCACGGCACAGGTCGGGGAGGTGCTTCGCACCGGAAGGTTCAAGAGAAGAAGCAGGTGTCCTATGAGTGGGGAAAGTAACCAAAAACACAAAGTGTCTGTTTCCTCAATCAGCCTGATAGGTCAAGGTAGGACCAGGCCACCTGGCGCCTGGCGAGCGCGCAGGCGGCAGTGCCAGGAGACCGAAGCCGGAGGGCGGACCAGGAACAGGCGTCCAGCCCAGATTGAGAGACGTGGGAAGGGAATGCTGCTGCGGAGGAAAGGTGACAACCTACGGATGGTGCTCGCACCCGGCACCTCCCCGTCTCACACTAGCGGTGGCTTAAGCCACCGAAGAGCAGTATGTACCCATGTACAAATATGCTATGTAAACACACGTTCACACACACACAACGCAACACAGAGCCATGTATACCCATGCATAAATACACGTATGCATGCCCTGTGCGCGCGCACACGTACCACGTACGCATCGTACACACGTATAGACGGATACACTACGTGTACACGTGTATAAATGCAAGCCAGGTAACTTAGGCTTGTGGCTAAACCCCCAGGTAACAATGCGCCCAGTCCAGGGAGAGCCCGTCAAGGACCTACCCGCCGTTGAGGGTGGGCGTCAGGCCGAAAAGTGTGCAGAGCCCCACGGACATGAGCAGCGAGCTGAGCACTGTGACCACGGCGGCCAGGGCCAGCCCCCACTTGGACTTGACCATGTCGATCTTGCCTGCAGGGCAGAGGGGACGCCTCAGGGCAGCGCCTCCCCACCCCGGCCCCCAAGGCACCAGGCTGAGCTGCGAGGGCCAAGCGCGCCTGACGGTGCAAGGAGGGAAGGACAGCCTGTGCCCCTCCCAGGCTTGGGGACGGCTCCAGAAAAGAAACCCTCATCGAGGAGGGGTCTTTCCTGAACCGAGAAGCCAGAGGAGCCCTGGACCCACCCGAGGCCCCGCGGCTGCTGGGGGACTCGCCCTGCTTTGTGGCCACGGGGCCCACTCCACACCTCCGCCTCAGCCACCCCAACAGGCAGGGGTGCAGCGACCTGGAAATGCCCCCTGAGCCTGCAAACCAGCCCAGCCTCCGTCACGACCTACGGGTGGAGAAGTAGATGTAGGCGAACAGGATGATGTAGGTGGTCACGAGCGGGATGAGCTCAGCAACACCAATCTCCTCCTTGAAGTGCACGTGGACCAGGCTCTCGGCCCGCAGGCTGCAGTTGGGGCTGGGGTGCAGGAGCGTCAGGCGGGCCCGCAGGCTGCCCAGGAACCTGGGCGAAGAGCAGGGTGGGGAGATGGGGTGCAGGACACGGGCAACCCCGGGAAGGGGGACCCTCAGAGCTCCCCTCTTGCCCACGTTGGAGGAAGCTTCTCTGCTGTGGTGTCAGCAGCCCCATCCCGACCCAGCACGCCGTCGGCCGAGGGCCCTGGAAGGCCACTGGAGCCGGTCCATGTCCAAGGCCCTGACCTCACCGGGCTCTGCTGGCCACACTGAGACCACGTGGGGCTCAGTGGTGAGCAGCTGGGACCCGTGCCCCAGCCTCCAGAGGGATGAGGGGGCACCAGGGCGGACTTGCCAGCCCTGCCTTCGTTCCTTACTCTGGACCCCCCTCCTTCAGTCTAAAGGGTATAAGCACATCAACAAGAAGCCTGACACTGCATGATCCCAGGGACCCTCTGGACACGCTACAGCTCAGGCTGGAGCCCTGCCTTGTCCCCCGAAGGCCGTACTTGGCATGGTAGCGCTGGAAGACCAGGGTGATGGTGTACGAGGCCATCCTCTTCCTGGTGTACAGGTTCATCCCGCTGTACTTGCCGGGGACGCCGAACAGCAGGTCTGTGGTAGAAGCCAACAGCTACTGAAGAGCTACAAGAGCCCCTCCCACTGCCACCCTTGGAAACAAGGGGTCACCCCCAACCCCAAAGGGCTTGGCAGCCGACAGGCCCTCACAGGTGCTCGGACACCAGCCCAGGGGCACCTTTGAGTGTGGCTGAGGTCTGCAGGGCCTTGGGCTCGTGCTGGTGGACGGTCCTAATGATGTCAGGGTCGGCGTGGAAGCGTTCCCTGTCATTCTGCCAGAAGTTTGCGGGGGACAGCAGCAGGCAGCCATGCTCGGGGAGAAGGTTCTGGAGCTTCCTGAGACCGGGCAGCAGGTCGGTCACCTGCAGGCACACTTCTTCCAGGCTCCTGGTCCCCGAGCTGCGAGGGAGACAGTGCAAGGCATCTGCTGTGTCTGCCAACACAGGGCAACCCAGTGCCTGGATGGAGCTGCCTGTGCCTCGGTCCCCAGAGCCCGGGAGCCACCGGACGTCCTCACAGGTCATCACCAACCACCATGTGGCTGTCGGACCTTCAAGGTCCACCTGGAGCCCGAAGTCTGACCACCTCTGGAGAGAGGCCTTCTGGGGAGTGCACACAGCCCTACCCACTGGGCCACCTGGAGCAAGTCAGTGGGCAGGAAAAGGACGGCTGACGGTCAGGGGCCCTTTGCGAACACACTAGGTGGTACGCAGCCCGTGAGGCCAGCACACGCCAGGGCCCCACTGAGCTGGGGCGGCAGAAGCGTATGCCTGCAGAGAGCCTGCTTCTTGGCCACCAGTGTCACACCCACACCTCACACGCCCTCCACAGGGAGCATCCCAGCCAGCTCCTCACAGTGGCTGCACACGGGCCCCGCCCTGTCTGATCCCTGAGGGCGAAGCTCAGGGCTCCATCTCTGCACCAGCACAGGCACCATAAGGTGCTGGGGAGTGCCGAGCTGGCTGGCTGACGGGGGTCACACAGAGGACCACCCCTGCCTTCGGTGCGGACAGGTGCAGGAAGGCCACGTCCCTCAAGGGATACCTGTCTCTCAGCACGTGGTTCCGGATCTCCTCCACCAGCTGGAAGGCCCGAGACAGAGGGGAGCGGAACACATCCACGGCCAGGAGGTTCCTGGGCCAGGGAGAGACTGAGGACTTCACGAAGATCTGCTGGACGTAAGCCACCGGGGCGCCCACATACTGCAGGAGAAACGGGGCAGATGGGCCAGCTGCTCGGCAGGGACAAGCACGGGTCCAAATGCAGACTGAGCAGCCCCTGTGGGGCCCAAGGGACAGGCCTTCCACAACAGGGCTGCCCACAGGGCCCTTGCTTCCGCCATGAACCATTCTGCACGCTTCCCTGAAGGGCCGGCTCCACACTCAGCCCGTGGGCTAACAATCCCTTGACTGTTGCCCAGAACCAAGTGTCACTGGAACACAGCCGCAGCTGCTGCGCCCCACGCTGTCCACGCCACTTTCAGTGCCCATGGGATCACTCACAACAGGGGCCACGTGAGCCATAAAGCTAAAACAGCCGCCATCTGGCCTGCAGGGAGACTGTTGGCCGACCTGGCACCCAGCCGTAAGCTCCCGAAGGGCGTGTGTGGGTGTCTCATGGTTTTCGGCTTAGACACGTGCAGGTGAGCAGGCTTTACGCTCTAAAGACACAGTTTCAAATCCCAGCTGCCACTGCATGCACGGCCGTGGGTCTCGATGTCCTCTGGTGAAGGGGGGGTCAATGCCATTCCCCTGCAGCATGAAGATGCAGGCGTACTGCACACACACACACACCACGCTGAAACACGTGTAGAGGCAGCATGTGCAGAGAACATGTTATGGATGAAAAGGTTAGCAATGGACAGTGGTGGCGCATTGTCTGCAGACCCCACGTCTCCTGTAACAAGCAAGGGGTGACCTGCCTGGGGTTTCCTGCCTCAAGCACTGTGGGAGGACACACCCAGGTCCCCTCACTGCACATCGCTCGCTTCTCCCACTAGGACCTGCCATCAGCCCCTCAAAAGCTAACAGCAGGCACTGAAGTGACCGAGGTGCCCCCACCTATAAGAGGCAAGGGTTCACTGCCAGTGAAGGACATGTCATGGAGCACCCCAAAACCGGGTGCTGGATTCGCTGAGGCAGGGCCCGGCAGAGGCGGCGCTGAGTGGAATCATGAGGCAGGGGACGACTGGCGGGAGCAGGGCCAGGGCCTCCAAGGAGCAAGAGACGCTGAAAGGACACCAGATGGGGCTGACAGAGGAGTCCTCTCGGGCAGGGGCAGAAACACGGCTAAAATGGGAAGTGGCCGCAATGTCACCTGGCTGAGCGCTGGATGGCAGCCAACCGACCAATGACCAAGTACCCAAGCCCCTCTGAGACAGAGGGTGACCTGGTAAGAGCTGTGCCCCCCTAAGTGACCCTAGTCCCAGGGTCACCTGCCTGCAGACAGAAAGCCACCAGCAGCCACGACATGTTGCAGGTGCAGGCTGCAGGAGCAGGCCTGGCGAGGGGCGAGGGGCCGTCTCCATGCCTGAGCTGCCGTCAGCAACGCCAAGGACAGAAGTGTAGACCAAAGGACAGCCACTTAGCCTCCACGCCCTCTGATGCAGCCCAGCACACAGGGACAGCAGGGCACCTTGGAGCCTCCAGCCCAGGTTTGTTCCCACTGGGCCAGGGCCTTGACTCCGAACATACCCTCCTCTGCCCACCACTCTCACGGACCCTCCCCCGATCTCAGGCCCACTGAGCCGGTACAACTGAACGCTTGGTTGGTTTCCAGGCTGGACGGCTCCACCCCCTCAGGCCTCTGCAGACCCTCCCTGCCTGGCTCTTCTCCAGCCAGGCCACGGTTCCAACAAAGTGTAGGGCTCCCGCCTTCTGGGCTCCAGGGAGGTGCCACGAGTCCTGGGAACACCCTGCTCTCCAAATTTATTCAGCCCTCAGCTTGGCAGTGCGTACATGGTTATTACCAGCATCATTTTTAGGGGAGAGGATTGCAGCATTCATCCGATTTTCACAGGCTCGTGTGGCCCTGTGCCCTAGGCCCCACTTCTCCTCCGCACTGCCTGTGGGTAAACGCGACTGCCCTGAGCCGCCACTCGTCAGCTGGGAGGCCTGCCCTCGCCAGCCCCCGGCATCAACCTCGTACTCAGCATGTGCACCCTCAACCTGCCTCTTCCGGGCACCAGGTCTCTTCCCGTGGCTCACACAGCAGCTGTTGGCCTTCCTCCTGTTGGTCCGTCTCCTGGGGTTTCCTGGGTCACAGACCCTAAGACACATGGTGTATTTGGAAGATGCAGCCAACGGGGGGAGGGGGGAGTAGGGACAGGAGCCAGGATGGGAAGCAGCCACCGAAGGGCATGTGACAAAAGTGACTCTGCAGGGACGGGGTTTTTCCGAGCAAGCAGCCCATCTGAGGACTGAGCTGCGTACCAGCTCCCGCAGGCACCGGCTGGGGGCTGCTCCTGGGGGGCTCAATCTTGGGCTTTGACAAGAGAGGCTGACAAAGGAGGTGCAGGTGCTGGAGACTGGGAGGCAGAAAGGTGCCACATGGTGGCCAGGGAGCAGGCAGCACCTGCCACTGGCTGTGTTACACCGTTAGCCTCCTTTCGGAGCAAAGCCGTCTTCCCTCACGCCACCCTGCCCCGGCCCGGCCATCTCAGCCTCGAGTGTCCCCGGGTCACTAAGGATCACTGCCAGCACGTCATGGCCTCCGAAGGGGCAGCCTATGCGGTCAATCGAGTTTAATGCCACCACCCAGGATCCAGCTTGGTCCCACTTACAGGTCACCCACATGCTGCAAGGAAGGTGCCTCCCTTCAGACTCCAGCTCTTGAATAAGCTGCGTTGTTTCTTCATTCAACAAGAAACCTTTCCTGAGCCTCTACTACATGTAAAGCATGAGACCACACACATCTGATGAAACATGGTTTCACCCGGGTCGCAGTATGGAGCCCAGAGAAGCAGCTGGGCACGTGGGCCACGGCACGGGGAGGCTTCCAGGAGCCCAGGAGCCGACGGCTGGGGACAGGAGCACACACCCGGGTACCCCAGGCCAGCGTAAGCATCACCTTTGTTCCATGCGCTGGTCTGGCCAGATCTGATCAGTGACCATGATGACAATGGCAACAAAGGTGATGACCACGGCCATGCTTCTGACGCAAGGGACGGGCCAGGCACCAGCTGCACTAACCCTTTGCATTCCTTCCCTGCACCCTGGCAACATCTGATGTAGGTATTCGAACCGTGATTTCCCCCATTTTACAAGTGCAAAAATTAAAGCACAAGGTGTTAAGTAACCTGCCCAAGGTCACAGCTAGGAAATGGAGTCTGTGGGTTCTGTTTTGTCTTTCTCTTCCTCTTGTAAAAACATCACCCTCCCCGGAGGGCATGACCCCTCCAAGCCCTGTGGCTATAGCACAGGGCGGCTGGACCAGAGCACCAGGCCTGTGGGCTGACTGGCCCTCTGGGGAGGACACAGGGGACACTACAGGGTGCAGCCACCATCCCACTGGGGGACAGGGCAACTCAGCAAAGGGAGAATAACACAGAATTACAATTCAGTAACAGAAATCAAAACAGCTCAATTCAAAATGGACACTTACTTACTTCGCATAGGGAGATCACCAACTACAGTAGTGCTCGACATTAGTCACATGGGAAATGCAAATCAAAACCACGTAAGGAGCCCTGGCTGATGGCTCGGTGGATAAGGTGCTGGCCTGCAAACCAGGGGTCGCTGGCTCAATTCCCAGCCAGGGCACATAACCAGGTTGCAAGCCAGGTCTCCAGCCAGGTCTGTGGCCGGAGGCAGGTGAAAGGCAACCACACAATGATGTTTCTCTCCCTTTCTTCCTCTCTCCCTGCCCCTTTCTCTAAAAATAATGAAATCTTCAAAACAAACAAACAAATGAAAAAACAACACCTGAGGCTTCTCTATACATCTGTTAAAAAGGTTTTCTAGCCCTGACTGGTGTGGCTCAGTGAACTGAGCCTAAGAACTAAAGGTTCTGTAGTCGCTGATTCGATTGATAGGGCCACAAGCCTGGGTTGAGGCCAGGTCCCCAGTTTAGGGCACACGAGAGGCAACCACACACTGATGTTTTTTCTGCCTCTATTCTCTCTCCCTTCCCTTCTAATAAATAAATAAATAAAATCTTTTTATAAAAAAAAAGAAAAAAAAGGCTTTCTAAAACCTGATGGTCCCAAGAACTATAGAACAAAGACCAAACTTGACTCTATGGAAATTTAAAAACTATTTAGGAGATTGATGGGTATGACAAGAATGACATGTCACCTCTACCGTCTCCCTTCCCAAAGGCACAGCCCCGGCTCAATCTAGAGAACAGGCAAATCCTGCTTGAAGGGCACTATAAAATGCAGGGAACATCTGAGCACCTGCTGAAGCCAGGCTGCCCCCCACCACGGGGCCCCTCGGAGACACGCTGAGCACCTACCCAGTCAGGCTGTTCACTGGGCTCTCCGGGTCTGCGGTCAGCGGCCGCGGGCGGGGGCGCGTAGTCCTTCACCGGGGTGGTGAACTCCACGGGTCCTGTCCCCGGCAGGGGGAGCTTCAGCAGTGGGTAGCTGGCAGAGACAAAAGGAGAGGAGATGGGACAGATGGGAGGGGATGGTGTGCGCTGAGCTGACAGTGACACAGGACCATGCAGTGGCACGAAGTCCTCCCTGCTAGGATTGGAGTCCTCCAATTTCAGTGCTAGGAGGAGGCAGCAGCAGAATTTTTCAAATGCATTTTATAGGGTATATAATGTCCTGCCCTGGCTGGTGAGGCTCAGTGGATTGAGTGCTGGCCTGTGAACAAAAAGGGTCGCCAGTCTGATTCCCAGTCTGGGCACAGGTCTGGGCTGCAGGCGGGGCCCACGGTGGAGGGTGCGCGAGAGGAAGCCCCACTTGGACTGTTTCTCTCCCTCTTGCTCCCTCCCTTCCCCTCTCTCTAAAATTAAACCTTTTAAAAAAGGATATGTAATGTTCTCCTTTGTCTCCAACTTTTTGAAGCTGTCTGATAAGGACATAGCCACCAGCACTCTCTTGGTTACGGTTTTCCATCTTTCAGTTTTAGCCTCTTTGTGCTCTTATGGCTAAAGTCTCCTGTACACAGCATTGTAGATGAACGCTGTCACTTTAATCTGCCCATCGCTGTCTTTTAATAGGAGAGTTTGATCCACCTACATTTAATATGGTTACTTGTGCCATTTCATTGTTTTTGTATGTCTTACACGACTTTTGTTCCTCAACTTCTCCACTGCTGACTTTTCTTTTTAATTTGGGTTGGTTGGAGTTGGTGTCATTCTCCCTTCTTTCCTTTTCTGTGTCCATTGCCACCTCAGTACTCGTTGTTAACTCGTTCCAGAGCCCGTGAGGAGTACCGAACTGATGAGGCGTCTCCTCTTGAGGGTGGCGTTGTGACTCACACAGGTTCTAGCAAGTGTGATGAGGCCTAAGCAAGCGCTGAGCACTGAAACATTTTTTTAACTCATCAAAATTTGACAAGTATGGGGTTTGGCAAGTTCTGACACTGGTGAGCACCAAGATGTGACTATATTTTTAGTTACTTTCTTCGTAGTTACGTTGCAGGTTACAACTATTATAACCACCCAGGCGGAACAGTGCAGGACAGAGGAGCTCACAGCAGGTCTGGGCGGGCGATCGAAGGGGTCGGTGACCTTCAAAATAAGACAATGAACTTATCCAGGCTGAGCAGCTTCGCTTCAACAGCATATACCCTGTTTCTAGCTGTTTTCCCCTCTTAGGGGAAAACACATTTATTGTTATTAATAACGTGACACATTATTATTGTCACAGATTACACTTCACATGTTGTATGGCGTTAAGACAGATTTACAATGACTGGTTCATGCATTTTGCCTTTTAAACCACACAAAACAAAGAAAGATGTTACAAACCAAAGGCACAGTAATATTGGTTACCTTTATTGGTGTCCTTTCTTTCCCTATGGTTTCAAATTACTGTCCAGTGTCCTTTCATTTCAGCCTGTAAGTCTTCCTTAGGTATTTCTTGTAGGGCTAGTCCACTGTTAACAAATCCCTCAGCTTTTGTTTATCTGGAACTATCTTAAGGAACAGATGGATATAGGTTGCTGCACAAGTTAATTTGCATTTACACTTCCTTTAGCTTTTGTGTAAAATTGCTGGTCAAGACACGTTAATAAGAATCACTCATACATGAAGAGTGACTTCCCTCTTGCTTTCAAAAGCCCAAGGTCAGGCGTGGAGACAGCAGGAGTCCAGGGCGGTCTGCGGGCAAGTTCCCCAGGGCACGGGCTTGCCCCAGGCTCTGGCTGCGAGGCGCCCGGGGCGCAGAGCTAAGACCGCTGAGGGTTAGCGCCACTACGAGATAAAGACAGCGGCATGTGTTATTTACCTACATTCACTTTCCACACACTAGCGACTCAAAAGGCACGAACTAAAGGCAGTGCATTTCTCAAAATCCAAAATATTGAAAAGTTCTGCAACTTCCAGGAGCCTCAACATTCCAGCAGAAGAGGAAGACGGGCAGCCCACTGGAGATTCCGCTCTCTCAAGATCAAGCTCACGGTCAAGTCCACAGGCCTTGAAATGCACCAATGGCTCACAGCCGTTCTCCCACCTTGCCCTGGAGCCGACACAACTCCTCGCTCGCCTCCAGGTCCGTAGGGAACTTGCTTCCGAGGCTCTGCACCCACCGAAGCACTCCTGCCCCTTCTTCTCCTGGGTCCCTCATCTTCGCAGCCTCAGCTGTAGTGCCTTTCCCTTCCCCCGAAGTCTGGATTGGGTCCCCCTCCCATGAGCTGCTGAAGTGCTCCGTCCTCACCCGTGTGGTTCTTACCACTGGCAGGGGGCCTGCCCGCTTCTGTACCAAGGATGGCCTTACTCTCAGTGCGCATCTGCCATGTCCCAGACGCCAGTCCAGGTGCCCTGCACTCACGCCGCAGTTAAGCCTACCGCAGCCTCACGACCATGCAGAGGCTATGCCCCGTAGAAAGCGACGGACAGTATGTGGATATAGGCAGTCTGGTCCCCAAATCTTGCCTGCGCTCGTAAATCACACTTTATCATCTGTTATGTTTCTGACGTGTAAAAATGCAAACCACCACGTATTCCTTTTAATATAAACCAAAGAAAAACACCAAGAGAAAAAATCTACAAAAATGCAGGGGAATAATCACTGCCGATGGCTGCCAACTTCTAGACCAAAAGGAAAGCTTGGAAGTAAAGTATCAAGGAGCCCTGACTAGGGCGGCTCAGTGGGTTGGGCCTTGTCCCGCAGACTGAAAGGTCGCTGGTTGGACTCCCAGCCAAGGCACATGACTGGGCCGCCCACCAGGTCCCCAGGTGGGGGGTGTGCAAGAGGCCACTGGTGGATGTTTCTCTTGCACATCGATGTCTTTCTCCCTTCTTTCTTCTCTCTTTAAAAATAAGTACATCAAATCTTTCTTAAAGTGCCAAGGAATTTTCAGAAATCAAAACAATTTTCCAAGGTCAAGGAAAACACTAAAGACATTTAAAGAGACACTATGTGGGGGTTTCTACCCCGTGCTGCTTCTGCAAAACAGTTCCCAGGACCCGATTACAGCGCGGCTTCGCTTCCCCTGACCTTCTAGGGTGGAAGAAGGTCTCCAACCCCCCGACCTTCCTGCCTGGGTTCCTTTCGTCCAGCTGCTCGGGCCAAGCAAGCACTTTGATCTTGTCCCTCCTCCCCTCACTCCCCACCCACTGTCCTCAAGAAATCCCAAGGGCTCCACCTTCAAAACACAGCTGACCTGTAACAGCATGTGTTTGAACTCCACAGGTCCAGTTACACGTAATTTTTTCCAAATGACCCGCACAATTCCAACCTGTGTTGTTGAAGGATCAACCCCACCGATGGGAACCTGTACATGTTGGGGGCCGAGCGCCGAGTTGCCTGTACCCACTTCGTCTTCTGCAGCAGCCCAGGCCCCGGCAGGAGGAACACTCTGGACGGAAAAGCCCCCTGGCAGGACAGTCGAGCAAGGCATGCGTCCTGGGCCTGCTGTCCCTGGCCTCCTGGCCACGCAGGCCCACAATGGATTCTCTGATACAACCTTTATCATCTTTGAAAGCTGAGGCTTCCTCTAGTCTTGCAAAAATTTTCCAAGCCAATTGGATTTTAAGATTTTTTAAAACTCCTTTAGAGCACAGGACAAAAATTCTGGTGTAGGAAGCAAGTACACAGCACTAAGAACGTGAAAGTGCGGGCTGGTTTTTCTCTTGGAAGTTAAACAGGGTAATTGCAAAGGCCAGAGAGGGAAGCACAGCCATCAGCCGACAGGACCACAGGAGACGCAGCTGCGCAGGGGGCACGCCAGGGTACCGCCCCTCCGTCCTGTCCTCTCCTCTCTATCCTCTCCTCTCGTGGGAGCAGGGGCTGCACGACCATGACCCCACGCAGGGGACTCTCCCGCAGAGCTGGGCCCAGGCGCTCTCCCAGAAGCCTCCCTGACTGCCTCCTCTATGCCAAGGCCAGGTCACATCTGCCAGGCATGGTAACTGACGCTGTGTCTCAGCCTAGAGGGTGGGTCTGTTCCCTAGTATGCACCGCAGCCATCTTCACTGAGGCAGCTGTGACCCAACCTGGTGCTCCCTCCTCCCTCCCAGGACGTGGGCCCACTGCCTCACAAAGCTTCTCTGCTCCCTCTCTGGGCAGATCCTGCTGGGCCCTGGCCCTGCTGCTGAACGGAGACCCTCTTACTCCAGCTTCTTGTGCACGGAGCACACTTGCCCTGTGAGCCCCACAAAGTCCCCAGCACGCAGGTGGTGCAGGCGACGAAGACCAGCGCAGGGACCTGCCCACGGCCACCACACCCTCTGCCCACCAGCTCTCCCGAGCGGTTTCATCCCTGCTCAAAGATACGCACCTACAAGGACACGAGACAACCAGTGAAACACGTGTGAAGTATCCCAGGTCCTACAAACCGTGACCAGCCCAGTCCTCCCCTGAGTCTCAGCCTCCGTCCTCAGCACGGACTCAGCCGGCAGCACCGTGCCTATCAGGCAGGCTCGGGGCTGTGTGGACTGTTCAGTGCTGTTCCGGGCACCTCTGTCTCCCAGCCCCCATCTTAACTCGCCCTGGCGGGAGGAGGTGTCCTCCTTCCTGAGACCTCGGCCATCTCAGTTTCCACACCACAGCACCCTCCCATTGTAAGTCCGAGAACAGTCTGTTTTGTCACACACATGCTATCACATTATTCATTCAGAGATAAGGCCCTAGTGCTCCCAAGCAACGGCTGCACATGGCCCGAGTTCTCTCTAGGAAGCTGCCTGGTCCCAGCTGGTGACATGCAGCCCCAAGAAAAGGAATGGCTGAGAACGAACAGCCCCTTCCTGCAGCCAGAGCTGCCCCTGTGGGTGGGGGTCACAGCACCCACACCCTCAACTTGAACTCCCCTCGAGGTGTAAGTTCAACTCAATGTGTTCATCCACCACACGCTCCCCTCCCCCTTCCCCGAGGCGCACGCCTACACCGAGGCCACTGAGGACCCGAGGGCTGAGCGAGGGGAACGGAGTCCAACCCATCTGAAGGCCGTAAGAGGGATAGTAACCTGAGTGGCCTCCACACGCTGCTGCTCCAGACGTGAGAATGAAAGAGAAGACACCTGCAGCGAGGGGCGGCAGTGTCAGGGGTGTTCTCAAGAAACACACAGCCTGGTGGTTTTCAGGATGTGGCCCCCAGGCCTGAAAACACATCAGAGGTGTAAATTCTTGGGCCTATCCCAGGTCTTATCTCATACAGCACAATTCAACCAAGTTAACATCAATACAAATACTATGAGCCAGGGTGAGGAGTGTCAGCGTGACAGAGTACCCCGGGGGCAGCACCCAGGTCCCCAGGCCTGGACTTGAACCCATTCCCCTACTCATTAACTGTACAGACAAGTCTCTAGTCCTCCGCACCCCTGGGTTAAGTGGAGATTTAACCGGACCACTTCCCAAGGTCATTCTGAGGACTGATGAGATGAATAGATAGACACCTGAAGCATCAGCAGGAAATTCTCCATAAGTGATGTTCAGTTTTTCAAGTCCTAACAGGGGAAGAACCTGGATCCTCAACAACAGTCCTGAGCGTCCTTCTCCCAGCCCCGAAACATCTATAAATGTCAGGCGAACCTAGAAACCACAGTTCTTCCCAGATGCAAGGTACTAAGACTAGGTGCCTTGCCTTTTCATGTCTGCCAGTGTTTTCAGGCCACAGGGGCCATCAGAGACCTTAGACCAAGCCTCTCCTTGTCCAGTGTCGTCATCCTAGAGGGCCTGTGACAGACAGACATGACCAAGGGCCACCGCAGCTCTCACCGCCCCTGGTGAGCACGCAGGCCCAGAGGGTCAACCAGAGGCCAGGAGGGGGGTCTGTGGGAACTCTGACGACTAGGAGCAGAGGACCAAGGCTCCAGGGACATCCGCAAGCCTGCAAGGGGGTGTCTGAGGGGTGGTTCAAGCTGAGGGATGTCACCTTGCAACACTTGAAGGGCCCTGCCCGTGACCAGGCACCACTAACAGAACGCCACTGCTGAGAAGGGAAATTTTAAAACCATGCTTTTCAATGATCTCCTGGTTTCTTAGAAGTGTCCGGCCATCATCTTGAAATAGATGACCAGGGACACGAACAAATCAATGACTAAGTCAAGGCCAGCCCAGACTGTCTTAGTTTATGGGCGACAAACCCCAGGACGAGTGCTCTCCCACAGGCCTCATGCCCCAGTGCGGAGAAAGCACTGAGGCTGCAGGCTTCAGAGCAGCAGGGCTGGGAAACCTATTCCCAGGACACTGGGCACCACAGCCGGACAAGTCGGAACGTACCAGCAGGCTAAGATGCAGAACCCCGTGAAGAGGATGATGGGGATGGGGTAGGACGCACAGAGCAGCCCATGGTTGTAGAAGGCCTGAGAGATCTTCTCACGCAGCCTGTCAGTCAGGGTCATCCTCAGCTGAAGTCACCTTGCTGCCATCTCGGGAAGTGACCATGGATCAGCCTGGCCTACGCCAACCAGCGCAGGCGGTGGACACCATCTGCAGCACCTGGCACGAAGGGAGAAAGCCAGTTAGCCACGCGTATGGGCGCTGCACGCAGGGTTGCCAGGAGGTGGTGGCGGCGGGCCGGGAAGGTATTTCAGGAGCCCCCAGCACAGCCCTGGCCGGGTCTCTGGGACAGGGCGCAGTTTGTCAGCCGGTCTGACCAAAGCAGCCAAAACACCATTCCCCTAGCTCTGACAGCCACCTCCCGGCCTCTTCCACAGTAGGCATTTCTGAAAGGCCATGCCGACAGCCTCCCTCTCACGAGAGGTGCAGAAGTACACGTGCAGCATGTGACAGCTGTGACCTTCAGTGGCTCACTGTGGGCGGATGCTCTGGATGCCCTCCCCACCCTTCTCTGAGAAATCCCTGGAAAAAACCTTTACATAGGGCTGAACCCTCAAAACACACATTCTGCCCTGGCTGGTGGCTCAGTGGATAAGGTGCCGGCCTGTGAACCCAAAGCTCATTGGTTCGCTTCCCAGACAGGACACATAACCAGGTTGCAAGCCAGGTCTCCAGCCAGGTCCGTAGCTGGAGGCAGGCGAAAGGCAACCATACATTGATGTTTCTCTCCCTGCCTCTCTCCCTTCCTCTCTCTGGAAATAATAAGTAAATCTTTTAAAAATAAGTAAAAAACAACAACAACAACAAACACCAATTCACCAATAAAGAATGCAATGGGGTCAGCTCCAATGTAAAAACACCCAGAGCCTGGGCCCCACACGAGAAACAAACTGCACTGTGACAGCGGGATCAGGCGGAAGCCTCTGCTCCTGGGAGCACGTGGGCCCAGGCTGCTGTTCCTGTCTGTCTGCTTTGAAGCCAGCAGTGGGTGGCTCAGGGGAACCTGCTCTCCCTGGGACCTGGCCTGGAGGGACCCATCCGTCAGTCCAGGCACCCCCGCCTCCCTGAGCCCCGCCAGGCGGGTTTAGTCTCTCTTCCTGGACTTTGCCTTGTGAGCCGACAGAAGCAGGAACTGCAGGTGCGCCCCTATTCGATCCCAAGAGGTCCCTGCCCCAGCATGGGCGAAGCTCCAGCTCCAGTCCTTTCTGAGGTCGAGCCCCTCAGCCCCTCTTTCCAGTCTGCTGTGAGCCTCCCAACAAATCCTCTCTCCTTGTGGGAGCCAAAGCTAATTTCTGTTGCTTCCAAGCAGAGGACTACAAACCAATAAAGTCAGCACAGAAAACTCTAGAAGGCCGAGGGATCTTGACTTCCTTCCTGACGGTGCTCTCCCATGGAGTCCAAGTTCAAACCCGCTTTTCCAAGTTGCTGTTTGCACTACAAGGGACCTGCTTAGACATGTGCCTTGTCTTGATTAGGCTCCCGAATGAAAACTCAGGCCAAAGACATGACTCCTCAGAAGGGCGATGATCAGAAATGAGGAGCAAACTGAGTCACACTCTTGCCAACTCATAAGAAGGAATGGCTATCACTCCCCCCACTTTCCTGGAAGCACAAGCCTTACATGGGTACGCAGCTTTCAGTCTTCCTGTGCAGCAACCTTCCAGGGTTGCTAACACAGAGACATGTGTCATCAATTCAATCAGCAAGGAAGAGTAGCCATATGACAGCTGCTGGCTCAAGAGACATGATAAAGCTCGCCTGCAGATGACAGTCCCCAGCAGTGGGACCGCAGCCACAGTGCCCACCGCCCAGCATCCAGGGCTACTCTGGGGCAGCCCCATGGCTGCTCCTGGGCCTCTGACCCCCTGTCCTGCCCCCAACAGGCAGAAGTGCACCTGTGCAGAGACACTAGCAGGGGGCTCCCTGAAGACTGATGACCATAAACGAGCTGTGGCTGTTCCGCCTCAGTCCTCTGATAAGCCCCAGATCCCTTCCCTTCGGTATCCCAAAACCAAGCGCACACTTCCAGGTTGTTTCAGATCAAACTCTCCAGTCCTGCTGCCTGAATGTAAAGAGACACACATATGGGAAGGATGGAGGGCCGGAGGCCCAAGTGGACATTACATAAAAGCATCCACAGTCCTGCTGCCGGCCTTTGAGGAAGAACCCACTACAAGCAAAAACCCACATGAATGGCGGATGTCATCAAGAGAACAACGTAAGGGTTGCTGCAGTCCCAAAAGAAACAAGGGGGGAAGAGGGCTCAGAGCTTACTGAAAGAAATCATGTCTGAGACCAATTAAAATCTGGGGAGGGATGTGAATATTCAAATTCATAAAGATGGTAGGTCCCCCAAAAGAGTCAAAGCCAAAAATATTTCTCCAGGACAAATTCTCATAAAACTATCTAAAATCACCCTGGTTGGTGTGGCTCTGTGGGTGGGGTATCCTCCCACAAACGTCAGGACACCTGCCTGGGTTGCGGGCCAGGTCCCCGTTCGGGGTGGGTGAGAGGCTCCGGTCACCTGCATCTCTCTCACATGGATGTTGCACCCCCTCTTCCTCTTTCCCTTACCCTCTCTTTAAAAATAAAATCTTAAAAAATAATAATAATAATAAAAATAAAATCTTTTCAGCCCTGGCTGGTGGCACAGTGGATAAGGCACCAGCCTGTGAACCCAAAGGTCGCTGGTTCGATTCCCAGCCAGGGCACATAACCAGGTTGCAAACCAGGTCTCCAGCCAGGTCTGTGGCTGGAGGCAGATGAAAGGCAACCACACATTGATGTTTCTCTCTCCCTTCCCCTCTCTCTGGAAATAATAAATAAAATCTTTAAAAATTAAATAAATATTTTAAAAACTATCTAAAATCAAAATTTCAAAAGCAGCAGAGACAAAGCCTTTTACAAATAAAACAGAAGCTTAAGAGAGTTTACTTCCACTAGAGCTGCTTTACAAGAAACACTGAAAGGAATTCCTGAAGCTGAAAGGAAAGGATACTAACTGGTAACATGAAAATATAAGTACAGTGGTAAAGGTGAGACTATAATCAAATTCATAATATCCTAATATAGTCACACCTCGCTTAAGGATGAAGGTGTCCTGAGAAATGTGTCACTGGCGATTCCGTCACTGTGCAAACATCGCCGTGTGCACTTGCACAGCTCTGGCGGCACAGCGGCCACACTCAGGCTACGTGCCATATCCACAGCTCTGCACCCCTAGTTGTCAGCACCGAGCAGCCGCTGCTCTCCTGAATAACGTAACACAAATATTTGTGCATCTGAATCTATCCAGACATAGAAAAGTTACAGCAAAACTATGGTGTGTGTGAGAGAGAGAGAGGGAGGGAGGAAGTCGCTGGGGAGAGGCGCCCAGGAGCCCACCTCTGGCTCCTCTCCTTCCCTTGCCAGCCCCGACCTGGATGGGCACCAGGTGGGGCCCACCGCGCTGAGCCTCACCCACATAGGACGCCCGGAGCTGGCAGCAAATCCCGCATCTTAGCCAGGCCCAGCCTCTTCTGGCCACAGACAACCCTTTGCTTAGAATCTATTATAATCTTACAGGACCAGCGTCTTTGTGCCACCCATTATTGACTGACACTTCCTTGTATGTCACATAACCAAATTTTAATATGGGGGTGTGTTAGTCACTGAACTTCTTTTTTGTATTAACTTTTGTTAATACAAAAGTTAAAGGAGAAAAGAACTAAAAGTCACTACGGCTACAACAATTTGTTAATGGATAACAATAGAAAAAGATGTAGATTGTTTACATCAAAAACATAATATGGGCCCTGGCTGGTGGCACAGTGGGTAAGGCGCCAGCCTGAGAGCCCAAAGGTCGCTGGTTTGATTCCCAGCCAGGGCACATAACTAGGTTGCAAGCCAGGTCTCCAGCCAGGTCTGTAGCTGGAGGCAGGTGAAAAGCAACCACACATTGATGTTTCTCTCCCTCTCTGCCTCTCTCCCTTCCCCTCTCTCTGAAAATAAATAAAATCTTAAAAAACAAAACAAAACAAAACATAATATGGGGCAGATAAAAGCATAAAGTTCCTATATTCTATCAAAGTTAAGCTATTATCAGCTTAAAATACTGTTATAACTATAGGTGTTTTGTGCAACTCATGATAAACACAAAACAAAAAGATGTAGCAGATACACAAAAGGTAAAGAGAAGGGGATCAACACACATCCCTGAAGTCATCAATTCCTAGAGACAGCAAAAGAGAAAGGAATAAAGAAACTTACAAGACAGCCAGAAAACAAGATGGCAATATTAAGTCCTTAATTGTAATTACTTTAAATTTAAATGCATTAAATTCTCTAATCAAAAGGTCAAAAGGCCTAGAGTGGCTGAATGGATTAAAAAATAAGACAACTATGCCACCCAGAAACTCACTTCAGCTCTAAGGACACAAAAAGACTCAAAGTGAAGCTGAAACATGTCCCCATGTTAAACACCCCTTTTTAAAGCAAATACCACAGAGTTCCTTAATCTCATCTGAACCACAGGGCCCAGGGTCATGACAGCCCTTTATCTCTCCATCTTGATGTCTTCATCCTGTTGATCCTCAGGCCAGACTTCCTGACAGCCAGCAGGGTGACCTACCCCTTCCTTACCCAGCCAGCTTCTCCCCGCTATCTCCCACCAACGCAGCCCACCTCCCTGTTCCTGGCGCAAGCTGGAGAGCATCCGTGTTCCGTTCTGACCCTGCGGGGAGGGAGCAGGGGAGAACCTGTGGGGCAGTGCTAGAAAATCGACAGGCGAGTACCGCACGACCAGGCCTTGACATTCGCCCACCACTCACTCCCAGGCTCGCCCGGAGCAACTCCCAGGCCTGCCGGCTCCATGCACAGGAAGCTCACCACTTCCTACACTGCCGTGTAGTGCAGCTTCTCTGGGTTAGATGTGTTTAGGTGCGAAAATATTCCTCACACTGGGTTACAGTTGCCTCTGGTACTCAGAGCACTGGCCCCTGGGCAGGTTCACGGCCGAGGAGCAACATGCCACACCCTACCTGCAGCCTACCTGTCTGAGGAGGCCGCACCTCTGTGTTAGCCCAACAATGATATTACCCAATGACACATTTCTCAGCACCCCCCCCCCCCGCCCATTAAGTGGTACATGGCTGTGCATGTACACATGTGTATACAAGACACAGACTTCAACTACATATTTACATCCTTCTCAACCCAAAGCTAAAATCAAGCCCAGGGGGAACCCACTAGAAGAACTTCCACTGACGCCACCACTATTTACTGTTGTTGTAGGGGTACTAACCAGAAAAGAAAAAGTACAATTATCACCGTTTCCATCTGATATGTACCTAGAAAATCCAAGAGAGTCAACCCAAAATTTTACAGTTGATTAAAAAATCAGATAAGGTGCTGAAAATTAAAAATAGAAATCTCCCTGGCTGGTGGCACAGTGGATAAGGCACCGGCCTGCGAACCTGAAGGTT
Organism: Noctilio leporinus; assembly: GCA_004026585.1. Lineage (NCBI taxonomy): Eukaryota > Metazoa > Chordata > Mammalia > Chiroptera > Noctilionidae > Noctilio > Noctilio leporinus. The sequence goes on along the minus strand of PVIW01002350.1, from coordinate 114,417 downwards.
GCTGGTTCGATTCCCCAGCCAGGGCACATAACCAGGTCTCCAGCCAGGTCTGTAGCTGGAGGCAGGTGAAAGGCAACCATACATTGATGTCTCTCTCCCTCTCTGCCTCTCTCCCTTCCCCTCTCTCTAAAAATAATAAATATTTTTAAAAAAGCAATTAAAAATAGAAATCTATGCCTTCACATATGTCAGGGCTCCACCCTCCCTCCTCTCCGACCATGGATCCCGACTTGCACTGCCGCCTCACTGGGCTCCTGTCTCCCCCAACCCCACACCAGTCTGTGGAAACACTGTCTTCCACACAACTGGTCCCTGGTGCCAAAAAGGTTGGGGACTGCTGACATACATCATCGACACGTAGATATAAGACATAATGCTTCAACAACACTAAAAATAAACAAACAAGACCTAAGCATAAACTTAAGAAATGCCAAGAAATCTCTCTAACGTAAAAGAAGGCACGAACAAAGAAAGGCTTGCACTCTTCCTTAGTGGGGGAAGACTAATGTAACATCGTCCCAATAAAAATGAACAGGACTTTATATCTTAAAAAAACACATCAAAACAAGAAAATTCTGAAAATTGTAGATAAGAATTTACCAAATATCCAAACACACTATAAAGCTAGAATAATTTTTAAAATGCACTAACATATAAATACAGAAATTAATGTATAAAATATAGAAATAGACCCAAATGTATATGGTATGTGGCAATGTACATCATATGCAGTAAATGATAAAGGACATTTGAACAACTAGGGGAAAAGAATTGTTCAATAGAAGGTGTTACAGTGAAGGGGTGGCCTTTTGGGAAAATATTTAGTTGGACCCAAACCCAAATAAATTAAATGGATAAAAGTTTTTTAAAGCCCTGACTGGTGGCACAGTGGATAAGGCGCCAGCCTGCGAACCCAAAGGCTGCTGGTTCAGTTCCCAGCCAGGGCACGTAACCAGGTTGCAAGCCAGGTCTCCAGCCAGGTCTGTGGCTGGAGGCAGGTGAAAGGCAACTATACATCGATGTCTCTCTCCCTCTCTGCCTCTCTCCCTTCCTCTCTCTCTCTGAAAATAATGAATAAAATCTTTTTTATTTATTTTTTATTTTTTTTATTTTTTTCATATCTTACTGATACTTTATTTATTTATTTTTAATTTCATTATTTTTAGAAAGAGGGGAAGGGAGAGAGGCATAGAGGGAAAGAGACATCAATGTACGGTTGCGTTTCACCTGCCTCCAGCCACAGACCTGACTGGAGACCTGGTTTGCAACCTGGTTATGTGCCCTGGCTGGGGAATCGAACCTGCGACCTTTGGGTTCGCAGGCCGGCGCCTTAACCACTGTGCTACCAGCCAGGGCTAAAATCTTTTTTAAAAAGGGGGCACAGGGAGAGGGGAAGAAGGGGAGAGAAACATCAGTATCCAGTTGCCTTTCACCTACGTCCATCTGAGACTTGGCTTGCAACCTGGTTATGTGCCCTGGCTGGGAATAAAACCAGCAACACTTAGGTTTGCAGGCCATCATCAATCCACTGAGCCACCAGCCAGGGCGGATAAAAGGTTTAAAGGTAAAAGTAAGGCCCTGGCTGGTGGCACAGTGGTTAAAGTGCCGACCTGCGAACCCAAAAGTCACTGGTTTGATTCCCCAGCCAGGGCACATAACCAGGTTGCAAGCCAGGTCTCCAGCCAGGTCTGTAGCTGGAGGCAGGTGAAAGGCAGCCATACACTGATGTCTCTCTCCCTCTCCCCCCACCTCTCTAAAAATAATAAATAAAATCTTTGAAAAAAAAGAAAAAAGGTAAAAGTGAAATGTAAAAATTACTTTAAAACCACAGGGTAATTTTTCATACTTTTACATACTTTTCTACTGTTAGGCAGAACAGGAAACTCAGAATCCTTTTCCAAAGGCCCATAAATATGACCCAATTAAGAACCAAAAATTTGTTATGATAATCATCCTGAATAAAAAAGACAAAAACAATACAACAATCTGAAAAATATAAGGGCAAAGTGATAATTTCCTCATATAACAATTTCTACAGAAATCAATTTAAAAAACCAAAGCCCAATGGAAAAATGGGCAAAGGCTACAATCAGCTTTTTCACAGAAAAGAAAATGGAAACAGTCCTTCAACCTTATGGCAAATGGAGAAACACCTCCCAACAAGCCAAGTCATGGGCATTCATTCGACCACTCTCAACTTTTCTACGATTTGAACTAGAAGTGTTTTGGGGGAAAACAGGAACTGGTTTTCACCTATCAAACTGGCAGAGCTCCACTGGAAGCCACGGCGCAGCTGCATGGACACACCCTCCACAAGGCGCATCCGGCAGGGGCCGCAGGATGGCGAAAGCACACGCTCAACCCCGGCCCCGCCTCTGGCCAGGGAACTCAGTGTTACCTGCACCAGCAAAATGCTCATCACCTCTGTGACCATCGGCAAAGCTCTGGCTGAATAAATTAAGGTAATCCTGACAGTGGAACATTGTGAGAGACCATGAGAAAGAGCTCATGTGCTGATAGTGAACCATGGCAGATAAACAGAGAACAAAAGGCAAGGGCTACAGTGAGTAGCCCTCACGTGAAAACCAGGGCTCTGTGTGTCCGTTGCGCACAGAACACCCCAGGCTGGACACCCGAGATCAGTAGCGGGCGCCTCTGGGGAGAGGATCTGGTGGCCAGGGGCAAGATGGGAGGAAAGTGCCCTGTGACGCTCTGTTGTACCTTCTGAATGTTGAGCCGTGAGAATGTATCACTGCACGGAAAAGCTAAAATTAAACACAAACAGAACAGAGCTTCCCTGTGGAAGCAGCAGCCCTCCTCTTTCAGCCCAGGAGCTGTATTCTTACCCTGCCCCAGTCCCCTCTGGCCCTCTAGGTCTCCCCTGACTGGTCCCTCTCAGGAGGTCACAGCAGAAGTACCTCTGTGTTCCCTGGAGTAGCCAGCACCTTGTTTGGAGCCAAGCAGAGAGTCCCAGCAGGTCTGTGCACTATGCTAAACTCATTGTCTGGTGCAAACAGGTTTTTTCCTGAATGTTGCTTTATGAAGTAGACCAAGGATCAGGGCAGAAAATTCCGCTTCTCTGAGCATCAAAACCAGCCAAATAACGGGAGGAATTTTCAAGTCCACAGTAACTCAAAACAGAAAAAAAGTTCAGTTCGTGCCTGAAAGCTAGTTTCAGAGAATTTGACACCTGAGGACACAGAGACTGATCAGAGTGACTGCTGGGACGACACGGCGACACCTAGACTGCAGAAAGACCCAATCATGTTAGCTGGCATACGGGCTGCAGGCAGAACTACCAAGCCCGTGAACATCAACCAGTGCTGGAGACTTTCTTCCACTGCGCCAGCCACCTACAGTCTGCTCCCCTGCGACCTGGTCAGGAATGACTAAAGGGCTGAACTGAGCACTGCTATGAACATGTGCAAAGGTTCTGTTTAAAAGCTAGAAACAAGCCCTGGCTGATGGCACAGTGGATAAGGCACCGGCCAGTGAACCCAAAGGTCGCTGGTTCGATTCCCAGCCAGGGCTCATTAGCAGGTTGCAAGCCAGATCTCCAGCCAGATTCATAGCTGGAGGCAGGTGAAAGGCAACCATACATGGATGTTTCTCTCCCTCTCTGTCTCTCTCCTTTCCCCTCTCTCTAAAAATAATAAAATCTTTTATCATTAATTAATTACTTAAAAGCTAGAAACAATGCCAGGACCCAAGGGAGCAATTCCTGTCATTTCACAGGATAAAACCATTGGCCCAGGGGGAGGGTACCCTTAACCTTGGTTCCCATGGGGGCAGACAGGGGCATGGCCAGGACCAGCCTGCTGCTCCCAGCCGCACACAGGCCCATCCAGGCCACACAGGGCGAAGGCCCTCCTGACAGAAGTGTGGTCTGCTGGGGTTGTTTTTTTAAATCCTCACCCAAGGATATATATTTATTGATTTGAGAGAGAGAAAGGAAGAGAGAATAAGACAGAGCAACATGAAAGAAACGAGATCTGCTGCCTCCGTTCTTGCCCTGACCAGGAATCAAACCCGCAACCTTCTGGCGCACGAGATGGTGCTCCAACTTCTGAGCCACCGGCAGGGCGGGGCTCCTGAGGTTTCCACAAAAGTGGAGGTGTGATCAGTCTGTAGTTTAGTACTGTCTCAAAAGCTTTCACTATAAATGCCACAGGAAGATGGTTCCACTCCACACAAAATATGCACAAGAGCTGTTTTTGAGGGAATAGGGGCCAAGAAGAGCCAACAGAGGTGGGGCCTTTTCCTCGGTGCTGGGAGAACCAGGCAGTAGGGCTCTGACACCACATCACAGGCAGACAGGAACTCACCGTGGATCAAAGGCCGAAAATGATACAACTCTTATAACAAAAAAGGGAAATCTTCATGAAACTGGACTTGGCAAGGATTTCTTAAATATGACACCAAAAGCATGGGCAACAAGTAGACAAATTGGACTTTATAAAACTTAGTAATTTTTGTGCATCAAAGGAAAGTATTAACAGTGTGACAGGACAACCTGCAGAGTGGGGGGACATCTTTGTGAGTCACAGTTGAGCCTGGGCTGGCTTTTGGGAGGTAAAGAATTCAAGATTATCCTCCCTGATAAGAACATGATATGCAACCCTCTCTGCTGTCTGCTAAAGGCCGGCCTTGACATTTCTAACAGTCACTGTCCCTGGGGTGACAAATGTGAATGAATGTCAAACCCAAGCAGACTCTGGCCCGAAAGAAGGAACCTCCCCACCCTGTGGTGATGAGCATCCACCCGAGCTGGTGGGGAAGGGGCTGCACAGGCCAGCTCCCCACAGGTCCAGAGAGCAGGAGCTGGACCGCCGGTGCGAGCCGCTGCCCAGGACCCACTGAGTAACAGCTGTCTGCTGACGGGGCAGCCCACGCCTGCAGCCAAATACAGCAAGCAGGGCTGGACCAGGCTGCTCGTGGGAGGCAGTTATCGGAAAACATAAAAACGAGATATTACGTGTTTTTTTTTTTTAAGATTCTTTTCATTATTTCCAGAGATAGAGAAAGGGAGAAAGGGAGAGAAATATCAATGCATGGTTGCCTTTCACCTGCCTCCAGCTACAGACCTGGCTGGAGACCTGGCTTGCAACCTAGTTATGTGTGCTGGCTGGGAACTGAACCAGTGACCTTTGAGTTTGCAGGCTGGCGCCAAAATCAACAGGTTTAAAATAGAAGAGGTCCAACAATATTTTAACTTCCAAAGGGTTTTATCAATCCCTTTAGCTTCAAACTTAAGTGGGTGCTGTATTTGAGACGTAAAGACTAGGTCTCAAATACAAGGATATCAGATCCTCACTCACACTCATGACTGCAATTTAAAATGACTAATAATTGGTTATTAATATGAAAAAACCATTCTGAGTATATGAAATGACCCTGAACATAACTAGACTTCCAATTCAGAAACAAATGGTTAGCATAATGCCTTAGAGAATTTATGCGTTTAGAAAATGCTAAATATCAAATAAACCAGTGATTTCCAAAGGTTTTTGATTATGAATCCTCAACAACAGAAATGTTAGTATGCATTCCCAATATGTTTACATGTACGTTATACATGCACTACTGGGATGCTATGTGTGTACCTTACAAAATACATAATAAAAATTCAGTAATGCTGATAGACTGTTTTTAATCTTCTTCCCTAGGCCATGCACCCTCTTGGCGTGTGTGCACATGCGTGCACGCACACACACAAGCACACACCCGGCAGACACACCCCTGGAAAGCTCAGAGGTGGTCCTGTGACGTTGGAGCCTTCTCAGGCAGTGGCCCTCGCCACTGAAATGGAAAATGCCGAACAGTGGCCAGAGTGCTGCCTCCTTCCTGCTCAGTCTCACCGTCTGCGAGTCAGATCCAAGCCACCGCCTTCCTCCCTCACCTCATCGCCTTCTGCTCCCTCTCTTCTGCCTCCAGACAAGCGAGGAGGCCACGAAGCCAGCAGGTGCAAAGCATCGTAAGAAATCAACTGTTGTCAGACAGCCTCTCACTCACCAGGTGACGTCTCTAAAGTTCCCCAGTAAAGGGGATGAAGGCAGGATCGATCTCATCTGGTTAATATGACTGAGATAAGCTATTAAAACACCCTGCCCAGTACGCAGACAACACAAGTAGTCAATAAATACTTTCCCCAGAATTATTATTTCAGGTGTCAAAAGAAGTCACCTGCACTGCATTTCATTGGCCCAATCAGGAAGCAGTCGGAGTGGAGGCAGCTCAGGTGGTGGAGTCAGAGCTGGTCTGGAGGCTGCCACCACTTACACGCTGGGTGACTCTGGGAACCCAGTTTCTCACTGTGAGGGGGTGGGGGTCCAGCGAAGAGTGATGACACAAACCATATGTGAAGGACCTGCTAGAGCCAGTAAAACTAACACTGGGGGCCAGCAAATGGCCACCAACGCGAGGGTACGCAAACAGCCCATAAACCCAAGTGTCCGCACGGATAGCTCCCCAGAGAGGAAGCTTCCCTCAAGTCCACCCCCAAACGTTGATATGCAGGTACGCTGAACACACAGTATGGACTGTCTCCACACAGGGCAGTTCATTTGTCCCTATGTGGCCTCAGGCAGTTCACAACCCTGACGACTCCATTTTCTAGCCATCAACCAGGAGCCTGCGGTTAACCCACCTCCCGACAGTAACCTAGAGGACGGCGGGGGGCGAGGGAGGTCTCTAAGCCAGGGATGACAGAGGGGTGCTGTTTTGGCACAGCACAAAGAGAGCTCTCAAACACTGGATTAGTTCCACACACCTAATTCTTTCCACTTTGACCTATGCCCAGAAGTGCTGCAAATGTGTGGGGCGTTGAAAACCTAAACCGTATTAGCACACACTTAAAAAAATAATAATAATAAAGTACAGGTCGTCAATCAGGCCTGTATGTGAAACACCTAAAACGTATCCAGCGCTAACAAGAACACCCCCGACCCCGCCTCCCTTGCGAGAGCCTCGGTCTGCAGCACTCACGACGCAGAAGTGGCTGCACGTCGGTAAGAATGCGGCGGAGCCCAACCCCACGAACCGTGTTTGGACGAACATCATTAAAGACGCCGTCCTGCAGCCCCTTTGCAAAAAGTGTTACGAAATCTGAAAGGGTTCTGCCACGCAGTCCTGACTGTCACCCTGGAAGGTGGGGCAGGAAACGCCTGTGTTGGCCCCCCGGGGGCTCACGCCCCTTCAGCCAACAGCGTGTCCACCTGTGCCACTTCCTGTGTTTCTAAGGCTGGAGCCAGGGCTCCGCGCAACTCGACTCTCGGACCTGTAATCCTGTCCGAGTCACCGGGGTACTCGACCCACCTAGCAGGAGACGTTCCTGAGCCAAGTTGGGGAAACTAGGGAGCGCGCAAGACCCACCCGGGAAGCTCCGTGGTGCCTCTCAACCGGATCTCCCCAGGGAGGCAGGAGCCCACGGCGTGCTCCCCGCCCGGGCCCGGGAAACCCCGACTACCCGCGAGCGGGTTCTAGAACCGACAGCTCCCGGGGCACAGCGGGACCCGGGACGCCGCGGCGCGACCCCCTCTCCGGCAGCGGCCCGCGGGCGCCGAGGATGGGGAGGGCGCGCGGCTCCCTCGCGGGGGCGGAGTGGCGGGGACGCGGCGGCCCGGCCCCTCTCCGGGCTGCGCTCTCCCGGCCCGGCGGCACAGCTGCTGGACAGCGCCCGCGCGCCCGAGCCGAGGCGGCCCGCAGCCCGGAACTCCCGGGGCCGCGCGGCGGGAGGCCCGGGCGGCGCCCGCGAGCAGGCGCCGTGGGGACGCGCGCGGTGGTACCTGTGGCGGCGGCGGTTCCCGGGCGGCGGCGGCGAGGGCGGGGCGCGGCGTGCGCGCTCCCGGCCCGCGGCCCGGTGCGTGGCACCCGTCTCCTGTCCCTCCCGGCCGCCGGGGCCCGCGCAGCTCTCCGCCCCTTCACCTCTCACCTCCTACCTTTCCCCCCCTCGCCCCGCGCCCTCCGCACGTGTTCCCGCGGCGCGGGCATGCGCAGTCGAGCGCCTCCAACGGCTCCCGCCCGCCCCCTGGCGGCCGCCGCCCGCCCTGCCCGTAGGAAGAGCAGGGCGCCGGGGGCGGGCGGCACACCGCTTCCGACAGCTTCCGGAGAGTTGGGAACCACACGCGGGAGATGCCCATCGGCCCTGCTCTCTAACGGCAAAAACTTTAGATAGAGCTACCGAGATCCACAGCCAACGCAGAGGGGTCGAACAAATTATGTCTATAAAACGAGTTTCCCTACAGCCTTTCAAAAGACTGTTTCATGAACACTGATGTTGAAGGACGGTCTTGAAAGGGTGCTCGAAACCAGTTGTAGCGTCTGCTCTCATTTTTGTTACGGACAGCTAAGGAGAAGGCCCCGGGGTGGGGCTTGGGTGTGGTCAGCGGGTATCTCGGGTGGAGGGTTCCAGGGACGGGGGTTTTGTCTTTGTTGATGGACACAATCATTTTCTGCAGGGAGCGCGCTTTTGTTGTAAAAGCTGCACGCAGAGGGCGCGGACCCAGGTGCTGCGCTGAGCGCTTTGCAGGAGTGCTCAGCTTTGACCTTCTCACCCCCACCCCCAGGGCCTGTTTCTGGGTCTCACACAAGGCAAAGGGGAGGCTTTGCCTACTCTGAGGGCTCTCGCCCACCCCAGGATGCTGCTGCCCGTTGCAGTTGCCGGTGGGCCCGCCTGTGGACACCTTGACGACACTGTCCTGGTCCTCGAGGACCAGGTCTCTGGAGTCAGGGGTCAACCCCCTGTGGCCCTGGGCACCCAACCCAGGGCTACCTGGATACAACCTGCCAGGAACAGACCTTGTTCAAACCTGCGCCTGCTCTGAAGGGCGAAGCTCTGGGGCAGCGTGAAGTGCAGGTACGCAAGGAGAAAACCACAGGTGGCTTTGTCCCTCTTAGGTGGTCCTCAGAGCCATACACAATCCCTCACCCGTTCTTACTGGACTCTGGACCGCCTCTCCAAGGCCGCCAGTCTCACCTCCCTCCCTGCCCACCACACTGACCTCGGCCCAAAATGGCCTTTAAGATTATACCCTGTATTCAGGGTTGGCTTTAGCTTTACACGAGAACTTTTTCCCTATAAAGGGTTCCCTTTCTGTGTTGTTGTTAGAGGGGCAACAGAAGAGGGCGGTGGAGAGTGGAACCTTACCTACGCCCTTTGCCCATCTTGTATCATTCTCTCCAGCCCTGATCCCTTAAACGTTGACCCCTGACCTCTCAAACCCTTGGGCAAAGGGGACTCACTAGTCACTAGTTCCCCCCTCTCTCCACTGCCTATCTCACTTGGCAAGTATAAAGTCTACCCAGTTTTTTGTGTTTGTTTTCTGAGTGACTGCATGACCAAGTCCCCTCTCTTTTATTGTTAAATTCCTACAATGCCAGCCAGGGCTCACAACCAGCTCTCCAGCCAGGTCTCCAGCCAAGTCTCCAGCCAGGTCTGTAGCTGGAGGCAGGTGAAAGGCAATACACTGTCTCCCTCTCTGCCTCTCTCCCCTCTCCTCTCAAAGTAATAAATAAAATCTTTTTTAAAAAAATTCCAACAAAGAATGTGGTTCCAAACCTACCTCACAGCAGAATCACCTTGGGAATATTTAGTTAAGTCAAAAGCCTTCCTGGGCGCTATCCTAGGTCCACTGAACTAAAGCCTTCTCTCCAGAGCAGGCTTGTCTTTTCCCAACCCCTAGCAGGTACTTGGCCAGACCATCTTTTGGGCACTACTATCACCCCTGCTAACCACCACCCCTGCCCACCAAACCACCAATCTGCGTTTGCAGGGGACCGACCCTCAGCAAAGCCTGGACACTTCCCTCCCAAAAAATAAGAACCTCCAAACTGACACTTATTGAACTTTCTCCGTGCCTTACAGCACAGCTGAAGAGTCCTCCACCATGGGAGGAGGACAGAGGCCCTAGGGTTGATGGGCTCTTTCAGGCAAACAACCTGGGAAAGACCCAAGTTGTTTTGGAAGAATTTACAGATAAAGGGGTGGGAGAAATGAAGCAGGGTCTAGCTCTGGGACAGGTGCACTTTCCCATTAGGAAAGTGTTTGTTCATTAGGATTGGTCATGGGCCATCCTGAGACAACAGTCTGGAGCATTATGAGTCAGCAAGAACAGAGGTGCCTGGTGGTCTATTTAGATAAGTGGGAAACAGTCCCCTGGAAGTGAATTCAGTTTCAACACACTCAGGAATATAAACAGTCTTACTGTGCCCTCCAGTTGTTAACTGATTCACCTCTCACCTTTTCCTTCATCCTCCAGCCTGCTGCAATTTAGGACACCTCAGAATCTTCTTCTTGTCATTGTAAAAGCTCAACTTACTTCAAATTGCTTACCATGGGAATGAAACATTCAAAAACATTTAAAAACTAAATGCATAGCCCTGGCTGGTGGCACAGTGGACAAGGCGCCGGCCTGCGAACCCAAAGGTGGCTGGTTTGATTCCCAGTCAGGGCACATAACCAGGTTGCAAGCCAGGTCTCCAGCCAGCTCTGTGGCTGGAGGCAGGTGAAAGGCAGCTATACGTTGATGTCTCTCTGCCTCTCTGTCTTCCCCTCTCTCTCTTAAAAATAATAAAATCTTGAAAAATAATTACAATAAAACAAAATAAAAACCAAATGCAGCTTCGAGGTTGTCAAGCAGCGGTAATTCCCCATACTTAAGCTCCTACATGGGCCAGGCCTCATGAAAACCTTGACAAATGTGGGCTGGATCTGTTTCACAAGTGAAGAAAGCCTCCTCCAGAGGGAGGGTGATAAGCCCAAGGTCTCCTTGCTAACCGATGAGGTGGCCACATTTAGGGGCAGCACAGCCACCTTGGCTGGTCACGGGCACAGAGAACTGCGTTTCCTACCAAGACAGTCTGTCTCTGCAGCCGCTTGCACTGATGATCACGCTCACCAGGAATCAGGCATTAGTGATAGAGCTGGCAACATGATCAAGCAGAAAGAGCTGCTTTGGCACCAACTTCTCAGACCTGAATCCTGGCACTGACACACAGCAGCAGGAGCTGCCCTGTGGCTGGGAAAATTAACCTCGGAGAACCTCGGCTTAGGAGTCAGGTGCCAAGATGTGACCAAGAATACCGACCTCTGTGATTCTGGGGGAAAAAATTAAGCACTTGTGAACACGTGTAGAGGCTTAGATCCCAACAAACAGCCATTCTAATAACCATGGTACAACCGATAAAATGTTTAAAATCTCCAAGCTGTATTCAGTGCCTTTATTACTTATTAAGTTCCTACCAGGAGTCAGAGACCAAGGACATGTGAAGTTCATTCCCTGCACGGGAGAAGCTGTCTTAGTGCATACCTCACAGGCAACATGATAAGGGTGACCACAGGTCACCCTGGCAGCCATTAATAATGAACAACTACTGACTGTTGGCTCCTTACCAGAGACTGGCTTTACAATATATTACCTCCTACAACCCTCCTGAGGGCCTGTAGAGGCAATGTAAACCCCATTTTAAATATTTTATTGAGAGAGGGAAGGGAAGGAGAGAGGGAGAGTAACATCAACGTGTGGCTGCCTCCTGTGGGCCCCCAAGCAGGGACCTGGTCCGCAACGCAGACATGTGCCCTGACTGGGAACCACACCAGTGACCATTCAATTGTTCGCAGACCCACACTCAATCCACGGAGCCACGCCAGCCAGCACGATAAACCCTATTTTAAGGAGGCAAAAACTGAAGCACCCAGCTTGAGCTTCCCTGCAGGCACGCAGAAGTAGCATCAAACATCGGTCTGCCCGACCCCAGAGTTCCCGAGCTTCTGCCACTGAGCATCATAGTGTATGGGCAGAAGGGGTTAGGTGGCAGGAAGCCAGAGAGCAGAAACCACTAGGACGCCAAACGAGCAGGACCTCATACAGTAAGTGTGCCAGACGATGAGAACAGCCGCCGCACCTAACGCTGAGACCTCGCACCAGGCCCTCTTCACACGCAATCCCTTATTTGGTCCTGACAGCACTTGAAACACCATGACAAAGTGGGGAAGCATCATTTCCCCATTTTGTGGATGATGAAACAGGCCTGGAGAAGTTAAGTAACCTGAAGAAGGCCATGATGGTCAATTATTTCATTGTTCCTTTCTCTGTAAGGGGATAATACACACGTAGTTACCTTTTTTATTGCCATTTTTGTTATTCAGTTTCTTCACTGACCCTTTGCTCTTGAAGTTCGTTTCCTTCTTTCCAAACCTATAGGAATTGTCTGATCTTGTAATACTTCCTGAGTTCTAGCTAAACTGCATTGTTATTATACCCTTAATGGCTAACGATATTAAGCATTTCATTTCTGTGTATGTTGGTTACTTCTATGTCTGCTTTGGTGAGATATCTGTTCCAATCAATTGCTCACTCTGTAACTGGGATATCTGTCATTGAATTGTGAGAGGTTTTATTTTAAATTATATTTATTGATCATGCTATCACAGTTGTCCTGATTTTCCTCCTTAGTCCCCCTCCACGGAGCAGCCCCACTCCCTCAGGCAGTCCCCCCTGAGAGTTCTTTATGTTGTCCAGATACAAGTCTCTTACTGTATATATGATTTATAAATACTTTTTCAGAAAAAAATAGAAAAGATAACTATTTCAAAAATAAATACTAAAACCGACAACCAAGAAAACCATAAACAAAGATCAGTAACAGGCCCTGACCAAGTAGCTCAGTAGGTTAAAGCATCATCCAGCTACGCCAAGGTTGTGAGTTCAATCCCTGGTCAGGGCACATACAAGAATCAAACAATGAATGCAAAAAAAAAAAAAAAAAAACAGGTGGAACAATAAATCAGTGTTTCTGTCTGTCTCTCAAATCAGTAACAACAATAAGACCAATAACAAAGACAAAATTCTAAAAAGTTACCTGACCTTCACCAATGTAAGTGCTGACTCGGAATAAAAGGCACTAAGACTTTCAAAGCAAGTTTCTCCATGTTGCTTAGCATGTATTAGTCTAATGCTCAAACCTGGCTACAACACAGATAAAATAATTACTGTTACCTTTGCTCACAGATATGTTATCATAATACATTATCTCAATGAATATAAATTTAAAAATCTTAACAAGCCTAACATAAACAGCAGATTATAGAAAATGACAAATACTAGTAACACAAGACTCATGAGCAGAATTCAAGGCTTGTACAACAGAGAAGTGTCATTACCGCAAGGAAGCTGAGAAAGCCTACAGAATGCAGTGATTACTGGTTAGGCTCTTAAAAGGGGGATAGGGGATAGAGGAGAAATATTTCTTTCTCCTTTCTTCAAGCTTATTTTTAACTGATTTGGCAATATATATTTTAAAATTGAGGTCAGACAAAATGCTTCCTATTCCTTTAGAAACAGGAATTAGACAATAAATACCTACACAACACTCTCATTTAACAAATTTTAAAGTGCTGAATAAATTATTCAAAGAAAAAATAAGGTTGGTATCATTACTTGCAGATGTTAACAGTATCTTTAAAAAGGAGCAGGGGGAATCTTAAAAACCAAAACCAAAACCTAAGAATCTCAATCAGAAAATTATTAGAAGTAATGTTTAGAAAAGTATAAGATATATAACTTAGCCTGGCTGGTGGCACAGTGGATAAGGCGCCAGCCTGCGAACCCAAAGGTCGCTGGTTCGATTCCTCAGCCAGGGCACATAACCAGCTTGCAAGCCAGGTCTCCAGCCAGGTCCCTAGCTAGAAGCAGATGAAAGGCAACTCTACATTGATGTTTCGCTCCCTCTCTGCCTCTCTCTAAAAATTATAAATAAAATCTTAAAAAAAAAAAGATATGTAAGTTAAAAAGTCAACTGCATTCCTAGGTCAAACATACCATAAAAAATAAACAAACAAAATCAGTTAAGTCCTTTTCCAATGACAAAAAGCATTTGAGACAGTGTTAATTTCCACATTAGTTTTAATTACATTATACAACTAAAGTTTTAAAAAATGAGAGGAAAAGTCCCTGAAGACCACTTTAGAGCCGATAAAGTGCAGGTGAAATTAATCTGGATAAGTGGGCACAATACCCTTTTCAGACCCTTGGAAGCAGTTTCACTAACCTTTCACTCCCTATAAAGACACATTTCAGAGAGGCTCAATTTTTATAACTTTACATATACATAAATCAGAACTACACAAAGAGCAAGGACTATTACTTTTTAGTAAGTACTTTTGGTCTATTGAGTTATTAGCATGGAAACAAAATCAATATTGTAACAAATTCTAAATGAGTCAAAATTGAAGCCATATTTTAAAAATTATGTTAAGCTAGAATGAAACAACCACCAAGAACAGCCCCTTCATGCCAGTCAGGAAGAAAAAGACATTTCTGAATCCTGAGGAACTACGATAGCATCAGGAACAAAATGCGAACATTAATTAGGCCTCCCGTGACTTAACTAGGCCTCCCGTGACTTGACTGTTTTGAAAGCCTTACCACTTTCTGCACACACCACTTTTAGAAGCTCCTGTTTTCTCTCCCCCGCAGCAGATGCATTTAGGATTATCTTTACAACCCCTCATATAAAACAGGTGTTCCACAAATATTTTTTTTTTAATTTCTGAAGATAAAATAGGTTTTAAAAACCAGAATGCAAAAAACAAAAACAAAGAACCCCAGAATGTAGAAAATATACATGAACAAAGACAGTGAATGATATAATCTTCCTTTCTGAACTAGTACAAGGAATTAATAAAATAAATCTGACACTAGATTCTAATTGATAAGGGATTGAGAATGAAGAATGGATTCTGTACACATGGAAAATACAGACAGGAAAGTAGATCCTGGTCATGACCTATCCATCTTCACAGAACCTTGCACTACTATGAAATTAGTAACCCCAGTATCGGGGAGGAACCCTGCTGCTCACTGTGCAGGGGCCCCCTCGCTCTGAAGAGCACCCACTAACAGGCAAAGGCCACCCTCACCTAAGCTCGGAGACCTCACCTCACGGAGCAGGCTCTGAGCTCACCGTTCCTTACTGGTCATAGATCAGATCCCCTCCCTATTTTATTTGTTTTTGTTTTAAGAGTTTATTAATTTATTTTTTAGAGAGAAGAAGTGAGGGAGACAGAGGGACACATCAATAGGTTGCCTCTAGAATGCCCAAACTGGGGACCTGGCATGCAACCCAGGTATGTGTCCTGACCAGGGACTGAACCAACGACCCTGTGGTTTATAGGCACTGAGTCCACTGAGCCACACCGGCCAGGTCTCCCTGCTTTATTTATAGCACCTCTCACAGTCTGACTCTGCATTTTACTTCTCAATTCTGTAGTCTCACTCGCCTTTCCACAGGCACAACACCTCCAAGAGGACAGGCACCTATTTTTGCAGTTGTCGCGCCCTTGGCATCTAGAGCATTCAGCCACAGAAGGTGAAGGTTTCATGAATGAATGAATGTTCTAAGAAAAAAAGTATCTGCCCCCTAGTCCCAAACAGGCATAGTATGTAAAATTCATAACAGCATCATTTATAACTACAAAAACCAGAACCCGTATGCCCAGAGAATCAATACGCAAATTAGAATATAATGACACAATAAATGTGGAGTAGCCATTAAACATGAAAAGTTTAGTCACAACATTTATAGATGAACTGAAGAAACCTAATAGTGACATTCACACCATGGACAATGCTTTCTGGTGCCCTGCCCATTCAGAACTGTAGTGCATGCAAAGCTTCTATTAATGCTGAAAAATTAATAAAAGAACCATTAGATTTCTAGATAACTACTTTCTCTTCAGTTACTTACACTCATAATTTTCAAATATTCTATCAGTTCTGCAACATTTGAAGAAGCTACTGTTTCAGTGGGAAAATCAACACAATAATCAATATGACTGGAAGGGAGGGTTGATAGGCCATTCCTTTTATGATGACTACAAACGTAGAAAGTTAAAATTAAAAAACAATTGACATTCTCCTAGTCACTACAAAGCAGTGCTTTTTTTCATTTTATTTACTCTAAAAATGAAATCCACTGTGATATAATTTACAGATACTTGAAGGGAACACCGGTGCGCTTCCAAGAAGACCCTGGCTGAGGGGCCAAGTGTGGCAACCTGGTCCCTACCAGACAGCAGGGCAGGAGGTTGCCTCCTGGGGACTTCACAGGTGAAAGAGACCCCAGTGCCTCCCCCAGGCCCCATGGTGCCTGGCAACAGGAACATTTCTTACACCCTCACCAAGGCCAGCCAACTCGGCCTTACCTGGGCCTTGGGGGCCACGGCTAGGCAGCCGGACCCCAATGACTAGGTCTCATCAGCATACAGGCTGAGCCCCACATACCCAGGAGCGGAAGCTGAGAAGTAAGCGGGGAGCCTGCCTCCTGTTTCTGTCGGGGTGAGTCAGCCAGTGTGCACTTCAGAGCCAGGCCCCTGACCCACAGCCTGCTCTACAGCCTTGCGTGTCCACCTCTCTGAGCCTCTTTCCTCCCTAGACTAACGGGAATATTCCTGTGCAAGACAAGGGTGAACATTAAATGAGACAGTCCACGGGAAGCCACAGTGTGGGAATTCACTTTCCACCAGCCATAATTACTCTGTCTGTCCCCTAAGACACCTGCCACCCAGGACTGTCCCCTGGTTCTAAGGCACAACGAGACACAGGCAGCTGGCTAAAGCACATTTACATGGAAGGCTCCACAGGACCCCTTCCACCAGGGATCGCCGCTGCTCTCAGCAGAGGCAGGGCTGCAGGTTCCTCAGGTGTTTTTGGACCAAGAGGCCTGGGACAGAGGCACCACCACAGTCTAGCCTAAAGCGCAGCTACGGAGAGGACAGACTCGTTCCTGCTGGGCTGCTTCATCCTCCACGTGCGACACAGCCCTCGGGAACTTTGTGCACCCCTCGGTCAGGTCACAGGACAGCAGGAGACATCCCTCTAGCGAAAAAGGACACGCTCTTGTCCTGTATCTTGTACTGGTAAGTGAGGCTCCGGTCCCTCTGGGAAGCGGGCTGTGATGGTCTCCGCCACAGGATGCTCAGCTATGGCGACAGGGAGAAGAATGAAAGAGGAGGCCCTGCACCACTCAAGTGCTGGCTCCACTGTGAGCCCTACCCGACTCCTCCGTGACCTTCACCTGGGGCCTCCACGAGATCACTGCCACGCAGGCCGTGCAACAACGGGGCTGGCTTCCAAAACAAAGGTATTACCAGCTAACTAAAAATAAGGTTTCCCCTCTATACGAGTGTTGTACGCTCTTTACAGAAAAGGAAGATCGCCCTGGCTGGTAGGACAGTGGATAAGGTGCCGGCCTGCGAACCCAAAGGTTGCTGGTTCAATTCCCAGCCAGGGCACATAACCAGGTTGCAAGCCAGGTCTCCAGCCAGGTCTATAGCTGGAGGCAGGTGAAAGGCAACCATACATGGATGTCTCTCTCCCTCTCTGCCTCTCTCCCTTCCCCTCTTTCTAAAAATAATGAAATAAAATGTTTAAAAAAAAAAAAGAAAGAAAGAAAGAAAAGAAAAGGAAGAGACAAATCAGCAGAGAACTGGAGCATTTTCATGTCCCCCTCTGGTCCCTTTACTACATACAGAGTTTAGTACCTGTTAGCTAAACTAATTTTGAAAATCAACACTTTAGAATTTGTACATTCAATTCAGAGCTCAGGAAGGCTGGACATTTATCTGGGGGACGCCTCAGCTGACTAGAATGCCCTGGGCGGCTGAGCAACCTCAGAGTCAGGCCACAAGCTGCCCCGCAGGACCTTCTCTCACACTGTGACACAGCACCACCCACACAGCACTTCTGTGTTCTTTATTTCCACGCTTGCCCCTGAACGACTCTGGCCGAATCCCACCCGCCCTTAATGGGTCAAGTGGTTCACATGAAGTTAACCGGGAAGCTGCAGGGGAGGCTGTAGGGTGATTCCAAAAAGAAGTTTCGGGAGGCTGGGAGCCACGCAGCCCTTGGCAGGGGTAAAACTTGACAACCCAACCTCCCTCCCAGGGCAGCCCCACACCTCCGTTTGTGCGCGCACTCCCAACCGTGGGGTAGGGGCCAGGTAGGGGCCGCAGCAGGCGGCAGCAACTCTGAGCCTCAGCCTCAGCCTCAAAGGAACAGGGTTGACTTGTGCACACAAGGCATGCTGGGGTCCCACCAAGGAGTCCCCTGGTTCGCAGTGGGGCGCTGATTCCACCCCACACAACTGTCTCCACTTCCCGCTTTGGCCACACAGGGGCCACCGTGGGAAGCCCACACTGGTGAGTGGAGTGCGGCTGCCTCCAAGTATCCTGCCTTGCGTTCCCACAACTTCTGAGGTTTGCCTTCCAGCTGAAGGGACTCCCCAAGCAGACGAGCCCTGGCCCCACGCTACCCTGGGACAGTGTCCCACGTGAGGTCTAGACTCAGGCAGACACACGCAGCCCGGCCCGGGCCCTGCACACCTGCCCGTGCACATCCCTGCAGAAGCCGGTGGCCAGGCCCTCAGCCCGCAGGATCAGGTGGCTCTGGTGACTAAGGCCATTCAACAGCATGTCGTTCTCCTCATCCTCAGCATCTCCGCTGTCGTGCACAAGGGCCACCATATTTCCCTGCAACAGAGACTCAAGATATAAAACTGCTCCTGACCGGAAGGGACCCCAGGACCAGGCACTGGGTTCTCCGCGCCTCCAGGCCCTGCATACCCTCCCCCTTTGTGGGGTGAACCCTCACCTGGTCCCCACCACCCACTGGACACCCAGTCACCAGCACATCTGACCTGGACTTCCAGCTCAGGTCATCGCAAGCCTAGTTCAGCCTGTGGTCCCCCTTAACGTTACTAAGAAGTGTGGACATCTGCAGGTGCTATCCAAAGAGGGTGCCATGCGTAAGAAGCCCTCTTGTGAAAACAGTGTCCAATTGTTACAAAGAATTTGTCATATAGCAAATCCGTGTTCTGAGATTGGGCAATGGACACTGTAACATACTGCGTGTTATGAAATGAAAAAAGTGCCACCACGCAGGGCAATGGCAGGTCACCTGTACTGTGCAAGAAACTGCGCAAACCCATTACACATGTAGGTGTCTTCATAACCGCGCATTCTTGATGAGGATTACGCTGGAGGGATGGAGATAATTCCTTTGTGCTAAAGTGCCCTTCATACTGTTTATTTCTTCTTTTTAAAACTGCTCCAGGCCCTGGCTGGTGGCACAGTGGATTGGCACTGGCCTGCGAACCCTAAGGTCACTTGTTCAATCCCCAGCCAGGGCACATAACCAGGTTGCAAACCAAGTCTCCAGCCAGGTCCATGGCTGGAGGCAGGTGAAAGGCAACCATACATGGATGTTTCTCTCCTTCTCTGCCTCTCTCCCTTCCTCTCTCTCTCTGGAAATAATAAAATCTTTGGGGAAAAAAAAAAAAAAAAAAAAAACCTTTAAAAAATATTTTACAAATAAATAAAGCTGCTCCAACTTTTAGCTTTTCAGCTGAACAGCTTCACAAAAAGAGGACGGCCGTGGGGCATGGAGCAAGCGGAGCTGCAGAAGGTTCATCTGCTCTCCCCCACCCCACTGAACTTGTCCTCTGGGCTCCTCCCGGCCCTCTGCAGCAACTGTCCCCACCCCGGGCCGCAGCCAGGACGGCCTCACGCGCACGGCCTCAGCTCCCCTCCACCCTGCTCTACACCTTCAGCCTGACCACGCTGTGCCAGTGCCCATGGTCCCTACTTGCTGTCCTGTCACTGAGGAGTGGCCATGGTGGGCCAGACGCTGCATCTCACTTACCTCACACAGTTGGGTTCCTGAGAGGCAGACACCAGAGTCAGTTCTATTCAGACCAGCCTACTGTTACTGTTAAAATCTCTATTACGGCCAAACCCCTATTTCTGCCTTATAATTTGACAATAAAGGTTACAACCTATACTTAAATCCAGGCAACGTGGCAGGGCTGGGACTGTGTGGTACCACAGTGACCAGCCCGTTAAAGACAGTGCTGGTCGTCATCCCTTCGATTTTGAGGGTGTTCATTTTTAGCAATAGCAAGTAGGGAGCACAGCGTGAGCAGACCGAGATTCCTGGGCCTGCCAGAATACAGCTCAAACCCCAAGCAATGAAGCAAAATGATCGCTGCCAGCCAGCGAGGTCTGCGTCTGCCGGGCCCTCAGCGGGAGCAGAGAGACCAAGCACATCATACCTGCAGCGAGCAGCACACCGTGGCTCGGCAGTACTGGACGAAGTCCAGCACGGCCACGGCCCCCACGCCCAGGCTCAGCAGCACGCTGAGGTCATCCACCAGCAGCACTGGGAACCTCCAGGCAGCCTCCTCATGGTCCACGGGCTTCAGGGCCTCCTGCACAAACTCGTACAGTGGCTGCAGGTTTCGGGTGTTGGCCTCCCTGGGACACGGGGCGAAAGTCACCAGTAAGTTCACTGTACCTACGGATGCATCTCTCAAACCGAGCAGTATCACAGGAAAGGGCTTGGGGGAGACAAAGAACTGGACCATAGTCCTGGCACCCAGGAGTTCATGACTAGTTGGCAAGAAAAGGCACGAACATGCATGTCAGTGTCACCACAACTCAAATATTCCTTGAGACCTAGTACACACAAAGAAAGCACTGTCCTACAAATTGTGGCACAAAAATCAACAGCTTCCCAAGAGACAGCCTCTCAATCCAAGAGTTTAAGGTACCCAGAAGATGAATTTAGGTGGGGCGGGAGAAGAAGCCTCCCCAGAGGTCCTAAGTGGGCATGAAAAGTTTAGCAGCGATGCAGGGGTCCTGCTGGTGAGGGGCACTGGTCTAAGGGCTGCTCGTGTGCCTGACAGACTTGACTTGTTTGGGAACAAGCTGGTCCAGATACTTCCATCTCCCCAGTGAACCCTGGGTACTCATTTCCCAGAAATAGAGGCTCAGAAAGCACCAGAACACGGGGCCCAGGCACCTGCCACACAGTCCAGGGCTGAGTCCCCCTCACAGCAAGGACGACAACCTCCCACAACCAGGGTCAGGTGCAACTAGGCCTGTCATTCAAAGACACCAGGTTCAGATACGTGAGGAGCTGTGCGCACAGGGGCAGGGCACATGGCCTTCTACCTCCTCACTGCCCCCGGGCCACTGCACAAGGCTGAGTCTGACAGAGGGCACAGTGGGGGCCTTCCTGTACGCCCCCTCTGAGGGGGGGAAGAACAGCAGCCAGGGGGGCTCTGGCACTGAGCTATGTTTGTAGCTGACACTCGGAAAGGATAAGCAGGAAACGTGACCTCAGAAAACAAAATCAATGGTCAACATACTTAGTTAAAAGGCCAATAGTAAATACATTATTTTAGGCTTGTGGGTCCTATGTTCTCTGTCTTAATGGCTCAACTCAACTGTCACAGTGTAAAACAGCCAGGGACAATATGCAAACAAATGAATGTGGCCATTCCAATAAAACTTCATTTACAAAAACAGACAGCTGTCCCTTGGCCTGTAGCTTGCTGACCTCTGCATCAAGCCAAGAGCAGAACAAAGGGGTGTGCTGGGGCTCTGAGCCAGGGCTAGAAAACCAGCAAAGGTACCATTCCACCATGTTCTCAGCAAATAACACTTCCTACAGCTTTGGGACAACTGTCCACCCTCTGGCCCAGGGTCAGAAACAAGGGCTTCCCAGGAATGCTGCAACACCAAGGTCATGCCTGACTCCCGAAGCCAGCCCTGCCCTCCCACACACCGAGGGGACAGTCACACAGCACCCGTGCTGGGCCCACCCACCAGGTGAGCCCTGGGCTCGGCTGCAGGCTGACTGACCTGAGGAAGTGCAGGGGGTGGGGCTCCTCCTCAGGCCGGAAAAAGACGTCCATTGAGGACTTGAGACCATCAAGGAACACAAGCTGCCCGCACTGCTGTGCTGCGGTCAGGCTGACACCCTGAACACGACAAAGAAGAGAGTTGCTGAGCCTTTCGGGGGAGCCCACCAGAGGTTGGGCTCAAGCCCACAGAGAGCAGAGAGCACATCCCAAACACTGCAAATGTGCCCCCCCGCCTCTCAAGGGGGCCCAATTCTTCCTTCCCTGGGGTATTCCCAACCCACAAATCAATTCCGTTTTCAGATGTGTGCTCATATTTGTCACTTTTTAAAAAGCTTACATCGTTTGTTTATATATTTATTTTTATGACTGCCCAGCGCAGGTTTTTAATTTACAATAGTAATGTAAGTTCCCTTCGAAGTGCAGTACAAATTTCTTTCTTGAGGGAAATAGAGACATGGACTTGTTGCTCTGCTCACTGACACAGTCGGCTGACTCCTGTGTGTGCCCTGACTGAGGGTCAAACCCACCACCCTGGTGTACCGAAACAATGCCCCAACCACTGAGCAACCTGGTCAGAGCCTCATAAAATTAAGTGCACGTAAAAACAGTTAGTAAATAATAGAGGGGAGAAGAATGACAGTCTCTGTTGTGACTACTCCGCTCTGCTATTGTAGAAGGAAAGCAATCGCACACAATTTACAAACAATTGGGCATGGAAGTGTTCCAATAAAACTTTATTTACAAAACACACGGAATATAAGCTGTAGTTTGTCAACCCTTGCTTAAGTATGGTTGTTCTAGAACCACCCAATTAAAAATCTCTTGAGACACTGGATTAAAATGCAGATCCCTGACCCCTATTACAGATGTCCAGAAACAGAAATTTTGGGGGCGAGCCCAAGAATCTGCATTTCAGCAACCACCCAGGGCTGGTGACACAATCTGAGTGTGCAACCGCTGCGTTATCTGCAGAAACAGATGTGCCCCCAGCCCAGGCCTCCGTTGCTTTAATTCCCACTAGTGTTCTCTACTATGCAATACCACCAGCTCCAACGCTGCCTCTGGAGGAGGGAAAGACCCAATAATCACCACTGCTCTTGCTCACTGCCATTCTACTCATGTAAGTCCAGTAAGTCGCGAAGAGTGCATGGAAGTATATAGAGTATGGAAACTCACGCTAGTATTTTGCACACCCCATATTGTGCACACCACCCCTGCCATGTTGAGGATAATTCCAAGGTAATAGGTGAAAAAAGCAGCCAATCTGGACATGCGAGCATAGAGTGTTGTCATCCAGAAACACCCATGCTAAGGCCACAGAGAGAAGCTTCACAGACCTAGACTGCAACATGTGTTCTTGACATGACGGCCCTCCCTGAGCTCGTGCTGACCTCTAACACAAGAATTTCTGCTTTGTCTGCAAAGAATGAGAAAAAGTCCACCTTTCTCTCATCCTCTCCTTTATTTCTCTGCATCAGAGAGGCAGTGACTTGGCCCAACAGTAAGACCAGGTTTTCTCCTTCTCTGAGACTGGTCTGTCCAAGAAAAACAAAAACCTCAGTGACTCCACCTGGTCACATGTAACAGCCCAGGTGAGGCCTCACCAGCCTCCTGGCCATCAAATTCTTGCCTGACTTTATCCAATGAGATGAGGTGAAGGTGATAGAGGTACCTTTCCTCACAGTTGAGTCCTAAGCCCTAGACTGAGGGAAAGGCACAAGGAACCACTCAACTGGTGGCAGACGAAGCAGTGATCTACCAGCAGGGCCAAGGTTAAAGACCACAGTGAGGACAAGAAAACCTTACCTGGTCTAGAACCAGTAGAGATGGGTTTGATTAATGAACAACAAATCTGGTTCTATAAACTCCAAATAAAACACGAGGGGATGCTGCCTAACCCCTTCAGATAAAGGGTTCAGGATCCCATTATCTTCCTCAGTGCCTCCCTTGCTAAGTTCTCTACAATCCAATCCAGGAAACCCAGCCTCAGAACACAAGGGCATATGTGTGGCATACACACCCACTCAGGAACCCCAGCACAGAGGCGTAAGATACTTACCAGTTTCTGTCCCACAACATTGTAGTGACTGAAGGACTGGGCGAGGGCCACAAAACAGACTTTACAATTAGCTGGAAAACAAAGAAATTGCTTTGAGTAGTATCTCTATTTATAATCAGCCTCATATATTTCACACCTCTGGAGACAAAAGCATTGAGGCCCAGAGGTCTTGCAACCTAGTATACCCAATTTGATTCTAAGATGCAATTTTTGTTTGTTTTTAAGATTTTTATCTATCCTGAGATGGGAAGAGATGAAGAAAGAGGGAAAGGTGCATTGATGTGAGAGAGAAACACCCATCAGTTGCCTCTCCCATGCACCCTAACTGGGGACTGGCCTGCAACCCAGGCATGTGCCCTGACTAGGAACTGAAGAGGTGACCTTTCGCTTTGTGGGATAATGATGTCCAACTGAGCTGTACCAGTTAGGGCAAAGAAGCAATTTTTCTTTTTCTTTTTTAAATTTAATTGTTGTTGTATTACATCCATTCCATTTTTCCTCCCCTTTATCCCTTTCCCCACCCACCCACTTTCCCACAAAGTCAATCCCACTTATTGTCAATATCCATGGCTCTTCCATGCTAGTTCCTTGGCAATTTTTTCTTATTTAACAATTATACCCCTTTTCATTGAGATATACTTATGCTAGATGTATTATTAGGCACCTTATTTTTCTCTATTGTAAATAAACTGTGGTCTTTTAAATTTTTTATTTTCCTGTTTGTTATTGGTATACAGGAGTATAATTAATTTTTTAAACTGGTCCTAGCCCTGGCTGGTGGCATAGTGGATAAGGCACTGGCCTACGAACCCAAAGGTCGCTGGTTTGATTCCCAGCCAGGGCACAAAACCAGGTTGCAAGCCAGGTCTCCAGCCAGGTCTGTTGCTGGAGGGAGGTGAAAGGCAGCCATACATTGATGTTTCTCTCCCTCTCTGCCTCTCTCCCTTCCCCTCTCTCTGAAAATAATAAATAAAATCTTTTAAAAAAATAAAAAATAAAAAAATAAACTGGTCCTATATCCAAGAGGAAATAAAGGAAACACAAAGAAGCTCTGGCTACCTTACTAAACATAATTAATTCTAATAATTTCTCTGTAGATTCTCTTGATCTTTCTATGTTGACAATACATCATCTACAAAAGAAAAAAATTTCAAATCTGTAAATTATTGTGACTAAGTGTGCCAAAGGTCAACCTCTATCCTGGCCTGGCTCAATAGGGCCAGAAGGAAAATCAATGGATAAATAAGTCCTTTTTCCCTGTTCAGATGTTTCCTTCTTCCAAGTTGTCTCCGATGGTAAATTACAATGGCCACGCAGTTTTCTTTAGGAAGCTTCTCCTGCCAGGGCTAAGTGTCAATGGTTTGAGTGCCCCGAGATCTCAAGATACCCAAGGACTGGGGAGCAAGTGAACAGAAGGCCACAGAAAGACCAGAGAGAGGCAGAACTGGCAAAGTGGGTGGAGAAGGGAAAGGTAGGACAGGGATACAGTGAGCACATGCCACTCTTTGGCAGGACTGGATAGTTCCCAAATAAACACCAAAACCCCAACTAGTTAATACTATTTCCATCACTTCCTGAAACAGGCTTTTTTTTTTTAACCTTAGGTTTCTTTTTTTTATAGCATCAATGAATCCCATACCTTTGAGGTAGAAGGAGAGAAAGTGGTGCAAAAGGAAACTGCCATCTGTCTTAGCATCACAGAGTAGAGTCAGTTTCCCCTAAAAATTAAGAGGAACACAAAAAAGATGAGTGAGACTCCCTGGGAAGAGGTCAGTCAACTGTATAAATCTAGCTAATTGTGTCCACCCCTATGTTTCTACACCTGAAGAGTACATACGTACATATGTATGTGTGTGCACTTACATCCACAAATACACTAAGATTACTAAGAAATCAAAATTATGGAAAACCCGACAATTAATCAGTATTAAGTCACTCATTATGGGCAAACATATCTCAACTTCCACTTTCCCAAAGCAAAGCAGAACAAAATCCCTTCTTGTCCTCACTCCTCACGTAGTAACTCAGGAACCTGTCCTAGGGAGAATGAGATACTGAACAAAGAAAGCTTTTATCATCAGAAACAAACAAAAATCATAGCCTGCCAAGATTGGGAGGGACCTTCAAAAAAGTCATCTTATCTAGTTTCCTCCCTATTTCTAATTCTGATTTCAACTGTCCTATAGGGTGGGAAAGAGGGAAGATACAGTTGCTGACAGAGACTTCCAGTAACAAAGTTCTCTTCCAAATGGCCCTTCAGGCAGCGCTCAGTCATGGCATCCTTGGGAAGACCTCTAAAGATGGTCTGCAATGCCTGGCTGCCCTGATCTAGCCACTGCTAGCTCCTTGTCAGTGAACAGGAAGGTAGAGGCCAAGCGGTATTAGACGGACCACCTCTGTGCTGTTATAATCTTTTTCACTGATAAAACATAAAAGATCACACTATCAGACCTTGAGGATCACCCCCTCCATTCCCTCACTCTGGTTCTGGGCTGAGGATTTTGGTGGTGCCATGAGTGATTGGTAAGGCAGCAAGCGCCACCTGCAGGCTTGAGCAGGCAAGAACTGCTGGGCCACAATAAAATCCACAAGGATCTATTGTAATTTACTGAAAGCTACAATTTGCCTGGCACGATGGGGGTCATTAAAAGGCTGTTTCGGCTGCCTGGAGGAACTTACCATTTCACTAAGAAGACAAAGGTTATGAAATAAACCATGTGTGTGCCTGGGGGAGGTAATCCCTGGGCTAAAATGAAACATTTCGAGATGCCCCTGACCATGGGAAGAAGAGTGGAGAAAGTAAGTGATGCCAAAGGTGGACTTCGCACAACCCAACGTTGGCGAGCACTATTAGACACCAGGAGAAGGGAGTCAGAGGAGCGGCAGCGTTCACCGCGACCTGCGAGTGTTCCCGGGCCAGAGGGAGACTCAGGACGGTTAAGAAGCTGGTCTCCTGTAAAGGGTAGAAAAGCAAACTCTCCTCTCCTCCGGGGCAACATCCTCTAGGCGCCGGGACCCACGCTCCAGGGGGCACGTAAGGGCTCCCGGGTACACACTGCAGAAGCCTGAGAAGGTCCAGAGCCCCCGTCCCGCTGGTCCCAGTGTCCAGCCCAAGCCCTGGGTGTTCCCTCCCGGACTACAGCTCCCAGGAAGTCATGCCTATGGACACCGCGTCTTGCCCGAGGGGCCGCGTACACTTCATTTGCCAACCCTGTTCTTCCTCCACACTCCTGGGACCCGCCTCTCCCCCACCGCGCGACTAATTACCTGCTCCACTCTGTCCGGGGCGGTATTGAGAAGGTTATTGAGTTCTGGAAACATTCCGAGGTCCTGGGACGAGCCTTCCGGACAAGGACCAAGGATCTACAGCTGCCGCGGAGCATAGGCAGGATACAGAGAAACACACGGCATTCAAGACCCAGGGGGAGGAACACGCGCGCGCAAGTTGCTTCTGAGCGTCCACCGCAGCCAATCAGGAGGACGCCTGGACCTGGCCGCTGCCGGCGCACGCGCGATGACGCACTTCCGGAAGCTGTTCTCCCACGAGCTCAGCCCGGAGGCTCCCTAAGGCGGCAACAAGTTTGGTTCCTACCTTGTGGGTCCTAGTCACTCGAGCGCTCACCGTAGCCCGTGTCAACGCCCCAAGCAATCAGATTTCTTCTTCCTTCCCTAGACCTTGCTCCCGCCAGCTTCCGGCCTTCCAGCAGTCCAGTTCGACTCGCCACACGTGCCTGTCGAGCTCAAGCTGTGTGTCCCACAGTGCTACAACCTTGGACTGCATCAGTGAACGAGAGGCTCCAAGATGCCCGCCCTTGCGCAAAGCAGAAAGCAAACATAATAAATATGGAAATACATATTGAAAAGTTCAATGGGGGAGGGGTAGGTTTCAGAATTTAAAAGGTTGTCAAGGAGGCTCACTAAGAAAATGTGATTGAGCCCTGGCTGGTGGCACCGTGGCTAAGGCGCTGGCTTGGGAATTCAAAGGTCGCTGGTTCGATTCCCAGCCAGGGTACATAACCAGGTTGCAAGCCAGGTCTCCAGCCAGGAGGCAGGTGACAGGCAACCTACATTAATGTCTCTCTTTCCCTTTCTCCGATGCCTACTCCTGTCTCTCTCCCTACCCCTCTCTCTAAAAATAATAAAGTTGTTTTTTTTTTTTTAAAGAAAGAAAACGTGATTGAAGCACACCCTGTGTGCCCCTCCTTGCACTAACCGTTACTCAGCTGATGGAAAAATCCCTCACTTCCTCCAGGTCTTTGCTCAGATGTCACTTTATCAGCAAAGACTTCCCTGAGCACCCTATATAAATTCCAGACGTCCCCTTCCCTAACAATTCTTTTCTTTTTAAAATTATATATGTAATTTATTTTCTAACACTTCTTACTCTTTTTCCCTGCTTTTTTTTCATGGCATTTATATCTAGTATACCATAGGTAGATTTGTTCTAGCCCAGTCAGTCAGTCTCAGATCCTTTTTCTAAAGTTAATTAAAATTAAAAAATAATAAGAATGATTATAATTCGAAAAAGGAAGTCTATGGATTATCTTTAGGTGAACCAAAATTAAACAAATTTTTTCTTTTTTTTTTTTCTCTCCTTTTTTTTTAAGATTTTATTTCATTATTTTTTTTAGAAAGAGGAGAAGGGAGAGAGACATCCATGTATGGTTGCGTTTCACCTGCCTCCAGCCAGGGCGCAACTTTTCCTCTATTGCTTGAGCTCATTGAGTCTCTTTTTTAAAAAATATATTTTATTGGCCCTGACTGTTAGCACAGTGGATAAGGTGCCGGCCTGCAAACCCAAAGGTCGCTGGTTCGATTCCCAGCTAGGGCACATAACCAGGTTGCAAGCCAGGTCTCCAGCCTGTAGCTGGAGGCAGGTGAAAGGCCACCATACATTGATGTCTCTCTCCCTCTCTCCCTTCCCCTCTCTCTAAATATATATATATATGTGATTTTATTTAAAAAATATATATTTATATTGATTATGCTATTAGAGTTATCCCAAATTTTCCCCCTTTGCCGCCCTCCACCCAGGACCCACTTCCCTCCAGCAATCCCCCACCCCATCCATGTCAATGGTCATGCATGTAAGTTCTTTGACTTTTCCATTTCCTATACTATTGTTAACATCCCCCTGTCTATTTTGTACCCATCAATTATGCTTCTTAATTTCTGCACCATTTCCCCATTCTCCCCCTTCCCCCTTCCAGCTGATAACCCTCCAAATGATCTCTATTGCTAGTATTCTGTTCCTGTTCTGGTTGTTTGCTTATTTATTTATTTTTAGATTCAGTTGTTGATAGTTGTGAGTTTGTTGTCATTTTAATGTTCATCGTTTTGATCCTCTTTTCCTTAAATAAGTCCCTTTAAAATTTCATAAAATAATGGTGTGGTGATGATGAACTCCTTTAGCTTTACCTTCTCTGGGAAGCACTTTTATCTACCCTTCCATTCTAAATGATAGTTTTGGTTGATAGAGTAATCTTGGTTAGAGGTCCTTGCTTTTCATCACTTTGAATACTTCTTACCAGCCTCTTCTTGCTTGCAAAGTTTCTTTTGAGAAATCAGCTGATAATCTTATGGGAACTCCTTTGTAGGTAACTTTATTCTTTTTTTCCTGCTGCTTTTAAGATTCTTGCTTTAGCCCTGGCTGGTGTAGTTCAGTGGGTTGAGTGATCACCTGTGAACCAAAAGGTCCTGGGTTTGATTCCCAGTCAGGGCACATATCTGGGTTACAGACCAGGTCCCCCATTGGGAGTGTGCGAGAGGCAGCCAATTAAAATTTCTCTTGCACATGATGTTTCTCTCCCTTCTCCTCTAAAATTTTTTTAAAAATTGATTAAAAAAAAATATTCTTTATCTTTAATCTTCGGGATGTGTCTTGGTGTGGTCCTCTTTGGGTCCAACTTGTTTGGGACTCACTGTGCTTCCCAGGCTTGTATGTTTATTTCCTTCACCAAATTAGGGAAGTTTTCTTTCAATATTTTCAAATAAATTTTCTATTTCTTGCACTTCCTCTTCTCCTTCTGGTACCCCTATGATTCGAATTTGGTATGTTTAAGAGCTGTCCCAGAGGCTTCTCATATTTTTAAATTCTTGTTTCTTCTTTCTGTTCTGGTCAAATGCTTATTACTTCCTTAAGTTCCAAATTGTCCATTTGAATCCCAGCTTCCTCCCCTTCACTGTTGGTTCCCTGTAGATTTTTCTTTATTTCACTTACTGTAGCCTTTATTTCTTCCTTTATGTTGTTGCCATTCACAATGAGTTCTTTGAGCATCCTGATCACTAGTGTTTTGAACTCTTGCATCTGATAGGTTGGCAATCTCCATTTCATTTCATTCTTTTTCTGGGGTTTTGTTTTGTCCTTTCATTTGGGCCATATTTTGTTGTCTCCTCAATGTGGCCACCTCCCTGTGTTTATTTCTCTGTATCAGGTAGAGCTGCTTTGACTCCCTGTCTTAGCAGTGTGTCTACCAATACCTCCATCGTGATTGGAAGTCCTCACTGAGCGTTCTTTGAGAAAGTCTTCCTTACTACAAGGGTCATACAGATAGTTTAGATTTTCTACAAAAGTTGTAAGGTCTTTCTTTTCACATGTAGTCTTGAACATATCTATAATTGATTTTCATGTTTGGTGTGAACTAAGGGACACAGGTCAATTTTAGAACTAGCACATTTCATTTAACCTGGCTATAATTTAATTGGTATTGTATTGAATCTTTAGTTTGAGGATAGGTGTATTTCTCATATAAAATATTGACTCTTCCTCTATGTATCCACCTTCCGATCACAGTAATGGGTTAGTTTTAGTTTTGTCCTCCCACAAAGGATACCTCTGCCAGCACACACAGCCTGTCTTTCAGTACAGGTGTGCACAAGGTTCTCTAGGTGTGTATCTGGAATAGAATTGTGGGGTCATGGGCAAAGATGTATTTGGCATGAAGCTAAACAGGCTAATTTTTAATTTATAATGTTGTATTACTTTCTTTAGATAAATCCTCCCTCCCTTGCCTCAGATTCCTAAATACCTGTATTCTTCCCTGGTGCTAACACAGACCAGTGCAAATACAGACAAATCCAACAGAGAAGGATTGGACACAGGAAACGGGGTCAAAGGGTAGTGGAAGGACTGGGGGGACAAAAGGGAGAAGGCAGTTTACTGGTGGCCAGGAGGCTGGGACTTGGGGCCGCAAGCCTGCAAACTACGCCTGCCAGACTGCCCTGCTGCTCGCTTCGCTGTTTTCCGCTAGGGAGACGTCGGCAGTGGACTGGAAGGCAGCAGGAGGCGGCTATTCTGCGTCTGCTTCCACAGCGGCAGCGGGTGACCGGGCAGCCGGGTGCCCGGGAGGTTGGGGGGCAGGGGCATGCGTGCAGGCCCCCGGGGGTGGGGGCAGCAACAGCAAAGGCAGCAGGGCTGCACTGGCTCCCAGCATCCCCGGGTGTCTGGTCTTCTCACAGCCTCGCCCCACTGGACTGCACCCTCCGTTTTCATCCATGGGCCTGTCCGTTTTCTTTCCAAGAGTTGGGCCTTCCCAGCTCCGTTCCCTTCCCTCCCCAGAGGGAGCTGTGCCCTGGCCAGAAGCAGAGCTGGCTGGCAGGCCCCTGTGCGTCACCTTGCTCCCCTTCGGGGCCAGCATCCTCCCAGCCCCGCCGCACCCCCTGGCCCGCCGCTCTGCTTCTGTGCTGGTGTCCATTGCTGCTCTCACACCCCACACGCCCCGCTCCAAGCATCTACATCATAGTCTCCCTTCGCCTTCCTGTCTCTACCTGGAGTAACTGCCCCCACGAAGTGCTGCCTGATACCTCCACCTCTGTGGCTCGAGAGTTTTATAGTCGCCCCAAGCTGAGGGCGAATGCACGGGACCCGAGGACGGGCCAAGGAAGAACAGGGGATACAGGCGTGGGTAATCCGTATGTCCACCAGAGGGCAGCAGGCACCAGAGGAAGCTGCCCAGTTACCAGCCCCAGGGGTCCATTCAACTCTCGCCTGGGAGCCTTTGGCCGGGATCCCACGTGCTGACAGTGCTTGGCTCCCCTCTCTGGACCCCTCACGGGCTCGCCTGTTCCAGAGTCGGCCTCCCTCCCCCCAAGAACGTTGCCACCACCCTCACCCCTCAGGGCCCTGCTCCTGCTCAGAATAAAAGCCCCTCCCAGAGCTCCCACCACATTCTGAGAAAAGCTGAGGCCTTGAGAGTTTGCCCAGTTATTCTCTGTACCTTCTGTAACATCTTCCTTCCTTTTTTTTTTAATAATTTTTTAAAAGATTTCATTTATTATTTGTATAAAGAAGGTCAGGGAGGGAAGAGGCAGAGAGGGAGAGAAACATCAATGTATGGTTTGCCTTTCACCTGCCTCCAGCTACAGACCTGGCTGGCTGGAGACCTGGCTTGCAACCTGGTGATGTGCCCTGGCTGGGAATTGAACCAGCAACCTTTGGGTGCGTAGGCTGGTGCCTATTCACTGAGCCATCAGCCAGGGCTATAACTTCCTTTCTAATAGATAAAAATTGGGAACAAACCACTGTCCACCAACTGGTGAATTGATAAATTGGAATACTCATCAATAAAAAGGCCTAAAGTACTGATATATTCATCACACGAAACCATGATGCTGAGAGAAAGAAGTCTGATCCCAAGGAGTTCAGACTGTGTGACTTCATGCATAGGAAATCCTACAGCAGGCACAGCCAACCAACAGAGGGGTGAGATCAGCCTCAGCGCCCTTCTGGCCCCCAGGCCTCAGAGTGGTCCTGGGCAAGTCGGGGCCTCTCTCTGGGCCGCAGCTTCCCACACAGGTGGACTCTGGCTGTCTGCCGCCTTCCATCCTGACATTTAGGACCTGTGATCCCCTTGTGAGCCGCAGCCGCCCCCGAAAATCCCAGGCCAGCCTGCAGTGGCCCAGGGTGCTGTGGCAGGGTGAGGATGGCCGCTGGGCCCTGGAGCTCCGACCCCAGACAGACCTGTACAGGGCTGGGAGCCAAGGACCAACCACAAGTGGGTTGGGGATCCGTGTCCTACCCCACAAAACACAGGGTGTGGAGGGTGAGGGGTCTGGCGGTCCCTCCTCACCTTTTGTTCTTGTCTCTGGGGCTTTGCAAGCCAATGAAAACGCAGCCCTGAGAATAAAAGCCCCTTGTCCAGAGTTCTGAGACCTAATCCTCTTACGTGTCACCAGCGGAAAGCCGGAGCTGGTGCCAGAAGGGCTGCTCTGATTTCCCTGCCAGCAGTCCCTTGTCCCACACTCCAGTGCCAGCCCAGTCCCATCACGCAGGGTTGGCTCCCTGGCCAACTAACAGCACAGCCCAATGTAATCACCACTCAGGCCTCTGGCGATGAAGGGACCCGACTGTGAACGCTGGACAGGGCCAGGAACCCTGGGAGATCCAAGCACCCCCCACCCCCCCCCAAGAGCCACAGGCCTGCTCAGAGTCCCAGCCTGGCCTGGTGTGGCCAGGCCCAGGGGCTGCCTCCCTATCCTGGGAGCCCAGGCTCTTCCTCGAGTGACAAGGGGCCTTGACTGGGTAGTTTTGGGGTCTCCCTGGGCTCAGCCTTCCCTCCAGGAAGCATAGATGGTGGGAGCCCCAGCTCTCAGCCAAGCCTGACAGGGTCCTAGTACAACATTCATCCAGGGTCTCCCTGTCTGAGTGAAGGAACAGACTCCAGACCCTCATCGAGGAAGGAAGCAGCATGGCGCCAGTGTTGGGCAAGGTAATTTGGACTCTGAAGGGGCAGGGGGAGGTAAGCAGGTGCTCAGGGCCAGAGGAGGAGGAGGTCCTTCCAGGAGGAAGGAGGGTCCCAAGGGGGGTTTTCCGAGCATCTCGGGAGAGCAGGTCCCGCTGCATAAGACACTATAAAATGTCCCCTACACTACAGGCCTGGGCATCTGAAGTGGGACACACGTGCCCCAGGGAGACAGGACTTCAGGAAGCCAGGGGACAGACTGGGCATCAGTTTTCCTTGCATATTTAGTTGGGAGAGAAGTTAAAAATTCATCATGTAAGCACTATAAAACCAATCCTTTAGCAGTACAACAAACAGCCATGAAGTCAAATGCAAATTTCAAAAAGGAACTGAGGAGACATCCAAGGAATGAGTGATGGGAAGACACTCTGACTCTGCGGAGACCCCAGGGGGGTGCAGCCAGGAAGGGTGGGAAAGACCATCAAGGCCAACCAAGCCCATCAGACCAGGTCTCCTGCCGCCAAGGCTGCCGGTGGAGCTGGGGAGACAGGTGCGTCCACAGCAGGTGTCGCAATGTGTGGTGAGGGTGGAGTAGGAGTGCTGCGTGCACCCTCAGTTTGGGGCAGAGGTGGGGCGGTGTGTGTCCCGGGGGCCCGGTGGAGGGGAAGGCCCCTCAGAGCACTGCAGGAGGAGCGGGGAAGGGAGTCCCAGGCAGGGAGGGCCATGCAGCAAAGTGGAAGAGGGCCTGAGGTGTAGTGACAGCGCTGTGAAACCAGAGTGGAGGTGAGGGAGGTGAGGGCAGGGAAGTCCGAACACCCTGACAGGAGGTGTGCAGGGTGCAGACCCCAGCCTGCTGCAGGGTGCCCCGCTGCTGCCGACCGCTCTGTGGGGCGGCTGGGACAGATGCACAGGTGGGACCCCTCCTGACTGAGCGGGGCAGGCTCCCCCTTGCCTGGTCCCAGAGCCTATCCTGCCCCAGGCAGTCCACGTGTGAACAGTGAGGTCAGGTATGGGCCCAACACGGGTGCCTCACAGCCTCCGAAGGAGAAAAACCCAGGCGACGGGACCTGAGCAGGGGGCTGCCTGAGTCTCCCTCTCTCCTGATCCCACTGCAGTTCCATTTCTGGCCCCATCGGTGCCCTGGACTCGCCCATGTCCAGGTCACTGCTGACCAGCATGTGGCTTTAGCACAGTCAGGCCACATGCTCGAGTCTTAGCTGAAGACCAGCAGCCCTTCACCCAGTGGCTCCCTGGTGGCCTCCTCAGCCTCCTTTGCAGGTTCTGCCTCTGTCCCCAGACTCATGACCAGGGTGGGCCCCTGGCCTGGAGCCCACAGACTTCTGCTGCCAATGTTGAGGGCTCTGCACTGGGCACCTGCAGAAGGACAGCCCTCCCAGCCCGGGGACCCTGCTGTAGCCCTGCCTGGCTACATCCCACTCTCCACTCCAGGCGGCACATGGGGTCTTAGCCCAAACAGTGGCAATGTCCCCCGGTGCCCGACACTCATCACACACTGCCGCAGCCTTTCACAGCCCTGCCCACGACTTTCTTCACCGCTGGTCCCACCCCCACAGAGTCGCTTCTCTGGGGCCCCTCAGGAGACACACGAGGAAGGTGGACACTTCCCCGAGAAACCAGAATAGCACGACACCCAAAGGATACATTTTAAAAATAGGAATTTCACAATAATTTTCCCTAAAGGATTAATAAAAGTATAAAGATTCTGCCCCGGTAAAGATATTGAACGGCCGATAAGAAGGTTAAGAGATAAGAAAGAGTCTGGGAAAAAATCTATAGAAATGTCCTGCTACATAGTGCCTGGCCCTTGCGCTGTTCACTTTGTGAAACAAGCAACGTACATGAAAAGAAGGTCACAAAGGGATGCGCACCATTACTGTAATTGTGTACTTGAGAATAACGGGGCTTCGTTTTTCTTAGTTTTTTTCTTTTTCTTTTTTTTTTTAAGATTTTATTTATTATTTTTAGAGAGAGGGGACGGGAGAGAGGCAGGGAGGGAGAGAGACATCACGTACGGTTGCCTTTCACCTGCCTCCAGCTACAGACTTGGCTGGAGACCTGGCTTGCAACCCGGTTATGTGCCCTGGCTGGGGACCGAACCAGTAACCTTTGGGTTCGCAGGCCTGTGCCTTATCCATGTGCCACCAGCCAGGGCCTTAGTTTTTTTTCTTAAGAAAAAATACACTTTTCATAAACTCAATAAACAGTAAAAGCAGTGGAAGATGAAAACGAAATACCCGTATGCAGGGCAGCGTCCAGAGGAGGGGTGGGGGGGTGGGGAGGGGCTATAGAAGCCACTTCCCAGCATTGCGCCCCCCCACCCCCCTTCACTCCCCTGAGCTTCAGGCCCGGCTTGGAGAAACAGGACACACTCTCGCCTGAGGGCCGTCTCAAGAACTACACTTGAGAGGAGGCTGTGAGGACCAAGCAGAGCACCTGGCTTGAAGGCAGCTGCTGTTCATTCACTAATAAAAATCCTGCAGCCCTGGCTGGTGTGGCTCAGTGGATTAAGCACCTGCAAGCCAATCAGGGCACCTGCCTGGGCTGCCAGCCGGATCCCCCGCTGGGGGCATGTGAGAGGCAATCACTTAATGTTTCTCTCC
This sequence comes from Noctilio leporinus, assembly GCA_004026585.1. NCBI lineage: Eukaryota > Metazoa > Chordata > Mammalia > Chiroptera > Noctilionidae > Noctilio > Noctilio leporinus. The sequence continues at coordinate 78,355 of PVIW01002350.1, read as the reverse complement.
CTCCCTTACTTCACTCTTCCCCTTTCTCTAAAAAGAAATAAAATCTAAAAAATAAAAAAATGAAATGAAACATTTTTAAATCTTGCAGAACCGTGGGTTACTGGGAAGGAGCATCCTGCGCACGTGAGGGCAAGGCAGAACCCTTGCAGCTTCCCTGTGAGTCACCTCCCTGCTCCTGCACGCTCCGTGGCAGGGAGGAGGTCCCCAAGTGCTTCAGGCCCGTGGCAGCCCCAGCTGACCCCATTGGGAGGTCCGAAGCTAAAATGGGCCATCATGGGTGTCTGGCATCAGGACAAGGGGGTCAGGTGTTTTCTTATCCCACCTTGAACCAGCTGTGGGATGTGAGCCACCCAGAGAAGGGTGACCTCCGGCAAGGTGGCTGTGAGAGGCTGGGCAGTATCTGAGGGGCTGATGGCTGTAGATGGCTCGGGTGGGCACAGGCCTGGAGGTGGCTGGAAGGACTGTCAGGGCCAGGCAGTGTGGAGGGGAGGGCAGAGATAACAGGCGGGCCTGGGGGTGGGAGGACAGGAAAGCCCTGCCAACCAAACTGGAGCACGTTGGGGAGGTGGGACCCTGCGAGCCCTGCTGTAGCCTGAAGCTCTGCCCACCTGCCCACCTGGGCGGCAGCCGCAGTGCAGGGCTTCCTGATGACAAAGCACCTAGCGCATTCCTGCCCCTGTCCCCGCCTATGTCAGTAGCTGGCTGTCAGCACCACTAACCCAGCTTACTGGGACCCACATGGTCAGAGCAGAATAGACGCCAGGTGGCAGCCAGGCTCTGGGGCTGAGAGGTGACTTCCAAAGGGTACACACGGTGACCGTGCAGATGGCAGAGAAGTAGGTAGTTAGCTCCTATGGATTCTGGAGGACAGAACTGGGGCTCAACTTGAACTTTACAGGTTAGAAATGAAAAACTCAGTTTTCACAAAGGCTGAGCCCAGCACGTGGGCCCCCAAGCCCAGCTGAACAGAGCGGCTACAGCCTTCATGAAAACGACATCAGGGAGTCAGGGACTATGTGGTTACCAGCTCAGGACCATTCAACAGAGGGATGCGTGACCTTGGTCGAGGGGACAAGACAAATCAGTCAGGCCTCAGACCCAGGCAAGAAGGGTCCTCAGGGCTAAGAGACCTGCCTGCTCAGAACGCATCCTGTCCCTTCCAGGCCACACTCGTACCCCAGTACCCCTGAACCTCTTCCCCAGAGGGCCCCATACCTTGCTTGCCCAGCCCTCTTCCCTAGGGATGGGGTATCAAGGGCCAAAGGGCATGGATGAAGCTGGGACATGTGGACCCAGATGTCCCCATGTACATCCTGAAGTGCCTCCCGGTGAAGTGTAAGAGGGAAGGGGCCAGGCTGCAGGGCTGTGATCCCAGAGCCACCCTGTCCTCGGGCACAACCGTGAGTCCGAGAACCTAAGCACAAACCTTGCCCCCCAAGCCTGGGGGGTCTGAAGGCCTGCACAGAGCTTTCGTTAGCGAATTCTCAGTTTTCGAGTCAGAACTCAAGAACTCAGACAAGGTTCTGCCCTTGTATGCAGCCCTGGCCCCGTGCCTGCTCGGGAGAATGGGCCTGGGGCAAGCGACCCCACTGTGGTCACACCTTCTGGAACCAACCAGCATCTCCTGAGGAGAGCACCCAGGCCTCTGAGGGGCCAGGAGAGCTGTCATGGGAGGGACAGCTGATAGCTGATAGCACCAAAGACATGCAGCCGGGAGAAGTGAAGGGGGTCGGAATAGCCTTCTGGTTGCCTTTGGGTCCTGAAAAGACTCTCAAATTGAGAAAGAGCTGGACCGATTCGCTCTAAACACTCCCTGCGAGTAGAAGTCAGACCAGGAGTGACGCAGGGAGGCAGGAGGCTCAACAGAAAAATTACCATTGAACAAGGAGGTGGGAAGGTGGCTGAAGAACAAGGGGGAAGCAATGGGCTTGCTGAAGGATGTCCGCTGTCCTGGGCTCATGGTCTGTGGGGATTTTCTTCCCTTTTAAAAAAATATTTAATTAATTAATTTTTTAAAGAGAGGGGAAGGGAGGGAGAAAGAAAAACATCAAGGTGTGGTTGCCTCATGAGCGCCTCCAACTGGGGATCTGGCCCCCAACCCACAGAACCCACAACCCAAAACCTGAGTGGGGATAGAACCAGCGAACCTTTGGTTTCGTGGGCTGGCACTCCATCCACTGAGCCACACTAGCCAGGGCAGGGATTTTCTAGAGGTGATTTAAGCCCCAATAAGAAGACCAGGACCAACCAGGCATTAAGTTCTTCCCTGACCCAGGGTCTCCCTGAGGCTGGACGATGAAAGGCAGGTTCATGGTTCTCATAGACAAGGCCTCTCCTGATCCCGCCATCAAGCCTCTGAAGACTTATTTTCCAGGAAGGGTAAATTGAGGCACCGAGCAGAGACGTCACAGCAGTCCTTAGCAAACACAGTTTCCCCCTGAGGGTGCCTGACATCTACCTTGGTTGGCTTCACTCTCGGCTGATGTTTAAGTGGGCATGGTAGGGTCTCTGGGGGAGTCTGACAATTCTCAGATGGACATGCTAACGCCCAGAGCCAAGGTCCTGTGCCTGGCGCTTGGCAGGGATGGCGGCCAAAGGAGACCCAGGGATGTCTTCTTTCCTGTGGGAACTCATTTCCATTGCCAGTGGAGTGAGGAACAGAGCTGTGTCCCTTGGCTTCCTGGTGGTTACTCCTGGCAACCTTGCTTGGCCCTGTGCTGACCTTGGGCAGGGACCCAGGCTAACCCAGGGTTTCTATTTCTCCGTCTGCAGAACAAGGGTAAACTTCTGGCATGGAGAGCTGGCCAGACCAGGAAGCGTGCTGTCTTCCTTGAGGGGATGAAGCAGCAGCCAGAGCCAAGACAAGTGAGGAGCAGGGCCTGCCGCCCCCCAGCAGAGAGGCCCAATTAGGGCAGTGAGCAGTTCCCACCGAAGACTCTGGCCAGCGCTCAGAGCCCGCGCGTGGGCCGGCAGCAGCAGGCGGCGAGATGGATGAGTGCGCTCAGGCACCCGCTGGGCCTGGCCTCGGGAACTTGAACCAAGCACACGCACGCAGTGCCAAGGGGGCGGCAGGCCAGCTCCCTCTCTTCTGCAGGGTAGGCATGAGAGGCAGCCGGCACCAGGGCACCCAGCAACCAGAGGGCAAAGCCAAACAAAGGGCTGCGCTTCTGTGACCTCCTGGAACCCCTGCATAGGCTTTCCCTGGGGCCCCTAAGACAGGGCGTCATGGAAGCTCTAGAGATGGGTTCACCCCACAGGTTCCCCAGAATATAGACAGTTCAGCCCTATTCCAGGCCAAGGGTCGCAGATGCCAACAAGAAACTGCCTTGTTCTCAAAGAACTAGACTCTACCATCCATCCATCTATCCAACAAAGACTGCCACCTCCCTACTGAGCCCTGGGCCACAGTTGTGAATATAATGGGACTTCTGCTCTCAAAATAACTACATTCTAAGAAGGTCAGATAGAAGACAAGTAACCCAATAAAGAAAAATCAGAGCAGCAACAGTGTGGTATGAGCACTGAAGTGAGGGGCCTTGGGTTTGACTCTCAGCTCTAATTCTACTTCTGATCAGGAAGAGTTTTTTTACTCTCTGTGCCCGGCTTCCTTCTCTGGAAAGTGGGGATGATGAAAATATCTATCGCAGGCATACACATTACTATGTTACTGGAGAAGTACAAAGAAAATCACAGACCAATATCTCTCATGTAAAATCCTTAACAAAATATGAGCAAAGTGAATCCAACGATGTATAAAAAGAATTATATACCACAAGCAAGTGGTATTTATCTAGGTATGCAAACCTGGTGCAACATTCAATAACCAATTAATGTAATCCATCACATCAGTAGACTGAAAAAGGAAAGACACATGATCACATTAATAGATGCAGAAAAAACATTTGAAAAAACCCAGTACCCATTCATGAGTTTTTATAACTTTCAGTTAACTACAAACAAAGAACTTTCTCAACTTGACAAAGATTATCTACAAAAAAGTATGGCTGACACCTTACTTAATGCTGATAAATTTGAAGCTTTTCCACTAAGATCAGGAACAAGGCCAAGATGTCCTTTCTCCCTTTTCCTTTATAGCATTGTACTGGAAAGTCCCTGCTAATGGAATATGGCAAGAATATAAAATAAAAGGTACACAGATTCAGGAAAAAAACCCATGACATTGTCTTTGTTTATGACGTAAATAGCATCGTGTTTTTAATTTCAAATTCTATTTGTTCATTGAGTAGAACTCCTGGTCTGAGTTCTACTCATTATTAGCAATGAACAAGTAGGACTTGAAATTAAAAACACAATACTATTTACGTTAGCCCCCAAAAGGGAAAAATACTCAGGTATAAATCTGACAAAATATGTACAAGATCTACATAAGGAAAACTATAAAACTCTGATGAAAGAACTCAAAGAACTAAGTAAGTGGAGAGACAGTACATGTTCACAGACAGGAAGACTCAATATTGTCCAGATGTCAGTTCTCTCTAACTTGATCTATAGACTCAATCCCACCAAAGTTAGTTTATAGATATTGACCAACTGATCCTAAAGTTCATACGGAGAGGCAAAAAACCCAGAACAGCTAATAGTATATTGCTGGAGGAGTACAAATTGGGGGACTGGCACTACACAACTTCAAGACTTACTATATAGCTACAGTAGTCAAGACAGTGTGGTTTGGCAGAAGGAAAGTGGATAAATAGAGAAAAGAAAACCCAGAAAAAAGCCATATAAATATAGTTAACCAATCTTTGGTAAATGAAAAAAGGCAATACAAGATAACAAAGATAATTTCTTCAGCAAATGTCATTGGAACTGGACATCCGCACAGAAAAACAAAATGAATCACACATGGATCTTATATGCTTCTCAAAAATTAATTAAAAATGGATGATCAAAGACCTAAATGTAAAATGCAAAATGATAAAGTTCCTAGAAGATAATGTAAGTGAAAACCTAGATGGCCTTGGTATGGTGATGACCTTTTAGATGGAACCCTAAAGATATAAAATCATCTTTAAAAGGTATAATTGAAGCCCTGGCTGGTAACACAGTAGATAAGGTGCCAGCCTGTGAACCCAAAGGTCCCTGGTTCGATTCCCAGCCAGGGCACATAACCAGGTTGCAAGCCAGGTCTCCAGCCAGGTCCATAGCTGGAGGCAGATGAAAGGCAACCATACATTGATGTCTCTCTCCCTCTCTGACTCTCTCCCTTCCTCTCTCTCTGGAAATAATCAAGAAAAAGTCTTAAAAAAAGATAAAATTGATAAACTGAATTTTACTAACATGAAAAACTTCTGCCCAGGATGGAAGAAACTATTTGCCAAATACACACCTGAGCCCCGGCTGGTGTGGCTCAATGGACTGAGCACCAGCCTGTGAACCAAAAAGTCCCAGGCTCCATTCCCTCTCAGGGCACATGACTGGGTTGCCAGCCAGGTCCCCTGTTGGGGGCATGTGAGAGGCAACAGATTAATGTATCTCTCTCATAGCCATGTTTTTCTCCCTTTCCGTCTCCCTTTCTCCCTTCTCCTTTCTCAAAAAGTAAATAAATTAAGGAAGAAAAAAAAAGACACCCCTAATAAAGGGTAGTTACCCAAAATATACAAAGCACTGTTAAAATTCAATAATATTTTTTTTTATTTTTATTTTTTGCCCTGGCTGGTGTGGCTCAGTGGATTGAACACCAGCCTGTGAACCAAAAGGTGGCCAGTTCGATTCCCAGTCAGGGCACATGCCTAGGTTGCTGGCCAGGTCCCCAGTTGGAGGCGTGCAAGAGGCAACCACACTTTGATGTTTCTCGTCCTCCCTTCCCCTCTCTCTAAAAATAAAGAGAGTCTTTAAGAAAAAAAGAAAACATTCTACAGAGAAAACTGCAGGCCCAGATGGCCTCACCGCTGTGTTCTACCAAACACGCAAGGAAGAAATGGAGCCCATATTACACACTCTTCCACAGGATATAAAAAGAGAGGGTCCTACCCAATCCATGTTAGAAGGCTGTTATAACCTTTGTAGCAAACACAACAAGGACGGTATAAGAAAATTACAGGCCAGCCTAACTCATGAACATATGTATATGCAAAAAAAAAATCTAAAAATATCTGTTAGCAAATTTAGCCTAGCAATAAATTCAAAGGTTAATGCATCTAACCGAGTTATTTTTATTCCAAAATGGCAAGATTGGTTTAACATTTGAAAAATCAATGTAATTTTATGTATTGAGATTAAAGAGGAAAAATTACATGATTTTCTTAATAGATGCAGAAAAGCTTTTTATAAAATTTAACATCCATTCAAAGTAAAAACTCTTAGCTAACTATGAATAGAGGTACACGTTCATAATTTGACCTGGTATCTGCAAAAAGCCTACAGCTTTAAACATGACTTTAAAGGTGAAAGGTGGAGGCTTTCCCTTTGTGGCTGGCAGTGCATGACATAAGAGTGTTTGCTCTTACTACGTGTACTCATAATGTGCTGACAGGTCCTCTCTCATGCAATAAATCATGAAAGAATGAAAATTTGTAAGTGATATAAAGGGAGAAGCAAAGCTCTCATTATTTGTAGACTATATGATTGTATACATGGGAGAGCTGAAAGAATCTACATACATGTTATTATCATTATTAGAGTATCGAGATTGCTGACTATCAAATCAATGTTAAAATTATTGTTTCTGTATAAAATACAGTAGAAAGTAGAATATTTTAAACTCTGAAAAGATATCACTTATGAAACCATGAAAAACATCAAGCACTTGGAAAGACATCTAATAAATATATTTCATACAAAGAACAAGATTAGAGAAACTCTAGAGGATCCAAACAGACCGTGGAGAAATAGACCATGTTCATTGGTGGGAAAACTCAATGTTGTAATGATCAATTCTTCCAGTTTCTAGTCCCTATCAAAATCCCAAGGATTTTTGTCACCGTCTGGGTGGAAGCAATTCTTCAGGAATTATTTTGTAACCAGAAATAAACATTGATACAGCCCTGGCTGGTAGCACAGTGGATAGGCACCAGCCTGAGAACCCAAAGGTTGCTGGTTCGATTCCCCAGCCAGGGCACATAACCAGGTTGCAAGCCAGGTCTCCAGCCAGGTCTGTGGCTGAAGGCAGGTGAAAGGCAACCATACATGGATGTCTCTCTCTCTTTCTCCCTGCCCCTCTCTCTGAAAATAATAAAATCTTTTAAAAAATTGATACATTTGGCTACATAAAAATTAACTTTTAATAGTATCTTAATTAAGAGTATGAAATTCACCCTGGAAGGTGTGACTGAACTGAAATTCTACCAGTTTGATTCTCAGTCAGGGCACAAGTCTAGGTTGCAAGCCAGAACTCAAGTTGGAGGTGAGAAGTAACTAAAGTTTCTCTTGCACATTGGTGTTTCTCTCCCTCTATTTTCTCATCCTTTCCCCTCTCTCTAAAAATAAATACATAATAATTTTTTAAATATTAAAAAAAAAAAGAATATGAAACTGCAAGCCACAAGAGTAGAAAAAGATATTCGCAACACAGGTGACCAATAAAGGGCCCATAAATGGGTCTATAAAGAATACCCATGAATTAGGAAACAGGGGATGGATATAACACAACAACAATAAAATTAAAAAAAAAAAAAAAAAAGGAAAAAAGAATACCCATGAATCAAGAGGAAAAAAAACAGCATCTAATATAAAACTGGGCTGAAGGGTTAAGCAGGTGCTTCACAAAAGCAGAAATCTAGCTGACTAATAAGCATACGAAAAGGGGCTCAATCTCACTAATAATTTGGGAACGCAGATTAAAATCACAATTACACACCACTACATGCTGCCTGGCGGCTAAAACTGAAAACGTAGGAGAATATCAAGTGTTGGCGGGAATGCAGAACAACAGCAATTCTTATCCATTGTCGGTAGGAGTTACTGACACAGCCGCTTGCAACATTTTCTTGTAAAGATAAACAGGAACAAAATGTCATAGATGTCGCACCTGCACACAGGAGGCAGCACTCTTCCATGGATGCTGACTCTTCCTTTGGCTGCTGCTGCCTCTGGCTGGCCGCTGACCCCTGATGGTAGCTCCGCAGGCCTTTTCGCCCATGTGCTCTAGGGACTCTCCTGTCTCTGCACTCAGGAGACTTGTCCCCAAGTGACGAGCTCCTGGGCTCAGGGAGGAGCCTCTGCTTCAGGTCTCAGCGCTCACACGCCTCCAGGCTCACTTGACCAATGAAGGGCCCTTAATCACCCTTGCTTGGCTCCCCTTCCCTTTGGGCCCGGAGGGTGGGTGTGTGCAGCCCCTTCCCCTCCTCAGAATGCTGCCACAGACCTTACCTCATGTGGCCTCATGACCTTGGGGGGTCAGCTCGCCAGGCAGGGCTTTGGGTCCGATCTGTTCATTGCTATACCTCCAATGCCTAGGTAACCCTGCGAAAGGCAAGGAGGGCACTGATGAAGACATTAGGCTCAGGGAAGTTGTGACCCCCAAGTGGTGAGGCCCTCCAGCTCTAAATCTGGGGTTCTCCACTGCTTTGCAGAGCCCACGCTAACCCTTTTATTTCTATAAAATATATGAGAAAGGACAAGGAACCCCAGTGTCAGCAGTGGGATGTCACACAGAGGAGAGGACACTGAAACTTAGAAGTTTGAGGTCGGGGTTCTTCTATTGTCACTGACACTTTCCAGTCCTGAGACCCAGTGTCCACACTCTGGGGAGGGCGGTAGGAAAGCATGGTACTAGGCTGTGTTGTAAACAGCAAGGCGTGGCTGCAAGTTAAACGATATATCCAAGTCCTAACTCCCAGTATCTCTCTGAATGCGACCTCGTTTGGAAAAGGGGTCTTTATGTTGTGATCAAGGAAAGATGAGGTCACCCTGAATTAGGGTGAGCCTTCAATCCAGTAACCGTGTCCTCATAAGAAGGCCCTGTGAAGACACAGGAACACAGACCACGCACACAGGGGAAGCGGCACGAGAAGGCGCAGGCAGAAACTGGAGGGATGCCACCACAAGCCAAGAATCCTGGCCACTGCCAGAGGCTGGGAGGAGGGAAGGAAGGGCTGGTCCCCCAGGTGTCAGAGGGGGCAGGGCCCTGCTGATGCCTTGAGTTTGGACTTCCGGCCCCCAGCGCTGTCAAAGAATGCACTTCTGTATTTCAGGGCATTCTGATTCCTTCAGGCAGCCCTGGGGGCAGAAATACAGGTGAGGCCTCCAGGTAAAGAACGCGCCTCCCAGACGATTGAGCTTTCTTCCACCATGCCTACGTTGCCCATATTTTCAGTTTGTCCTTTCCTTAGAAGAACACAGGACAGGCTATGAAGTGGGGTGGAAAAGCAGAGACAAGGGACCTGGGGGCCGTCATCTGAAAGCACCAGGGTGCCAAAGGGGGGTGTCCCCAAGTGCTCCGCAGTCACTGCGGGGGAGGCTGAGGGAGCTGGAGGTCCCCAGAGAGGAGCCTGGCCAGCCCCGTGGAGCGAAGACATCAAGAAGCAGCGACAGCCTGGCCGGAAATAGGGCAGGCGCAGATAGACATCGGTGTATCCTATTCCAACTCGTCAGCTCCTCCTCCGGGTCGGAGGCTCCTGGCAGCGGCTGCGAGCTCCATTCATCTCCTGCTCCCCTTCCGATCTGGGGTTTCCTCTCCCTCCCGCGTGTGCTGCGAGCAGCCAAGGGCTTTGATCTGCCTTGCTTAATGCTCTTGTGGGAAAAACAAAGCACAACACAACGCTAACAAACCCTTAAGTCTGGATGGGATTTAGGATTTACAAAGTGCTTTCACACACAATCCCTCCTGATTGGGCCTCCTAGTGAAAGGTCCAGAGGCAGCTCCATGAAAGACAGGCCAATCCCCTAATTCAGAGAGTACAGGAAGTTCTAAGCAGAGCCATGCCAACCCCCCTCCCAACCGCAAAAGGATAAGGGTCACATTGGAAACCACTGGGCACACAGGCCATAGCCTAGCATCCCCATATGCAGTCCTCTATCCCATAGCAAAGGGCAGTCTGAGCCCAGGGTACCGGCCGAAGGCCACCTGCGCAAGAAGTGAAAACAGAGAACTCCTGTTGTCAGTAAATGGGAGGACCAGGTAACCTGGAGCAACGCTTCCACTGCAGACACCCCCAAAGCTGTGCAAACATCTGAAAAGCACCAAAGAGCGAACAAGAACCTGAAGTATTAAATACAGGGCCGACACCCCAAGAGGACAGGAGTCCAGAGAAGTGAGCCCATGGGAAGCGTTTGGGCCACTTGGAAGAGGTGACTAAATGAATGAGTTGTGCTTTGGAAAGTCTCGCAGGTCTGGGGGTGGGGGTGTCGTAGGACAGAACCCATCAAAGATGGGACACTGATAAACCACTTCCTGTTTTGGGCCGTGACCCCAGGGTAAGGATGAAGCGAAAGCACACCAGCCGTTGCATCCTTGGATAGATAGGTCTGTGGGCCAGAAATCTCCAATCTGGAATAATAATGAGATCCCAGAATGCTAGTGCCCCTGGGCACCTGGCAGAAGTAAACAAAAACCCTCTCTAAAGGAAGAAATTATCCTAGGCCTCAAAATATTTCAATGAACAATTTTTCAAACACAATGTCCAGCACAAAGGAAAAAATAATAACCAGCAGCAATTGGGCAATAGCAGCACACACAGGGGTTCCAGGTACTGCAATCTTCACAAACTGAGCACAATCCACGCCCTAGAAAATGCCCCTGCTAGTCAGTAACTGGCTCTATGAACTCTTCATTCTCTTTTCAGTCCATCCTCATTGCCTAGATTGCTACAACCCCCGTTCTGACTTCACTGATCTCCAGAGGGACCTTCTGAGAAAATAAATCTGATGTGGCCTCATATTAAACACAGGTGTTTAATGGTATTCAAGGTCCTTCACACGCTGTCCTAAATTGTCCTTTCTAGCCCCATCCCTGGGGACTGCTCCCTCTCCAGTCTCCAGTCACAGGGCACAACATTCCTGAGAGATTGTCCCTGCCTTCAATGTCCTCTTCTCAGGGTCAGCCTGAAGAACATTAATCGGCTGCTGCATCCATCTGCACAATCATTGGCTGACCCCTGCAGGTGCCCAGGCAGAGGACCAAACCCACAACCTTGGCGCACCAGGCCGGGGCTCCAACCAACTGAGCCACCCAGCCAGGGCATTGTTTTTAAGTCTGTTTCTCAAGTACCCTGTTAACTTGTTGAGGTTAGTTAGGTTCTTTCTTATTCATTTGGTTCCCAGCATCTAGCATAGCACCAGGCTGAGTAAGTGCTGAATAAATGTCTATGGAAGCAGGAAAGGTTCATTTTATTAATAGGTGCTCCAGATTGAATGAACTGAACTGTGTGTACCCCCCACCCCGCTAAAGTCCTATGCTGAAGCACTGTGACTGAGTTGGAGGCAGGACCTATAAGGTGAAATGAGGTCATCAGGGTGGGGCCTTAACAGGACTGGTGTCCTTATCAGAGGAGAAAGAAACAGAGGCCTCTCTCCCCACTGTGCACAGAAGGAAGCCCAGGAGAAGACACAGAGAGAGGATGGCTATTTGCAAGCAAGAGATCTCACCAGAAACCAACTCTGTTGGCACCATGACCTTGGACTTCCAGCCTCCATGGAGAACAGTCAGAGAAGAATGTCTATTGTTTAAGGCTGTGGCATTTTGTCACAGCAACCCGCCTAAGCCGCCTAATACACGGACCACTTCTGGCATTTCCAACAGGAATAAACACATACCCTCATCGAAGATACAAATGCAACTCAAACCAACAACAATGGGAAGGGAGTGAACACAATGACATTAGGAAAAGGACTTTTTAAAAAGTTTTATTTCAAGAACTTTTTTTTTTTTTAACTGGTATTTCAAAAAAAGGTGGATCAAAGTACAAAACAAAAGTCAGGTGAATAACAGCGTAGGTTTAGAAATCCCAGCGGAAGCAACGCACAGACAGACAGACAGTCCAACGTACGCCACTCTGCGCGGGTCCTTTGCTCAGTTTGCGGTTTCTCCCTCCCATGTGAACATCGAAGCATGCCATGAGGTCAGCAACAGAAAGAGTTTAACAAACGGTTACAAGAAACAGACTTTGTACAAGAGGAGTAATGGTCCTTCCCCACCCCCGCCCACCGTGTCCTCGCTTCCGGCTCTGCTTTAGGTCAAGTTGTTCTGCAGACAGTTCGCCTCCAGGTCAGCCTGGTCACCTTTGCCACCCTCGAGTTTGGGCGACATGGAGTTCTGGATGTTAAACGACTCCTCCTCTTTCAGGCAGGACTTGAGGACCTCCTGGATTTTGTGGGGAGCGCTAGGGTCATCCTGGAAGAGGAAGAAAGGTGAGGGAGGCACAGGCAGGAGACAGTGGGGTGGAGGGATCAGGCTGAGAGCAGCAGAACCGCAAAAGGAAGAAAGCGCTGTGATTTGACTGAGTCGAAGGGATTCGTTAGCAGCTACTGTGCAGGACCACAGAGAGATAAATACTGGACAGGTGACCGGATTGTAAACACCTGCCATGTCGGCCAGTCCAGGGTTTTCTCTTTGACAGACTGGGGAGAACCGCGCCTTTTCAGGCCCCAACCGGGCCTGTTGGGGAGCTCTGCTCAGCTGCCCCCCACCCCGGTTGACCTTCACACTAACAAGGGCTTGGTCAAGGATGAGGCTCATTGACACAGACAGCGAGGCACATGGGGCTATGGTCAGGCGCACAGCTGCCCCTGGTGAAGCTCGGGTCCCTCTGCCCAAAGCACAGCAAGTCCTCTGACTAGACCCCAGAGATGTGTGGGCCTCTCACCCTTAGAAGTTTATCTACCAAAAGATGCTAGCTTACACGGTGTTTCCCCAGTTTGCGCCCGCCGGCGCCCAGCCCCCTCTGTGGCCTGCCATGCTTTGCATCCGATGCCACTCATGCTGCTGTCCATACCCACATCTGACATGTCCCATGCTCTCCTGCCTACCCATGCATGTTGCCTGCAGCCCTCGGACAAGCTCCGGAACCTGAACTTAACTTGCCTATGAAATGTTTTCAGGAGACCCGTACCAGTCAGTACACAGTCTGAGAACTGCCATCCTGACAAAGCAATATTCATTTCCTTTGACACCACCCGAGGGGATTCCACCCCGTGCCTCCTCTTCCCTGGGCCTCATTCTTTCTCGGGTGTCACAAACACCTGCTGCCATGCTCGGCGCTCTGCCGATCAAGGGCTTGCATAGCCTACCCAGGCAGATTCATGGGCAGCAAGGAGGGAAGAGGATGCCCATAACTAACCAGCTAGCTCAGACCCTTCTCCCTTTAACCCCTTCCGAGATTCAAGGTAATCATGGTGCTGAAGGACTGGGGCATCCCCCATGGAACTGCTGAGCTCATGTCCTCCCCACCTGCTACCGCGTTTGGCTCAGGACAGCAGGCGGTCAGGGCGCTGACTGCCTGGAAAGGAAGCAGGGACACCACACAGGCTTACACAGGACATGGCATGCGTTGGAAAGCACAATGCACACAAACATCGCTGTCACGTCCCTCTGCCCCCAGCCTCACTTAGCACTTTTCCAGAGCAATTCAGTGGCTTCAAAGACCCCCCGGAATGATCCCAGACAACAGGGGAACACATGCTCCATGTGCCCGGTGAGACAAGGACAAGGAGGAATGAACTCCACCCAGAACGGAGGCAGATTTCAGGCGAGGCAGCTGTGCCAGGCACTTCCTGTTCTCTGTCGCTGCTCGGAGAGGTTCAGAAAAACTTCTCGGTGACCTAAATCTGTACGTGCTGGGACAGAAGATCTCCATGATATGTTGAGCATATGTATGTGTGCACACCTGCACGTCCAGGCTCCACAGACAGCGGAGTGGCTGAGGGTAGCATGCTTTTTATTTCATGTACCCTTGTATTGTCCGGGGGAAGATGCTGGGCTGGGACTCTGAGCTGGGCCGTGAAAGATCCTGAGTGGAACGAACTTCGGATCTCAGCCAAACTTGGGACAAGACAGCATGGCCTCTCCTCTTGCGAGGATGGAATGCACATTACTGACTTTTCAGATAACCTCTCCCCCCAGCCCCTTTCCCCCCTCTTGGGGGCATGGAGGGGCCCAGGAACATGCTGGTAATGTGAATAAGTCCCTATAGATGTGGGGCACAAGGTAAACCTGGCCCATGGGTGGTCGAAGTATATTCTGGAGGGCACAGGTGTGCACACCGTGCTGTCCAAGCACCAAACAGATGAGGGGTGTCTAAGCCAAGATGGGGCCTCCCAACTGCAGTTCCTTTCAGAACTCCATCCTCTTAGACCCTGGCTGCTGAGCTCCTCAGCAGAAGGCTAACCTGCCTTTGGTTCAGCGGAAGTCCCTCACCACGAGGAAGCTGGACCCCACTCTGGCATAAGTGCTGGGAACTAAGGTGTGCGCCCCCACCCATTCGGGCCCAGGAGAAGTGGGCCTGGACCTACTTGTCCTCGCACAAACCTCTACTGGTGGGGGCGGGTAGTGGGTGGGAGACAGTCTGGGAAGTTAGAGAGATTGACCCGGGGGCAGGGCTTTCAAGGGTGCCACAGAGAAGTCCTGCCCATACAGCGACATCCTAGAAGGCCCGTCCAATCTTAGGAGAACCAAGTGACATCTACAATACTCTGGGGCTGGCCCGGGCTGAGACCAGCAAGGTGAGCCCAGGGCCTGGACTTCAGGTGACTCCGTGCATGCCGCGCACCTGGAGCACCGCAGACCCTCACAGCAGGCGTTCCCCTTCCCTCCAGCTGCTCAGTCGCACACTCAGCCACTGGCTCGCCAGGAGGGCCCGGCCAGGCACCGTGCAGGTGACATGTGGCAGGGGAAGGGCCGTGCCAGCAGCACAGACCCCAGCAGCTGCTCCCTCCCACCACAGACCCAAGACGGCTCTTTCTGGTTTGAAGTCTTTTCAGAGTGTGTGTTGTACAGATGATTGAAAGTGGGTAGGAAAATGACCCACTTAAGCTACCTTTACTTATGTAAAAGAAGTAACCCACCTGTTAAGATGAACAGAAGTCTCCAAAATCTTAGGCGACACTAATACCAACAAGGATATTGGAGGGGTGAAGGGAGAAGGGGGGGGAGAGACTGAATGCAGACTTGACCCACATGCCCCTCCATCCACCTCCCGTTCACCTGGGGCCTTTCTTTCTGTCACCTTGCTGCTGGCCTCGCTCGTAAGCCATCGATGGGGTGGTGCCTGAAGCAATGACTCTGTCTTCCCTTCCTAAGAATGTGGCAACTGTCTGAACTGTCGATGTCTACAGAGCTTGACGCTGACCAAGTCCAGCTTTTGGGCTGGGTGGGGAGCCTTAGAGATGAAGGTAGAATATCCGCAAGTATGCTCCCTGCTGTAGGGGACAGTCATCCCTCACATGCTCAGAGCTTTGGCGGAGAGGACAGGACAGCCCCTGGGGCACAAGCTGAGGGAAGAATGCCAGGTGGAAATGACCCAAGCAGAGCCACACGCACGAACTTCATCTCGCACTTCCCTGAGGGGCAGCCTCAGTGCTGCCCCGGTACCTGCGCAGCCCTTCTCAGTCCCCGTGGCCAACCCACTGCTCTGTTTTCCACCGGCCACACTCTGAACTCGGGGTCAGAGGGGCTGGGATAAGCAAGACCCTTTCTGCTTTCATGGGGCCTGCACCCTGTGGGTTGGGGTTCTCAACCTTAAAGTTCATAGGCCACCTTGTTTCCTTGATGATGTCCACCTTGAACTTGTTAATATCTCAGTGCGTACCAAGTAATAGAATACCTGTCCTTCCTCCAGCCTTTACATCAAAGACTTTTAAACATTATCCTAATTTAACTTCTTCTATTTCTTATTCAAATTAACCCCTTTTCTCCTCTTGACCAGGCCAAACTTTTTCTCTTCTGGGGTTTGGTGACCAAAGGTCTCATTTACTCATTCTCTCTTTCCCTGCCTGGGGCCACCCCTTCCCCATACATAAAAAGGGGACAGTAGTCTAGACCTGCGCTGCCCAATGCATTAGCACTAGCCCCATCCTGAGAGCTCCCTGGGCACAGGTTGCTCGTGGCACCGTTGGACAGTGCAGGCAGCCAGCATTTATACCTCCGAAAGTCCCAGTGGACAGCACTGGCCCGGACTGTGAAGGCCCCTGTGAGCTCTGGTTTTCTACGGTCCATTGTTTCAAAGAGCTTCTTCCAAACTTACACTCCACCGTTCCCATCTGAAGACTCTCGGTTTAGCTTCCTTATGTGCATCACGATGCATTTTCCTGAGGCACAGAGTCTGCGTCATGTGCAGAATTCCCGGGTTTGGGCGTGGCATGATTTGGGGTTTGGGGTGGCTTCTGTTTTACTTCGGAGATGGTCTCTGACAGGACGTACCCAGTATTTCTACTGGTTGGTCTGGTCCAGACAAGGTACTAGGCTACAGTGTCTTTAGAAAAAGAGTCCATTGGGGCCTTATATTGGGTTTCAACTGTTATGCCTGAGCCCACCCTCCTGACAACAGAACTCATGCCCAGACTTAAGGTGCCCCCCGGGCTCTGTGCTCGCCTCAGCCCTAACAAGTGCATTTAGTCTGCCGGCTTTTCGGGTCCTCAAACACGGTCAATGCTGGTTTTCCTCTCACCCCCAAAAGCAATCACCTTTGTCTCACTGGTCAGCAGGCAATCCCACAACAATGGAAACAGGGCCTTTCTCCTTGATATACAGAGCAGGGAGACAAAAATCAGACTTCTGAAGTCTTGGTGAAGCTAAAATCCTGAGCCATCTTCTGTACTACCTACAACTCTGCTTGTCAAGGAAGCGACAGACCATCACCCCAGGCATAGGCAGGGCAGCAGCATGCAGAGGGGGAGAGGTGAAGGAGACGGGTTCCCTGACAGATAACGGTATTATAGTGAGCCAAGGCACAGGCAGGGGGGAGGAGGTACGGGGAGCGTCGCCAACTCTCCTTACATTTAGGTGAGAGCCCTCAGCAATGGTGGAGAGGGAGAAGTTATCGTTGTGGAGCTCAGATGGGGTCCGGAACTTGCTGGTAAGGACAGAGGAGAGAAGGGGAAAACATGTAAGTGGAATGATCAAGGCAAACTGACAAAATCTTCACGGGTCAAGTGCTGTATTTCATCCAAAGGTGCGGGCTGTAGTAAGAGGCCCCATAACTGGATTGCTACTAAGAAAGCACTTCTACCATGTACACCAAGATCCAGCACTCTCTTTATCACCTGGAGTTATTATTATACGCTCGAAGTAGCTCATTTAGACGTTAGATAAAGAGCTGACAAGGACATGCACAGCTCTGACCACCCTCGTGCATGGCAGCCAATTACAATGCACCGCGAGGGCCGTCTGGCCAATGGCGATGGTGAGCGGCTAGTGACTGTAACACTAAGTCCAATTCCAACAACCTGTATCTTAGGATTGATAACCAGTGGCAGGATGCGTGGGCCCTGGGCGCGTTAGCACTGCAGCAGCGACCAGGCTGGGGAAAGGAGGGGGGACGGAGGGAGACAGGGAGGCAGCCCCGAGCTGAAGGGGTCTGGCACCCCTGCTCTGTCCCCTCTCATGGAAGGCCCGGGACGAGGCTCTGTCCTCAGTCACTGCTCCTGCTTCTCCACAGAGAGAGGAGCTGCTCCTCCCTCTCCCCCACCCGCATCACAGCTGTCCTGATCCCTGGTCCCACCCTGTCCGCACTCCCTCAGTGCAGGCCCGAGGAGCCCAGGGCCCTGGCCTGTGGTCACACGCACAGGCACACCCGCCTCAGTGCACAGGCACAATGGAGAGGCCCTTGCGCCCGCGACCGTTAGCTGAAAGGCGTCTGTGCGCTGCACACGTTTACCCAGCAAAGGAGCAACAGATGGTGTTTTGTCCTTTTCCCAGGACCCAGGGAAAGGCCTTCCGTCACATTCCCTGGTCGGAGCCTCGGGTCAGGGGGAGGGGATGGATGCGGCAACAGGTTGAAAGGGAGGTGGACACAGTTCTCCATAAATTGTCTCTTGGGCCCCAAGGAAGCTGAACTCCAGGCTCGTATTTTTGTGATGCTGTGACCCTTCTGAAGGCTGCCTTGCTTAGCGATAACAGTGATTGTCTCACAGGGCACAAGGTCACACTAGTGTTCAAGGAGTGGACTTTAAGGGAAAACACATACTGATTTTCAAATGCACACAGAGGCCACCCCTCTGCTAAGAGCTGAAATGAGACTCTATCCCCACATGGCCTTTAATTCCCCAGTGGAGGGTAGGACCAGGCCCTTCATTCCCCAAATTCTACTTAGGAGAGGTAAAGAGGATTTCCTTCAGTTCCTGGCACTCCTGTCCGGACCCAGCACTGGCAGGAGCAATGCCCTGTGGTGCACTCGCTAAGGAGGAACTGGGGTTGACACCAACAGATTTGCAAAGCAGGAGTTATTTCATGCTCATGCATGAGTGACACCCTCACAGTGACCCGGGGAAGCGGGGGTAGTCAGGTAGGGCTGGGAGACTGAGCACAGGGACTCACATGGGGACCAGAGCTGGGAGCTGCTTGCACTACACGCCTCTTCTTCTTCTTCTTTCTTTTTTTTAAATGATTTTATTATTTTGAGAGAGAGAGGGGAAGGGAGAGAGGCAGAGAAGGAGAGAGACATCTATGTATGATTGCCTTCCACCTGCCTCCAGCTATGGACCTGGCTGGAGACCTGGCTTGCAACCTGGTTCTGTGCCCTGGCTGGGAATCGAACTAGCAACCTTTGGGTTTGCAGGCTGGCACTTTATCCACTGTGCCACCAGCCAGGGCTTTGCCTCTTCTTTAAGTATCCTCTGCCAGGGACAGGGGTGTGGGGGATGGTGCTGGACAGCAGCAGGTCACCCCTGGGCTTAGCCTCTGCTGCAGTCCCAGCACATTCTGTGTAGGAATGGACATGCTTGGGTGAATCTTTGGTATGAAAAACACCACTAGGGTGCTAGCTGGTGTGACTCCATGAATTGAGTGCCAGCCTGCAAACTGAAAAGTCACTGGTTCGATTCCCAGCCAGGGTACATGCCTGGGTTGTGGGCCAGGTCCTGGGTTGGGGGCATTCAAGAGGCTGATGTATGTATCTCTTACACATTGATGCTTTTCTCTATTTCTTCCTCCCTTCCCCTCTTCCTAAAAGTAAATAAATAAAAGTTTTAAAGAAAGAAAGGAAAATACAACTAGGGGTGGAGAGCCAGGGCCAGAAACCCTTAGGAACATGCCGGGGTCCAGGTGGAGGGGCTGCCGCAGGGTGGGGCGGGGCTGGCCGGGGCAAACTCACTGGGTCCTGCGCAGCTTGGTATTTTCCGTCTTGAGCAGGTAGAGCTTCTTGGCGAAGAATACCGTCATCATGAAGAGCAGCAGCAGCACAAGGGCAGCCGAGCCGACGGCCACACACATCACCTGGAAGTCGGTGATGATGGACTCGCAGCGCGTCCCCTTGTGCCATATGTAGTCCTGCGTGTTGCACCTGCAGCAACGACAGGGTGAGACGGAGGTGGTGGGCGGGCAGCCCTGGCCACAGCAAGGGCCTGGTCTCCGACCCCGGCACGTAGGGCCATCGCAGGAACTGGGATGCTGCCACTCTGCGCAGACCTAAAGGCTGGTAACCTTGGCCCACCTTTATAACCCCCCTTGCAGTGGCCCATGACATAAAGGTCACCAGGACACCAAGAATCTGAGTGAACTGGTCATTGGCGTGACTATGGAGTGACCGAGGAGGGAAGGAAACCCTGGTTTTCCACCTCCCAGTCTCAGTGAAAAAAAAAAAAAAAAATCACAGGACTCTCAGGGCCCCTCTGCCTTCCCCCCGCCCCCCCCTCTCGGGTCCTGGGTTTTGGATGAAAGAAGATGAAAAACTGGATGAATAGGAGCTACTGCTACAAAATAGTAGGACCCGCCCCACACATGAAACCCTCTCTTGATCTGCAGTCCCATCAGCTCACGTGGCTAACCAGACACTGACAAGCACAAAGCCCAATGTATATCCTTCTCCCATCTTTCCAGCCCCTAAAACTTCCTGTCCTATCAGCATGAGAACTGCCCTGAAACCATGGTGAGAATCAACCCTCTGGGTGGGTTTTAGTCCTTTTGTTGAGTGACTTTCTCCTGCCCTTGGGGACATTCCCAGGCTCCAACTCTTCCAATGACATTGCTGTTTCCATGGGAACCCGGCTGCTTCAAAGTGGAGAGATGTGGAAGGATACAGAGGCAGGCAAAGGAGGGAGGCCATGAACCTCACAGTGAATGGCAGCTGAGAGAAAAGGAGACTTGGCTACTCCCCACCCGGAACAGGGTGGGGAGACATGGTTAACGGAATTTTCTCCTCCCACCGACCCTCTGCGGTCATGCAGAGGCTCTCTGCGTCACGGTGGGGAAAGCCACCGCTCTACCCCGTGGCTCTGAGAAGTTCTGCCACAGCTCCGATCGTTCCTCCGCAGCGGGTCAGGGTGACAGAGACAAAGGCACGCTGCAGTCTGCAACTACGGGCACAGCAGTCTCCCGTGCGCAGAATGCAAAGCAGTTTCCGAACCACGGTCGGCCAGGGTGTGCGTGGCTGGAGGAGGGAGCTCTGGTAGGCAGGCCCCAGTGTGATCCAGGAGGGAAGCCGGCCAAGGGCATCTGGGGTGGACCCAGGCAGAACCCTCCTGAGGCAGGACCCACGGTGCAGCTCAGTGAAGAGGATGAGCTTACTCTCCCACTCGGGAACCCCGAGAGCTCCAGGGGTTCTGGGAACTTTCCTAGCTCTCCGGAGGTAGGAGGGGTTCCCAATGTTGTACTCTGGTGGGGAGCTTACTTTGAAGGTAAAAACTCAGACCTCTAAAAGGATGAAAGATAATGATTTTGTATAGAGATCCATATCTCCCAGGCTCAATTTATCCCGATAGTCCCCCCAATAAAGTGTGAGGAGCAAAATCACAGGCTTTCCCCAAATTTCTGGTAGCCTTGAACCAATCACAAGGTCTTGTCACCATTATCTCTTGATCACACTTCCTCCTTTGGCAATGACTGGGTAACTCCAGTCAGAATGGTGTGGACACATCCTGTATAAGTGACCCTAATGCCATGATCTTCTATAGGAAACAACTTTACAGGAGGGAACTGGGAATCAAGTTTTAGTGCCACACCCACAACATTCATACTTTCTATGCTATTCTTTCAGAACACCAAGACCTACAGAATTTGAATCCCTCTCATACCTCCAAAAAGCAAAACAAACAAACAAAGAAAAAAATGACATCAGGAATGACACTTAAAAAAAGGCATCTAGCTCTGGCTGGATAGCTCAGTTGGTTAGAGCATCATTCTGATACGTCAAGGTTGTGGGTTCAATCTCTGATCAGGGCACATACAAGAAGCAACCATTGGCCCTGGCTGGTGGCTGAGTGGATAAGGCACCGGCCTTTAAACCCAAAGGTTGCTGGTTCGATTCCCAGCCACTGCACATAACCAGGCTGTAAGACAGGTCTACAGCCAGGTCCATAGCTGGAAGCAGGTGAAAGGCAACCATATATTGATGTCTCTCTCCCTCTCTGCCTCTCTCCCTTCCCTGCCCTCTAAAAATAATAAATAAAATCTTTAAAATAAATTAATTAAATTAAATAAAAAAAAAAAGAAGCAACCATTGAGTGAATGCATCAATAAGTGGAACAACAAATCAATGTTTCTCTCTCCCTCTCTCTCTCAAATCAGTAATAATAATGGAAACGCTCCTCCTAGAAACAAGTCCCAGAGGAATGTGAGGGTTCTACTCCGCTTCTAGGGCCTGGAAAGAACGAAGGCAAGCAAACCACCAAGATCAGCTCTGACTTGTGAGGCTTCCAGAGAAGCCAGTGGGTTCTCCAGCAGGTTAACCGCCTCACTGTAAGGGCAGGTCTATGGAATAACTCCTGATGGGGCATGAAATGGTGGCTGCAGACAATGCCCTTAGGGACACTGAACTCTCCGTGTCTTTAGAACATTCTGGACTGGGCATTCGGCAAGGCAAAAGTCAAGGTAGAAGGGGAAAAGCCACTACCTGAAGGTAAGAAACCCTACCACCTCTGCTACATCTGGTGAGAGCCTCTGCTTGCCTTGACCTACTTGAGTGGCTGCTCTCTGGGTCTCCTCCCAAAAAGAAGGTCCTCACTGTGACTTGGCACGCCCAAGCCCCCTCCCTCGTGCCCTGCAGGGAGGCACGTGGCTCAGAGGGAGTGCTCAGCAGCGATCTTTCCCCCGAAGTAGGTCCTACTCTTCGGGTCTACTCTCCTTGCGAGTATAGACAGAACTCCCCAACAAAACCCCAAGCCAGCAAAGGCCCCATTCCTAAACCCTTAGACAAGTCCCTTCATTTTGCCTTTATAGTTAGTGGTTGGGTAAAGGACACAACACTCAGAGGAAATACAAAATCTTATTTCTGAGGAACTTCTCCGACGGAGGAGCTCACAGGCAGGCCATTTAAGAAGTGATTCTGCGGAAGGTGCCTGAACGAACATCTCTTGACCCGGGAAACCTGTGAACATGCGTGCTCTTGGAATTGTGCGCATCCCATCCCCCTCTTGGCTAAGTCTGCCTCGCATCCATGGGTCTGGAGTTCTTTCACAAGCCCTTGTGCACCTGCCTGCCACACCCTTACCTGCAGAAGGCCCCGATGTTCTCCACCAGGTAGCACTGGCCGCCATTGTGACAGTAACTTGGGAAGAGGTCGCACACTGACCGGCAGGAGCCATTATGCCGCACAAAACCGCTTCGGCACACAGTTCCATTCTCGCTCGGGGCCAGGTCCCTGCCTGGCTCTCCCGGGCGAGGCCTGAGAGCGATGCTGCTGCCAGGGACCATCCCCAGAGTATGCTGTGGGGAGACGGCATGCCACCAGCTGGTGGGCCCCAGACCAGGCTTCTCCGTGGGCCCCAGCACGTCATTTTCATCTTCCAGGTCTCCACCTCCGGCTGCATCCTTGCCGCCCTCCTCTTCCTCTTCGTCTTCCTCCAAGTCGTCATAGAAGGAAGTGGTGGGGTAGAAATCAGACTCGTCAAAGGGGGTGAAGTCATCGTATAAGTCAAGCAGGCTCCAGGAAGGGGTCTCCCCCTCACTGTCGGCGTGGTGCTCTGAGGTTCCTGGCGACCCCGGGAAGCTCCCCAGGTCGGCGCCTCGGCCATCACCCTCCAAGCCTTCGAAGTAGTCCATGTCAATGATATCCGACGCCGGCTGGAGCTCCAGTGTCCCCTGAAAGGGGTAAGTGGGCTCTGGCCCATGAGGGTCAGGTGTGCTGCCTCCCAGGTTCAGCCAAACCTCCACGGGGCTCTCCTTGGGGAGTTCTGGGCCTGGGCTCAGCTTGTGGCCAGGGGTGGTGGGGCGAGGTCCGCCGGCCTCTGCGGCCTCAGGGATGGCGGGGGGCATCGACGGCTGCCCCGGGGCCCCGTTGGGAGCAGGGAGCGTGGCTGCAAGGGCCTGAGTGTCCCCGCTGCCCGCTTCTGCAGTCACTGCCCCCAGGCCTGGGCCGTCAGCCTCCAGCCAGGTGGTGCCGGTCACCGCGGCGGACGCTTCCAGCACATCCTCGGGCCTGACCCCGGGGCCCCCCGCAGCCTGCTCGCCGTCTGCCGTGGTCCACGTCTCAGCTCCGCCGGCTGCAGGGGAGTCTGCTTTCTCCCGCGTGTGGTTGGCACGCGACTCCCACACCGCGACGCCCGTCACGCGCTCGTCCGCCTCGACGGCGCCGCCCGCCTCACGCGCTGCAGGGGACAGAGGCGACGTCAGGCCCCGCCAGGTACCCCGCCCGTCCCGCCCCGCCCCCCGCGCGCCGGCTCCCCAGACCCGCGCCAAAACGAAAGCGCTGTTTCCAGGTTCCCGAGGCCACGCCCACCTCTAGTCCCCGCCCCGAGCCCGCCCCCCACGCCGGGGTACACGCCCCGACAACGCGGCCCCAGGCCCCACCCCCAAGCGTGAGGCCCCGCCCCCGGCGAGACCCCTCGCCTAGCCTGGGGGCTGCAGCGGGAGGGGAGATCTAACCTTCAGCGCGTCCGTAGGTCCGCCCTGAACTCGCACCGTGGGGCCCGCCCCACCCCAGACCCCGCCCTGAACTCGCATCCTCGTTCCCGCTCCTCAGCTCCCAGTCCCGCACCCAAGTCTCGCCCTCAGACCCGCCCACCTCGGTCCCTCCAGCCCGTACCATACGGGTCCACACACCAGGGTCAGGGCCGTCCCCCACCATTCGGCCTCTCCTAAGACCCCCCACCTCTCCCGTCTCCCGCCTGGGCTGCGGGCAAGGTGCTGCCCCGCCCCCTTGCCGCCTGCTCCCGGCTCCACCTGTACCCGAAGCCAGCGGGATCCCAGCACAGGGTGCAGGGGCGAGGGCCGCTGGGGTCCCGGGGGCGATCAGTACCTACCTGGCGCGGCCCCGGCGACAAGAACCAGGGTGGCCCCCAGAAGCAGCAGCAGTGGCTGCGGCCCCCGGCCCCGGCCCCCGCCCCCAGCTTGGCCCATGGCGCGGAGCCCTGACCGCTGTCCACGGTCTGCCCGGCTAGCTGCGCCCTCGCCTCGCTGGCCACCGCGCCTCCCGCCCGTGCTGCGGCCGCCTAGCCCACGACGGGCAGTGCGAGAAGCCGCATGCCGCTGCCGCCTCCACCGCCGTCCGCCGCTGTCCCCAGCACCGCGCCTCCCCACCTCCCGCGCCGCCGCTGCCGCGCTCAGCACCGCCCCCACCCCGCCCGCCGCTCCCGCCCCGCGGCACGTAGCTCTGACGCCTGCCCTGCTCCGTCAGCCTGCCGGAGGGACAGACAGACCCTAGGCTCGCGACAGAGGCAGAGACAGACGGACGTGGAGCGGCGGCGGCAAGGTGCACAGCGCGGCGCGCGGCCTGAGCCGACAGGTGCACGCGCGGGAGTCCTGTGGGGCGGGGTCGCAGCCCCGCCTTCCCTGCGGAGGGCTGGCGCGGGACCCCCACCCGCAGGCAGCGGGAACGGAGGCGGGGGCCCAGATACCCGCAGACTCGGGGCGGGGCTCCGAAGGGCCGCAGGGGCCGGAAGCACGAGTCCGAGCCGAACCCGGGGCGCTGGGAGGCTCTCGGGTTTTTGCGCCAACCGCGTGTTCGTGGCTGGCAAGTCTGGGGGAGGTCTCCGGGTCTCCACGAGGGCGCTGCTGTGCTAGGCAGGGGGCGCAGCCGACGGCCAGGCTCTAATCGGATCAGAACTAATCTGTCGCGGCCAAAGCGGAGCTCGGGGCATGGCGCAAGACTTCCCTGGGACTGCGGCTACTTTGCCTTCCCTCGCGCCTCCCCTGGCAACCTGTGTAGCGGCTTTTAATCCTGGTCTCTTCCTTATTTCCAGGATACACTGCCCCATGTGTCCTGGGCCACCAAAGATCAGATTCCTGGGTAGACCCAGGCGGCCTCTATCTGCCTAGGGACTCCGGGCCAGGCCTTAGTCTGTGCGGCCGCCCCAAGTTCACTGCGCAACCTAGGACCCCTCATCCCTGGAGCCCTGCGTGGTGGAGTCACCACCTAGTCACCTAGTTTATCCACCAAATTGGCCAATGGTGTATGTGACTCAAATTATGACATTTGGGTCACAGTCCCGTATGAGACAACTCTTGAGACACACGCATTTCTGTCCCCAGGGGACCGCCTAGGTGACTATGACGGGATATTCGATCTCAGACTCTCCAGTACCCGTCTCTGGATGGGGCTGCTCTGGTTCGAAGCCTGTTCCTCTCACTGGAACTACTGCTGCAGTCTCTCTTTGCTCCGCCTTGTTTCCTTCCCTCCAGGCCCGGCTAGCAAACTCCAACCCAGAATGTTCGGTTTCTAGCACCTTCCCTTTCGGAAGCCTTCTCAACCTGCCCCAGTGAGACACTTGGGCGCTGATCTCACTGGACTGCAAGGTGCCACAGCGCCAGGCAGAGAGGGGGCTCCTAAAGGCCAGTTGAAGGTATGACTGAATGGCATCCCTACTCTCACCCCTGAAACCATGGAGCTGAAGCTTCCTGCAAAGGGACTTTCTCATTTTTTAAGTTTAAAATTTTATTGAACTTACTGGGGTCACGTAGGTGTCAAGTGTACAATTCTATAATACAACATCGGTGTATTGTATTGCATTCACCATCCAAACCTGTCAACTGTTGCCATTCTGTTTCATTCTGATCCTACCGGAAGCTTCAGAACTTAGCACAGCAGGACTGGTGGGGCAACATCCCCACCAGAGGGATGCAGGCAGTGATTGGGAAGCGCAGATCTGGGCATCAGGTGTGTGTGGCCTTAGTACAGTCGGTCATACATGTGAAAGTGGTAACCATGCAGTATCCAATGAATGTCATTTTTTCCCTGAGAGCAAGAGCTAGGTTAGGCTGAAGAGGAGGTAAGGTACAGGAACTGGAAAGTGACAGAAAAGGGAACTGACTTCCAGAGCTTACCATGCCCCCACGTCTGCATCTAGACCTCAGGAATGCTTTGTGAGGCAACGGCTTCTGCATGCTCCTGAGGTTCTTAACCGGCTTAGCAACCTACCTCCAGCAGCAAGGCAGACTTAAGGCCTTTGCCACAGCAACATCCAGCTTTCCTGTGCAGAGAGCCCCTGGCTTCACCACGAGCTGCCATCCAGGGCACAGGCTGCTCCAGACGCCATGGCTGGGGCCATAGTGTCTGCACAGGAAGCTGCGTGGTACCCGGCCTTAAGTCCTCAGTAGTTAACCACTAACATCTTGGTGAATTTTTCACTTTCCTGGTGGAGTTATTCTTTAAAATGTTTTTAAAAAATGATTTGAGAAACACTAATTTGTTGTCCCGCTTACCGATGCATTCATTGGTTGATTCCGGTATGTGTCCCAACTAGAGATTGAACCCACAACCTTAATATATTAGGACAACACTAACCCACTGAGCTACCCAGCCAAGGCTGTCCAATTCCTCACAACCATGCTATCATGCTAATGGGGTAAGGCCTCAACTAATTGCCTTGATGTCGCTTTTTCACTGTGATACGGAGGGTTTTCATTCTTGCATCTTAATTTCAGAAGAGCAATTAGGATGCAGAGGTAGGGCTTTACGTGGCAGAGTTCAAGTCCTACCTCTCCCTCCAACCTGCTACTTCCACGTGGGCATTTAATGCCATGATCTTTTAATAGTGTACAACGTAGTAACAAGTCCAGACTGATGTTCTATGTAGATCAGCCAGAAGGGACATTAGAGTGGCCTCTCTGGCTCTGTGCTGGGTGATGGGTGAAGGCCTGGTTCTGGGCTACAAGGCAACTGGCTCTGTGGCCAGCTTGGTGATGGGCTGCTGGGACTAGGTCTTCGTGTACCCTTTACAGGAGAAAGGCAGAGCCAAGGGTCAGGGTGCTGCGTTCTTTGCACTACCCTCTCCTTGCTGCAGGGACACCGAATTCTCAACTGGGCAAGTGCCCTTATCCTAAACAGGACCTCACAACTTGGAGATGGTCATCACATCTGCGAAGTGGTCTGCCATGAGTTCAAAAGCCCCTGATTTAAAAATTTTTAGAGATACAGAAACATCAACTGGTTGTTCTACTTATGTGTTCACTGGTTGTTTCTTTTATGTGCCCTGACTGGGGATCGATCCTGCCACCTTGGAGTATTGGAATCACACTGATCAACAGAGCTACCTGCTAGGGTGCAAAGGCCCCTGCCTTTCATGCCCTCCAAGTCCGGTCTGCTAGGAGAAAACCTCATCATAGAGGCCAGCAGAAACCTTCAGATGTGGAGCAACTAGGCCCGCCTGCAGGAGCTCTGCTGCCTCAGTAGGTGACCCCTCTCTGGTTCCCTGGAACCCCACAACTACTGCAGAATAAGACAGTCTGGACAGCCATAGGAAATCTATCATCAGGGCTACGGCAGCCACAGACACCAGAAGTCCTGTGCAAGGCGCCTATAACCGCCCCAAAGCCCGCCATTTCCGAACCCTCCAGGACTACCTGGCAGTGAGGCTCCTTAGGTAGCAGAGCCAGAGTGGGGGCATTTTCTTTCTGGTCTGTTGTCTGAAGGGGGTGGTCACTGTTCTAAGGCATGGCTACTTCACTGGGGCCTGCAAAGGCTGTATCCCAAGGACAGGTGATGGTAAGGTGGCAGCCAGATGGGTTTGGAAGGGCCTGGGGAGGCCTCTGGGGGCAGCAGGGAGTCAAGACGGCTCCAGTTCCACAGGAGCAGGACAAGGCTCCTCCCTGAACAGCCCCAGTTGCTGGTCCTGGTTGCTGGCTGTGCAACCTCTGTGGGCTGGTTTATAGGACTCTCTCTCTCACTCCCTTTGGAGGTGCTGGGTATGGTCAGCTTGTCTCAGCTGTTTCAAGGAATTCAGGATCAAAGGTGCATCCCAATGACAAGAGGGGTGGTAGGCCACAGGGAAGTGTGCAGAGAAGATCCAACACTCTGAAAGTCCTGGGCTTGGGAAGGAGGCAGCACTTTCTTCAAGGAGATACCTTTCCACCCCATTCTGAAAGGCGACATCCTTAAATGGAGAGAATCCTTTAAGGGGATCGAGGTGCTTTCACACTGTTCTAGGAGCAAGGGACAGCTATGCTCTTGAAACTGTAGAAAGCAGAGGTTTTACAGCAAGTCACAGGCAGAGAGGTTTGCAGACGGAAATCTTGGGGAGCTGGCACCATATATACAGATGAAGGATCACTCAGATTGTTCACTTGGAGGTTTTCGGATGGACATTAACCCCTCAGGGTCACCACACCCAGCAGGACAGACACCATGGAAGGGCATCCAATGCAGACTGTATACAGTTCCCTTGAAAACGGATTACACTATTTTCTTTACAAACACCAGGCATGATCTAAAATAGCTGCATTTGTTACCTATTTATGAGATGACCTGGTGTCCCCCACCCTACAGGAACTAAGTGTCCTGGATTGCAGAGGCACTGCCTCCCTTACTCATAATTATGACTCCACTGCATACAGATGCCCCAAACACAACAGGTCCCAGATGTTCACTGGATTAACGGGTGCCCAGGACCAACTGTCGGGAATTGCAGCAACCCTGCTCTCCCAACACACCCTCTCAACCAGTGGTCCCAAGGGTGGTGCCCTGACTACCTGCCCCAGAGCCCTCTGGGGGCCTGTTAAAAATGCAAAGTTTCCAAACTCACTCAAGACCTACTGAGCCAGAAACTCCGAGGGTGGGACCCAGCAACTTGCAGGTGATCCTGATTCACACTGAAGGCGGGAAATCACTCTTTTTAATTGCATTTGGGGGCATTTTTGTACAGTAAGGGTCTGAGGAATTGAAGGAAGGCTGATTATACAGGTCCTGTTAGGCTCTAGAAAGAATTCGCACTGCAGTTTATAAACTACTCTTTAGATCAAGAAATAACCTCCCTAACCACCCTCAGGAAGTGCAGGACCCCTGGGGGCCGGCTGGTCTCAGCCCTCCTCACTAGAGGATGAGTTGGCCTAGGTCAGGACGCAGGGCACGAGCAGTCCGGCACAGCCTGCTCACGGCCGGCAGACACTCAGCTCCGTTTACTTCACTGGTGTGTAAGCACCTCGAAGACGATGGCTTCTGTTTCCTGAATGGGGTTTGCACCTGGGGTGCTCAATGGCTTTCTTTAAGAATGCACACTGGTTCTCCAAGTCATCAACCCTCATGGCCTGCCTCCAACTTAGGGTGGCTAAGCTGCACCCCGACAAACATGTTCTAGGTCACCAAGCAAAATCAGGCCTCTCTGGGAGGTGCCAGGGCACTGGCCACCCTCTCTGAAGAACTTCCACTTCTTTTTTCACCGTGAGCATGGAACCAAACAGTGGGTGAGGCACAGTCAACTTGTACATTCCTCACGCATCATGAAGGTGGTCAGTCAGGAACTCCCAAGGCACGGAGCTGTAACAGCTGGCCAAGCCCAGGTGGGGCTGAATATGTAGGCTCTTCCCAGAACACATGAAGAAATTGGTATAGGAATGCAGAGAATGGACTAGAATCCAGAAATGATGTTTCATTTATTCGCTGAAAAAGGGGCATTAGGCCTTCTTGGTCAATTTCCTCAAACCTCCCAAAACTCCCTCCTTTCACTCTTCTGAAATAACACCACACTGAGAAACACGTTTGTACAAAAACCACGTATTATTCCCCTCACAAAATCGAGTGGCTGTATTACAGGAACGAAACCAGATCAAAGACATGAAAGGATAAAGTCATCACTTATACTGAAACATAACAATGTTAGAATTCAGGTATTCTGTAGAATTATTACCAGTATAGTAAAAATATTTCCGCCTGGATCTTTTAAATTTGAAAGTGATCACATTAAAAACCTGAGGTTACAAGGGACCACAGCATGAACCAGAATTCTGTTGTCCTCCTAAGACCCGAGTGGAAAAGGTTAAGTATTTGGAATGAGTTTCCTTTTGGAAACACCAGCAGGAAACAGGAAAAACCCTGGCCACTGTCAAAAGGCACTGGGGTCTTTCTGGAGGCAAATGCATTGGAACTACACTACAGTAGGAACAAGCTCATTTCCACTCCAAGAGTCCCAAATAAACACACAAGGTACAAGGTCTCCTTGGTTCCATTACTCCGTGGGTGACCAGGGCCACCTGGTTAGAGGCAACACCTGAGGGTTTGAAAGGCAAATCTCAATTGTGGTTTTATTTTTTTTTTTTATTTTTTGCTTTCTGATAGTAAGGAAAAAAGTTCTACGGTGTTTTACAAACACCTACCTAGACCCTCTCATATGTAAAGCTTTATAAAATATATAGAAAAGGTACCCCAAAGATGGTTCACTTGGCATTGTACATGAAACTGCCACTTAGGACTGAGGTGAAGAGGTCAGGTGCTTTGGGACTCAAACTGTACCAGAAACACCCTTTCCACACCCACGGAAGGACACAGGGAAGGGGAGGGGGACCAGAAGAGAAAACCAAGAGCTCTCAAGTCACTCATCAGCAGGGCTAGAAATGGGCTCAAATTAAGGCATTTTTGTGGTTCTTCCTGGAACGGCACCCCACGCTCTCAGCCCACGACCCCGACCATGAAAGCCTGATGCTGTGGACTGCTGAGTGAGTTCCTGGTGCCCTGGCCTCTCCCAGCAGCCTGGAGGTGGCCTGTGAGATCCCAGCACAGGAGGGAGAAGGGATAGGGTGCCGACCCCGCCCCATCCATCAGATCCCACCCCAAACCGGAAGTACCGCTTCACCGATTTCCACTTACCCTGGCTACTGCAGAGGTAGTGTGGGGACCTGCACCCCCGACGTCCTAACCAAGTTCCATGAGCTAAAATGTTCACCACTATCTACTTAAATTTTTTTTTAATTTTCCTTTTTAAGAGGGAGAAAAAAAGAATGCATACAAGCAGTGAACAGTGGGCTAGATTCATTGGTGACCATTGTCCTCGGCCTCTACAACCTTCCTGGCTAGTCCCAGGAACTAAGGAAAGCCTCCCAGAGCAGCAACCCTCGAAGCTCACGCTGCCTCAGCCCAACAGAAACACCCGCCTCGATCCAAATCACCATCAGCACAGCAAACCGGAACCTGCGGGCCGGGGAGGCACCGTGCCGTCCCCACCAGGCTATCGGCACGCTCTGCCAGGCGGGTGAGGGCTGTGCAGTCCTCACCAGAAAGAAGCATCAACTGAGGCCCTTTCCCCATTGCTGTGAATTTTGGCGCATCTACGTGGGGCAAAAGCTTCGTGAAACTTCACCATCAGCAACATTCTCAGCTCAGATAGGCAGAAATAAGGTCACTTATAATGCCTTAAGGTTCATCCTTGCTGGCTATCCCCTTTGCCCATCACCATTTTTTGGTTCCTATTAACTTCAGATGCTCTCCTTTAAAGCAATAATTAAAAAAAAAAAAAAAAAAAAGAACAACAAAAAACCCCAAAAAACCAAACCATAATGATTATAAAACATTATCCACAGAGGCGTAAGACAAAGCAAGACACTGTTGGAGAGCAAAAATGATGAAGACCTGGAATACCCACACCAGGACAGGGAAGAAGAGGCAGGTTATTTTCAGAATGACCAGGGCACACTGTCACCAAGGCTTCCCCGAGTACTGGCTAAGGACCTAACACAAGGGGCGGCAGAGCACGGGCGGGGTGGCAAGAGGAATGGAAAGGAACGGGACACATGCTTGGGGCTGTGAGGAGAAAAATCCTGAAAGAAACCCAAGGAAGCCGAGGAATACAAATCTTGCCGTCCCCACTCCAGCCGGTGGCGCTGGGCATGGCTGCTCCCAGCATCCTGGCGGCTAGGGCGCGGCAGAGGCGGGCGGGCCTGGGGCAGGAGGCGGAGGGACTCCATCTGCAGGTGGCGGCGGCGGCTGCTGTGGCGGAGGGGGATCTGCAAACACATCCAAGAGTCGCTCGTCATTTCGGAAACCCAGGGGCTTGGGAAAGAAAAACGACACAAGTAGTAATTTTCTCCATGTGAGGCGTCGCTGAGCCTCAGTCGACGTGGGCTGGGGGTGGAGGGCGCCTGAACCTGCAGCCCCTCCTTCAAGGCCCACCTCCTGCAAGTATCACTCCAGATCTCAAAACTTAATCACTTTTTGCTTTTATTGTATTTTAACAGTTTATTTCTTTAGTTAAATAAGCTCTTGCCTGGGCAAGTTCTGCGCCTCCTTTTCTTTCTCTATGCCTGGCCTAGCTGGGCACAGAACGAATTATCCATCCCGGCCAGGGAGCTTCCTCTTGGGGCGGCTGCTGACAAGCCGGTCAGTCCTGGTGGCCCCACTGTGCCAAAACTGGGTCAGGCCCTGATGGGGTGTTAGTATGAGAGTCTGGGGCGCTTTCCTATTTCCGCTTCAGTTGCTTTAATTTACAAAGGAGCCCTAGGGATCATTTAATCCAGGGTTTTTAAACCTCTCAATTTTGCCAGAAATAAAAACATATGAAACAAGTAATTAAAGTGAAGCCTGGCTCCCCAGTCAATTCACCCAGCCCCCCTCCCCCAGGAGGCTTCAAGAGCCGCCCAGGCGAGGTGGAGCACTTCAAACACACAGATCCCTTATGCTGCCTTTCAGTGGAGAAATGAAGGCCCGAGGAGGCTGCCCAGCACCATAGAGCCAAGTCAGCAGCAAGGAAGCCCTGAAACACTCATTTCTGGAAGGAAGTGGGGGTAGAGGGCCTGCAACCCTCACATTCTCAAGATACTCCACTGAGGGCCACTTAGGATCACAAGTCATGGGCGTCGGTAGGCTGCGACAGTGGTTAAGAGCAATGCTATCATCTCTGCAACACGGATGGCAAGCTGGCACACTGGAATGCTGCCTGCAAGGCGGCAGAACAAGCATTTTCATGCCAAGGAAGGAGGTACCTGCTAAACTGCAACCTCTAACCACTGACTCAAACAGATCACTTTTTCTTCTATTGTAATGGCCCTGTACACATACCCAGCAAAACTGCTGCCCCAGATCCCAGGAGTCATCCAGAATGAGCCACGCCTTCACCCATGCAGCCTGCCTCCTGGCCCTGGAGTGTCCCTGAGTATGACAGGGCTCTCTGGCACCTCAGCACCTCACAGACTTTCGGGAAATCCTATGCTACCATCCAGCTGTTCCTTTCTCACGTTCCCGCTGCAGTTTTATGCATCCCGACTCTACTGTCAGCAGGAGCTAACTTCTTGGCACATCCATGAACTTCTGAATGCTTATGGGGTCACAGATGTGGGTTTTCGGGTTGTTCTCACTGAGACGGTCTATGGGAGCCAAGGATAGGCCCAAGCCTCTGAGGCAACCGTCCGGAGGCCACAGCTGGAGCACAGCAAGGTCTACGGGAGAAATGGCCCAGCTTCCACATGCTTTTAGACCAGCTGGTTAGCAGCACCTGTGCCTTCTCCACTGACCCAGTTGGGACCTCACAGCCTTCACAACACAGCTGCCAAAGATGCCTTTCTTGGTCCAAGCTGCCTTCACCAGTATGTCAGAGTGGCTACAACAAACCACTTTGTTACTCCTGCCCCAAACTAGTTCCTGCTCTTTCCTTCACACACCCACTGCTTTTGAACTCTGTATTGATAAAAGGTTCCTGTAGAAAAAATAACCACCAGCAGCACTGCATGTCTGACTCAAACCGGACAGGCTCAACCAAACAGGAATGGGAGAGGAATGTCCTTTCGGCCTCCTCAGGACTCTGGGTCACGGGCACACACCAGCAGGGCCAGGGCATGCAAGCCCGGTGGCTGGAGGCCATCTGTCCTCATCCCCTGCACACCTGCCCATCAGGTGTGAAGAGCACTGCCAAAAACTGACGTTCCGGACTCACTGTCACAGGCTGCACTGTCCCTGGATCTGCCAAACCACAGAGAGTAAAGCTCCCCTCCTCCCTTGCCCCAGCCCTCCCCGAGAAACGCTGGGTA